>JAOUQZ010000027.1:8125174-8147604 GCA_028564935.1 Neosilurus hyrtlii
AGACCCCGGGGTCGACCCAGAACACGCTGGAGGGACTACGTCTCTCGGCTGGTCTGGGAACGCCTCGGCATCCCCCCCGGAAGAGCTGGAGGAAGTGGCTGGGGTGAGGGACATCTGGGACTCACTGCTTAGGCTGCTGCCCCCGCAACCCGACCCCGGAACAAGCGGAAGATGATGATGATGATGATTTTAGAGTAATAATATTAATTGCACATGCCACTGTTTGGGCCGATCATTTTAAAAAGACAAGAGAGGACACAGCAAGAGAGAGAGGCAGCTGGTGACTCACTGAATGTATCTCTTCAGCTCTTGACCACTGCACATGGACCAGTGATAACGGTGGAAAGCAGCTTGCACCAGAGGTGCCATGACACTTCCCATGGCTGTCTCATCACCACAACGATTGCCCTGTCCATCATGTTCCATTCCCATCCTAAATACACAAAAGTAGAAGAGAAATTATAATGTGTTAGGACCACAAAAGCACTTTGTTGAAATTCTGCATCACTGCATTTGTTCTTGCAGAAAATGTTCATGAGGATTGAAGTACAATAATTACAAATAACATTACGAACATTATGCACAGCAGTCTTTCTAGTAAATAGAAGTGACTGTTTCAGAAATTCTTTTGTTTTTCTGTCTTTGCAAATTATTGTTAGAAAAGTGGCTGTCCAAAATAATAACTAAACACAGTGTCCAAAATATATAGCTGTTGAATTGCTGTGCATTAGTACAAGAAGCTAACAAAAGGGCCTTACTTTAGATCCAGTAAAATAAATCAAAGCTTGGTACAAAATGCAGAAGTGTTTGCTTTTCAGCCCTCCATGTTTACTATGCATCACCCAAAATCAGGAAAACTGGGAATGGTTTGAAGAAATTAAAATTCATCATCACTCATTACTCATTTGCCGAACCATTTAATCCTACCAGGGTGACGACGGGGCTGGTGTCTCCAACCGAAGAACAATTTATTCATTCATTCATCTTCTGAACCGCTTATTCCTAATTATGGTCGTGGTGAGGCTGGCGCCGATCTCAGCCGACTCTGGGCGAGGGCGGGGTACACCCTGGACAGCTCGCCAGGCCATCGCAGGGCGGAAGAACAATTCTCCCAGAAAAAATAAACTAGAAAACTTTTCAAAACAAATTAAATTGTTTTGTGAACTGCAAGCTGACCTGAAATTAAAGCTAGTTAGGTAGCACTAAGCTCATGGTAATTAGATATTAACTGCTGATTTGGGGTTGTAGAAACAACAGGGTTTCGTTACTTCTCATTAGAATTGCATAATTGTCCATTTTATCTGTGTGGACCAGAACCAAGAAATAAATGCAACTAGGAATCTGGGGAAATGATCAGTCTTTATTTTGTGTGCAATGAAAGAGAGAAAGAGAGAGACGCACACAATATGGAGATGAAGAAGAGTAAGGAAATTATAAGTGCATCTTTGGACAAAAGCTTTTATGCTTTAATATGCAGATCTAATTTGACAAATGGTATTATTCAACTGTGATTGATTCTTGGCTTTACCAAGTCTTCAAATAATTTTAAGAACTGATCATTTTGTTGAGCCATAGTGAAAACCACTGTTGTGCAGTGATGTGCTTTAACTCTGTAATGCTCAAAGCTTGTAAAGATCAAGTTAAAATTAGGGTTATTTCCCAATGTACACACCATACAAAAACCTCAGTAAGTGTAAGTGTCATTTGAGAAGGCATCATTAAAGAGTTCAAGCAAATTATTGCACAACAGTGCTGTGTTAAAAATTACCCTGTTCTGTTAAGAAGCACTTGGGAAAATATTTGAAGAAAACTTAAAATTTTATCAGGGGCTCAGAATTTTTTCATCATATGTATGACCTCCAAAATCTAATCAGTTCATCCTTGACTCAAAGTTGACTTTTATGTAAAGTTTGAAGAAAATCTCTCAAAGCATAAAACGGCACACCTGAGACTGCAGTGATCTTGACCTTTAACCTCCGACCTTCAAAATCTAATCAGTTCATTTCCACTCCTTTTCAATTCATGGGTCAAGGTGGACGTTCATGAAAATTTAAGACAAAATCCTCCCAAAGTGTGCTTGAGATATCGTGTTCACAAGAATGGCCAGACGTACGTAGACAGAAACATATGGACAATCTGAAACCATAACGCATCCAAGCTTGTCTATCACCAGCATGCAGGCATAAAAAATTCATTTTGGTTTTCTTTTCTTCATGTTTCTATGAAGAATACTGAAATTCTTTAAAAAATTCCAGGAGCCGTTGTTACACATCTATTTTGCATCTGCTTGAGCATGCAGTCTGAGCTCACCCGCGTACATCTTGATTTTAAAAATGTAAGAAATCACAAAAAAAAAATCAAATATTTTGTGTTTATTTCTTATGTTCCAATGTAGTGTATATTAAAAAATAATGCACATGTTAATGTGGCTAAATTTGTTTGCCACATAAAATTCCACTTCCAAGTATGAATACTGAATCAGTGGAAATAGCAAACAAAATGTTTTTCTTGAAATTTTAAGCTTATAAGATAAAGACAAAAAAGAAGAAAGGGTGCACATTTTACTACATTTCAGCAAGCCAGTGAGTGTGTGCAGGTTCTCTGGAATCTTTTTCTGCTAGCTGAGCAAAAATAAACAAAACATTTGGCCATATTGTGTCAGAACTGTCAGTAACCTTATATTAATTTCCTGTTTAGAGAATGTGTATATAAAAGAAGGGCATTATTCACTATAACCATCCTCTTGATTGCGCGATACTGTTGAAGTAGATATCATAACTCATGTCTCTCCTTGGAATGTAAACAAATAAAAAGTTTAATATTAAAAGGAACCCTTTCTCTGAATTCATAATATAAACAACAAGCTAAAACGACGATAAAAAAAATAAGCCATTCTGAATCATGAAAAGGGAGCCTTCTGAAACTGTTTATGCACAATGGATACTGCAGACTAATAAAAACCTACACGTGTCCAGTCTCATGGGCCACTACGAAGGCGGAGGAGAAGCCGTCTTCATGATTGAGCGTGCAGCTGCGAACTGGATGGCACATCCCAGTGACTGGAGCATAGCCTGGGATGAGGAGGGGAAATGAAAACTAGGTTATAAATCAGAACATGGCTGTGTAACTTTAGCTGGCTGGATTTATCAGCTTATCTGATAAATACATTCTGATTGGTGAGGGTTCTTAAGACTAAGTGATACTTCTATACATATTAAAAAAACCTAGGGAATATCTGAAGTCAAAAATACTTCAAAAGCAGACTGTGGACAATTATGTCAGAATGTTTCCTGTGATAAAAAACAGAACTTTAATAAGTAGATAGGATATATACAGCTATATAAAAAAAAGACTTATTCCATTTAAAAAATTCAATTTAAATCCCATTTTAAAAATTTCCATAGCTGTATTGTGAACAATAATACACATTTATGAAAACTGATTATTAATTCATTGTAGTTCAAAACATAAAAGGGGTTAAAAGTCAAGATGTACATAACAATGCTGATAAGTATGTGCTAGGCCACTTTCACACACGTATCTCTCTCTCTCTCTCTCTCTCTCTCTCTCTCTATATATATATATATATATATATATATATCACAAGATGTCTCAAGCTGTTGAAATTAGTGCTTCTTTCATTACAAAAACAGAATTTTCTTCTGATACTCAAACAAATCCAAACACATACAAATATGCCGTTTAGAGAAAATATCAGGTTAGCTCTATGTTGACTCAGTGATAAGTGCATTCTGAGTCATATCACAGAATTTCATCAGTGTAAACTTGCCAGAGTAATATACCATGAAACCAACACCAAAATTGATCTGTCGCAGGGTGATGGCTTTGTAATAAAGCAATCAGTGTAGGAAGCACTGCACACAAATGACTATTTAACTGGAGTAACTTAACACTATAAGCGCTTTAGCACTTTAGCACTTATAACCTCACTTCATCAAATGTCAGGTCTTTTGAACTTTTGTGGGCTATCCAGAGTTATTTAAATTCACAGGACTGCTCCATGGTTTCGTTAAAGCGTCCGCAAAAAATTAAACTGGATCATGACTAAGATAATCAGCAAAGATATTTAAGCAATCACTGAGGGGAAAAATTTTAAAGTAAAAAAGTAAAAAAGAAAAAATTACACAGAATTCACTTAATGTGAAAGATAAATTTAGGAAAAATGTGTTTGCTTGTCTGTTCGGTTTAAAAACAAAGATGAAGCATTATTATAGTGAATGCTTTAATAATAGACTGTGTAAATAGTAGCCTAGTTTTTTTAAATGGTCAAAGGGTCAAAAGATCATCTATGAATCTATATGACAATGAAATAATAAACTGCTAATTTTTTTTTACAACAGTGGCTGAATTTATTCCTTATTTACAATTTTGCAATATGTAACCTAGTTCCTTGCTGTCATTATCTCATCTTTTCTCATTATTTTCTAACTGTGGTTTAATGGATAAAATGCAATTGGATTCCTACTGGATATGTGTTGTGGACAAATCAAAAAGATGGTTTGGTTTATTGACAAATTGTTACCTATTAGAAGGGTATTGCCCTATATGGTCAGATGTATAACCATCACCGTTGATCATCACACCAATATGTTCTTGTTAAACATTCATTCATTCATTCGCTAAAATGATAAATCCTCCTAGAAGCTGTAGCCCATCTTATGTTACACTAGGCAAAGACAAAACAGTTTGAACAGTTTGCCAGTCCATCACAGGGCCAACACACACACAACCATTCACACTCACACCTAGAAGCAATTCGGAGCAGCCAATGAGCCTAATGTGCATGCCTTTGGACTGTGGAAGGAAACCAGAATACTCAGGGAAAACCCACACAAGCACAGGAAAAACATTCAAACTTCACACAGAAACACCCTTGCTGTCCCTACAGCTTGAACCTGGGTTCCTCTTCTTGGAAGGCCCTTCGGCGATCAGGCACTCAGCTGAAGTGAAGAGTCAGCAATCCAATTTCAAAGGTGTTCAGTAGGGATGAGTTCTGGGATCTGTTCTCACTACCCCACCATGCCGCCTGCCTTAAAGTTTCAGTGGAAAAACATGTAATGCTACAGTTTAATGCTAAAGACATTTTAGACTTGTTTTTAAGGCCCACATATTGGTATGATGGTCAGTTGTCTGGTACCTGCATGGCCATACTCTAATATTAAAATTGCACTGTAGCCCCTCCATGGTTTCCATTGTACTTTCTAATGTGTTTCATACTACAATTTCATAATAAAAAAATATTTCTGATGCTGTTTATTTTACAGCCTCTTGAAAATGCAAAGGTTAGACAAAACTGAAAAAGCAAAAAGGGAAACAGCTGTGAAAAGTGCAATAAAGGAACTCCTAACTGAAATTCACATGTTTACAGCTTTTTAGCTTGCCTTATAAACAGTTCACAAGGGGGGAAATGGGAAAAAGATGAAAGATGTATAATGACAGAGGATGTGGATTCTCTGTTCTATAAAAAAAAAGTGTTTGTGTACAATAATGAGACATTAAGTCACTTAGGATAGGTGACATGTAATGCTTAGAATTCATTAAATGCAATCAAATCAATGTCTGATAGGGAGATGTGTCAGATTTCTGAAGGGCAAGCTCAGTAATCCTGTTTATAGCATGCTGTCTCACTGTTGTTGCGAACTGTAAAAATTGTTGTTTTATCCAAGAAAGAGGACTGCAAGTATCAGCTTCGATCAAAACATACTATGGTGTTTTTTATTTATTTGAGTCTCAATCAAGATATGTTAGGATTCCACCCTAATTTTGATCCATTAACACAACATGTATCATACTGCAAACTGACTTTTTCAATGAATTTAATTTACAAAAAAAAAAATCTTGTAAATAAATTAATTAAACTTGAGATACAATACTTGAGGTAAGATTGCAATTTTTTGTCATATCTACTTCACATTTTGTTTGATCGAGTGTGTATGTATACATGTACCTGACTCAAAAAATCATTTCAGTGCATTAAGATTCACCATCTTTCTGTGAGGCGGATGTGCTAACCCCTATGCCACCGTGCCGCCCCACTAAACACTTGTATTAAAATGATAAGGTAATATGATATGATATGATATGATCGCTTAATAGTTGTACATCTTCCATTATTATTTACCAACAACAAAATAAAACACAGAAACAAATCTTTTACATTAATTGAGGTACAACTTTTTTTGCTCTCCTGTTTAAACTGAAATGGCAGAAGTGTAGATTTATGTGGAGGTATACAGACAAGTGTGAAACAGTGTAGGTGTGAAATATGGAGATGATGATGTGAAGTTGGGCTGCAAGGTGGATAAGTGGTTAGCATGTCTGCCTCATAGCAAAAAGGTTGTGGGTTCGATTCCTGTGTTGTGTGGAGTTTGCATGTTCTCCCCTTGCTTGAATGGATTTCCTCTGGGTATTTCATTTTCCTCCCACAATCCAAAGACATGCACATTAGGCTAACTGACTATTCCAGATTGGCCCTAGGTGTGAGTGTGAGTGTGAATGGTTGTGTGTGTGCTGGCCCTGTGGCAAGCTGTTCAGGGTGTACTGTGCCTTTGCCCAGGGTCGGCTAAGAAAGGGCACCAGCCTCCCCGCGACCCTATTAGGATTAGGTGGTTCGGCAAATGAGTGAGTGATGAGTGATGTGAAGTTAATGGGTGAGGAAGATTTCTTACCCTGCATGCCAGTTGGACCGAAGCCCTGGCGTGTAAGGAAGATGGCATGGTCATGGTGCTCAGAATGTTCTGGATCCTCTTTCTGCTGTACGAAGGCCCAGCGGCACACATTCTCCAAGCTGCGTGATGGGTTCCCACGTTCAATAAGGCTAATGGACTGAGGTGAAATAATTAAAGATAACACAAATTAGAATTTGCAAACTAATGCTAATTAAAGCCTAAAGTTTAAAACAGAAAAAAGGGGAAAATTCTAAAATGTTAGAGGTTTACATCTGAATTTTTTTTGTGCAAGCATGCAAAATTTACAGTGTCTTACCTTTGCATAGCCAAGCATGATCATCCTTACAAGAACTACATTAATGTGGACACCTAGTGACTCATCATGGTATATCTCGTTGACCTGAAAAAACAGATGATTAATATTTTAGCTAAAAGTCATGTAGAAATGTAAACATGTACAGTTATTCTTTTATCTGAACAAAGTGAAACAATGAAAAGTGTGGAGCTTGCCTCCAAAAATAAAGAGTCATCCCATTTCTTTTCTCAGAAACTGAATATAAAATTATGTAGAAGCTAAACAAAAGGATTGGAGTCCCAAATACCTGGAAAGAAGACTTCACAACATCCACTTTCAGACAGGGATATTTATACTCACAGCAGTGCTATATGATGCTCACAAACTTTTTTTAAGGTTTAGTAAATTACCATCGGATGATTTAGATAGATCTAAATTCATTTAGATTTAGTGTTCTAGACCATCGCTTAACATGTATTTTAGACTTTATATCCAGCTCATGCTGAACTTCATAATCAATGTTCAATGTCCGTGAAACTGACAGAGATATTTTTTGGTACGACAAATTAGTGAAATTCATGAAGTACCAAAGTACCCTTTACTTTAATTTGTATCCCAGTAAATAAAACTTTTTATTAGATTTAGTGGAAAAACAACACAATGTTCAAACGATTCTTTGTGGGAAATGAGATTAATCCGTTTGACTTCCAGAGTTACACTGTGTTCCTACAATATAAACTGTGCGTGCCAGAAGCACCAAAGCAATGGTTTTGGCAAAGCATTGGTTACACACTACTCCATGCTGGAACCTGTCACACTACATGATGGATAAGGAAGCGTGTCCTTTAGGAGTTGACTCATGACTCCTAAAACCTGAACAAACTAGATCATCTATCATATAGATTTTAAACAGCACAACATTTACCAAAACACAAAACACAGATAAGTTGCCTGTTCTTCATGAGAGCTCCATTTATTGTTGCTTTGCATTCCCTACTTCACAGCTGTCAGGATTTATTGCACAAAAGACTGTATTTTTCTAATCTTGACGTTATCCTTATCATGACAGATTTAACACTACTAGTTTTAACACAGTGGTGTAGCGGTTAACATGTCTGCCGTACAGCAAAAAGGTCCTAGGTTCGAGTCCCCTCATGTTCTCCCCATGCCTATGTGGGTTTCCTCCAGGTATTCCGGTTTCCTCCCACAAACCAAAGATATGCACATTAGGCTAGTTGGCAGTTCTACAATGACCATAGGTGTGAGTGTGAATGGTTCTTTGTGTGTTGGCTCAGCAGTGGTCTGCCGAGCTTCGTCCAGTGTTGGCTAAGACCTTAGTAGGATTAAGCAGTTCTATGAAGTAATGAGTGAGTGGTTTTAACAAATCATTTTTTAAACTATGCACTGAATGAGGCAACAGTGTATATTACATTATAAATGTAATAGTGTATATTAAGTTAAGAAAAACTTTTTGTGTAGACTTTTCTTGTTCTCACATTTAATGTGTGGTTTTCCTACAGGTACACCGGTTTCCTCCCACAGTCCAAAGACATGCACATTAGACTAATTCGATGTTCCAGATTGCTCCTAGGTGTGAGTATCAATAGTTGTGTGTGCACTGGCACTTGTGATGTGCTGGCAAGCTGTTCAGGGTGTAACCTGCCATCATTCAGACTCGGCTAAGATAGGCTTCAGCCACCTCGTGACCCTGGTAGGATTAATCGATTTGGTAAATAAATTAATGAAAAAGATTTCAAACTTACTAGTAAAATATTCCAAAATATTAAAGCAACTATAATGTTTGGTCAGTGCAGCTGATTGCGCCATGCTTTTGTGTGATTTGAAAGTGTACTTTTGTTGATTTATGTTGCTTGCTGGCTTTATTTTAATTCGGTTATTTTTTATTTTTGATATTTTGTAATCCTGTAAGGGAAGTTATTGCCTCTGCATTTAACCCATTCAAAGTGAGCACACACACGTAAACGGGTTAGGTGCCTTGCTCACGGGCACTTCAGCCATGAAGGTGGAGGAAGGAAAGGTGCTGCTTACCCCCCGTTCGGAAATCAAACCAGCAACCTTCAGGTACTATTAGGCCATGACTGCCCCTCAATTAAAACTGGACCAGTTCTTGTAGCTTCTTCTGGACATGAAAAATCTGACATAAAGCAGTTTTCTAATGGAATCCAGTAAAGTCAATAAATCACTTTATTTCTATAGGCTGTAGACACAACACTATAACATATAAAACTGTTATTATTAATCACTTGATGCCACAAGTAGGCATGGATAAAGCAGGGTGAAGTGGTAAGAGAAGTGCTGAATTAAAAAAAAAGAATAAATTAAGCAATTAGAAGAACAAGTACAACTTCACTACAAGTAATGGGCATAAATATTCATGTTGTAAGCTATAGTACACTTTCCAAGATTTCAGGTTTCCCGTTACAAAATCCAGCGTCGGACATTATTTGGTACTGCCGAAAAAATGCTCGGCCAAGTCCGGGAATCAATGATGGAAGTCTGGGTCGGTCAAGATTTTCCAACTCCCCCCCTGTCCGGTCCGTTCCCATCTGAATGAATGGACGACAATGAAGCAGCAGAAGGGCACAAAATAATGTTCGATGAACAGATAGTGGCATCAGTGACGGAAGATCTAAGTGAAAGTGAAAGTGAGGACATTGACGATGAGCCGGGACCCACATTTAAAATGAATGTGATAAAAGAATGTGCCGATACGCTCCTTAAGTTTGTGGCAACACAATATTGTGTATTGAATATCGGATAAGTGTTGTAAAAGTCTAGGACTGCTGCTGAATAATGGTGATTGCCGGACTAATTATGGTAAATGTCCGGGAAGGTTAGCAAACATGAACATTAGCGATCGCCGGACTTTTGAGGTTCCTGGACAGCCTATCCCCCCCTAATAATCCGGGAAATCGAGGGTGAAGTGTATTTATTTGTAGGCTGTAGATGAAATTAAACTTGTTTGATGTTACACATGTATTCTGGTAACTAAAAATCTGCAATGTTTAATTATTTATCCATCTTCAATATTCATTTTGTCCTGATCATAGGTGTAATTGCTTCTTTAGAATGTGGAAGGCAAGAATACTTTGTATTCTGTGTACGTTATGTTCATTTTATCTATCCATTATCAATACAGGTTTATTCATCAGGGTCATGGAGGAAGCTAAAGCCAGTATTGCTAATGCTGGTTGAGATATAGCATACACCTGGAACAGGTCACCAATCTATCACAGAGTTAACACAGAGATGAACCACTCACATTTACATCTCTGAACAATTTAGAATTGCCAGATAACCTATACCTCATTTTGGATTCTAGGAGGAAAACACCAGAACACCCAGAGGAAACCAATGCAATCACGGGGAGAAAAATCACATACTCATTCATTTTCTGAACCGCTTAATCCTATCATTAGGGTCACAGGCTGCAGCCAATCTCAGCTGACACTGGGCAAAAGCGGGGTGTACCTGGAAAAGCTCACCAGACCATCACAAGGCCCACACACAACCATTCACACATATTCCCACATCTACAAGCAATCTAAAGTAGCCTATTAGTCGAACTGTCAGAGGAAATAAGAGTATCCAGAGGAAACCTACACAAGCATGGGGAGAGCATTCAAACTCCACACAGAAATGCCTGAGCCCGGGAGTCAAACCCAGGGCCTTTTTGTGGCGGACATGCTAACACCTACACCACTGTGTCGCCACCATATTGAGTTCATTATTTTCATTAGACACAAAGGAGAGGTTTGCTTTAATATATTGTTTAAAGCAAACCTCTCCTTTGTCATGTCATGTCATTTTCTGAACCGCTTATTCCTAATTAAGATCACGGAGAGACTGGCGCCCATCTCAGCCGACTCTGGGCAAGGGCAGAGCACACCCTGGACAGCTCGCCAGGCCATCGCAGCCTCTCCTTTGTTAAATTGTAAAATATCCCTGAATTTCCTCTTGAACTGTTTATCATTTAGAGGCTAGAAATTAGCAATGATCGTGAATCAGCGGGACATGTATCAGAAATTACTGGGTAACTTGTAGAGAGAAGAGAATAGATGAACTGCTATCATGTATCACAGTGTGCTTTTTTTAAAATAGCACAGGGTGGCATGGTTAAAGACATCAGCGAGCTCCAGGTGCTGCAGTATTTTATTCATACAAAATTTTTTTTGTGTTATTCAAAATTGTATTTTATGCAAAAATAATAGGATTCCAGAGTGTGTAAAGTATGTAGAATGTGTATGTGTAATTTCTTTTATTTTCAGGTGAAATTTGTTCACACAGAAGTGCAGTACAGTAGTATTTTTCTTTATGTATGTCCACAATAATTTAATTTTTAGACTTTATGTAATCACAAATTGAAGTCACTATTTTACTTTTAAAATTCATTTCATGGGTGGTGTAGTGGTTAGCATGTCCGCCTCACATCAGGAAAGTCCTTAGTTCAAGTCCAGGGCTCGGGTGTTTCTGTGTGGAGTTTGCATGTTCTCCCTGTGTTTGTGTAGGTTTCCTCTGGGTACTCCAGTTTCCTCCTACAGTCCAAGGACATGAACGTTGGGCTAAGTGACTATTCCAAAATTCCCCAGGAAGGAGTGTGAATGGTTGTGTATGTGTGTTGCCCTGTAATAATCTGATGAGCTGTTCAGGGGGTACCCCGCCTTCGCCCAGTTTTGGCCGAGAGAGGTTCCAGCCTCCCCATGACCCAAGTTGGATTAAGTCTTTCGGCAATGAGTGAGCGAGTGAGTAAAATGAATTTAATTCAAAACTTTACATTATTAATTTGTTGTTTTGATGTTGGCAGCTTGTATAGCCTACACTTGATCTCCCTCTTGAAAAGAGTAAAATGGGAACACAATTTCTGACTGCTTGGTTCTTTGAGAGCCTGGGGTTATCATACAGCTTCTCTGCAGATTTGGGAACTCAAATGCATCTAAAAAAATTATTTCTACCTTGAACAGATGTGAATTTAGCATTTTCTACTTTAAAAAAAGCATGACTTAATTTCAGCCTATTCAAGACTGATCTGCTTTTAAAAACTAGTTTAGCCAGTCACATTAATAATGTTAATGAGTGAAAGCTAATGGAAGTCAGATTTCCTTTATCCGTAAAACATTTATTCTTTAAAAAGAACTGACTCAACTGACACTCACACAATTAACCACACTGGGGTACCATTATTACTTTACCTTACACACTACAAGGAATGATCTCTAAAAAAGGAGAAGTGGCATAAATTATGAAAGGAAAGGTTTTTGATTGCAAGGCTCTCATAAGCAGGAAAGAACAAGTAGATGTGAGGGAAGTGAGTTATTATCATACAGGGATCCTTTAAACACTGCTGCTTTTCCTTCATTACTTAGTTAAGAGGCTGTCCAGTAGTTGCTTGAGCCACACTATGGCTGATCATTGAGATGGATGGATGGAGGATGGATAGATACATAGATAGATAGGTAAAGTTATGAATCCCTTAATACATAAATATGTAAAATTTCCTATTTTTGCCTTACAACAACAAGGTTCTGGGCTCTAGTATCTCTCTCTGTGGAGTTTGCATGTTCTCCCCATGCCCAGTATTCCGGTTTACTCCCACAGTCCAAAGAGATTCACATTAGGCTAACTGGCTTTTCCAAATTCACCCTAGGTGTGAGTGTGAATGGTTGTGCATGTTAACACTGTGATGATCTGGAGAACTGTCCAGGGTGTACCCTGCCTTTGCCCAGTGTCTGCTGAGATGGGCTCCAGCCTCTCTGCGACCCTAGTAGGATTAAGTTGTTTGGAAAATGAATGAATGAATGAAAACCTTATTTCTTTATTTATTTACTTTTTCTATAATGCCTGATATGGTTGACTTACATTTGTATTAGCCAATCAACATGTTTCCTTTAGTTAGTCACGCTGTATTAGGGGATGACAGTATTAAATTGTATGTTTGTTGTGACTGGACATGGGTTTCATGCTATTTCTGGCTAACGTGTTTGATGAATAAAAATGCTCACGCTATTCTGTGGTTTACTTCAATTACTTTGTAATCAAAAAATGAAGCTTGGTTTGCTTTAATGTGTCCAATCTGCCAATAATTTCTGCAATAAGTTAGAAAGTGTAGGCTAGCTTTGGACCACGAGTCAAACCTCACTTTTTCTAATGTCTGGCCAAAAATGTATTTCTGGTTATGCCAGTGTGTGTGAAACATCACACGAGCAGAGCACCGTTGGTATTAAAAAAAATCTAATCAGTCTAATAATTGAGTTGCTTCTGTAACATGAAGAAAAACAAATAGCGTGCATCTGTATGTCCCTGTAGACTTGGGACCCCTGTGTTAATCTTTGAAAATTTTATATCTCGAAAAAGGAAAAACATTTTAAAAATTTCTGCGAGAGAGTAATATAGAGTACAAGAGCCACATAATACCCAGGTCACGTAATGTGACATCATCGTTAATAACATGAAATAAATAAACAACTAATGATGTTCTTGTGTTATTGAAATGTTCTCTAAACCTACAGTTTCTAAATGGTGTTTTTACATGTCGAGACCAAGATTGCGTGTTTGCTTAGCTCATTTTTATTCCCTTCTATAAACAAGTTATTAAAATGAATTCATCTTGATATACATAGGATACGTTTATGGGGTTGAGAGCTCCCACGAAAAACTTGTCAAATAAGGGAACTCATAAGGGAGCTCCACTTTTAGGCAAAAATCAAAATATATAAATCTATACATATTGGATGGCCCTCTCAGATAAGGGAAATCACATCCACAATAAATAACTATACCATACCTGACATGAATCCGATGAATTGTAGAGGAGCAATATATCCGAGATCAATGAAAAAGCTATTCTTTTGGTTTGCCAGATGGTCACCAGAGAGTCACTTTGGGTATGAAAAAGCCACTTTCTGTTGCAAGATGATGGCAATACACAACAGAGTTTCTCTGGGCATGAGAGTATCAACACTGGCACGCCTTTTTTTGTATTGGGTTGTAAATTGGATTTACATTTACAGCATTTGGCAGATGCTCTGATCCAGAGCGACTTTCAATTAGCATTTTTATACAACTGAGCAATTGAGGGTTAAAGGCCTTGCTCAAGAGCCCAACAGTGGTGATAGTCAGTACTAAACCGCTGACCTTCGGATCAGTAACCCAACAACTAGGCCACAACTGCCCAGGATTTCTTTAAACCCCTTGCCAAACTCATAATTATCCACATCCCTTTTCTGAAGGCTTTAGACAGCTCTTCAGATCCAAGCATTATGACACTAAACACTTCAGTACAAAGATAACAGAAGATGTCAGGTTAAAATAAAATAAGTTCCATCTGCAGAATGCAATTACGATGATCCTCCATTCTGTTCTTGAAATCATGGGTGCTGTACAGCTCAACATGAGAGTTTAATCATGCATACACACATATTTGCTCTGGGGATTTTTAACCTCTTTTTCCTCTGCTTGCTGTGATAACCTTTGAGTAGTACATCACTCTGCAGATGCACTATGTTGCAACGAGGCCATAATCTGGCACCCTCTGCAGAGTCAGGTAGAACCAGAAGGTAACGTGCATGAGTTTCACCTGTGTGAGTGGCACCTATTCATGTGTGTTCTTCTGTTTGCTATCAAACAGAGATGCCGGAAAGCTGTAAGCAGTTGTGTGTCTATGTGTGTATAGTATTTGGTGAATGTTTAAGTTATGATATGTGTGTCAGAGTACATACATACAGTTGTTTTGCGGTGAGCACCCCGAACAGCTCGCTATTCCATCAAAGGGTCAACACACACCCACTCACACACACTAACTTGTGGAAGAAAACGGGAGTACCCAGAGGTTACCCATACAAGTATGGGAAAAACATGCAAACTTTACACAGAAATGCCCTCGCCAGGCCTGGGACTTGAACCCCTGTGAAGTAGACGTGCTAACCATTACACCACCATGCTTCCAGTGTTGATTTCAGAAATAACCCAAACCCCAAACACCCAAACCAAAAAAACTTGTGTACCATGGTGGATTTATTTCTTACAGATGTGCTGGTCTGAGTATTTCATAAGCTGATGATCTCTGGGGAATTTTACTCAAAACAATTAGTGTTTACACAGAACAGTGAAAAAAATAAATAAATAAATCCTGTGTGTGGATGGTCTAGTAACAAAAAAAGCAGACTGGATTAAGATGACAGGAAATCTACAGCAACCCAGTCACAGTAGGCAGAAACAATTCACACACATTTAAACTTGGGGTGGATGGGCTCCAACAGCAGAGAACCACATCCAGGTTCCTGTCAAGAAAAATAATCTGAGGTGATAATTGTACAGGTTCCCCAACACTGGACAGATGAAGATTAGAAAAAAAATCAAGTGGTCTTTATCCAGTGATCAATTGTCCAGTTATGTTTCAGTGAAAGAGATGAAACTGCCATTGATTAAATTCACTTACTGTATAACTTATCAACATACTGAAACACTAAGCCAGCCTCTTCACATCTCTCGCCTGGGCGGTAATGCTGTTGTTGGTACTGTAGTATAAAAAAATAAGTAAAGCCAAGTAGAAGACGGGGTCACTGGGTCAATGGGCAAGGTAAGATGGGGGTTACTGTGTCAGCTAATCGGTGGAAGAGTCAGTGTTCATCTGATTAAAAAAGGTCTCAGGGAGTGATACAAATCAACTAGTGATGATCAATTTTATTTCCAGCTTATAAGAGTGCTATTAAAATGCTTCTTTTAAAAAGAACCTCAGCTGTTGAACACTGGCAGTGATCTATTTCCATTGTGCATTACTAATGGCATGGCAGGAGACTTCTACTGCCACAGTCAACACTAACAGAAGTTTTTTTTTTCCCTGAAGTGACAGCAATAATAATATGTAGTTGTTCAAATGATAGAAAATAAGAGTTTGGCTCACTGAGCATGGTGTCCATGCTGGCATGCAATCAGCGAGTCATTAGGATACTCCATTAAACACCACAGTATATCTACATAGTAGCCAAGGGCCGGTACTGGAAGAAGTAATTTTCAAACAACCAGAATAAAGTCAATTACTAAGTATACTAAACAGGAATGTCGTGATCTGGTTGGTTCACTATCTTAGGGTTAATTACACAGAGTTGACGATGTGATTGGTAAACTCTCAAGGAATAAAACGAATTATTACTCATTAAAAATATTTTCTGGTTTCTGATTGGTGAAAAGCCATCAATTAAGTATTAGTATTTTTCTATGAGATGACTTATTGCATCATTGACATCTGCTAAGTTGAATGATTCTTTTTTGATTGGCACACAACAATGTTCTAGCCGCATGTCTGCCAGCTTGGCTAGTTAGCTAGTATGATTTACAGTTGAGCACTGTGTCCCTGAGCTGGCAAAACTTAATTTCATTTTCTCACTGTTTGTGCTGTTGTGAGCCATATCTGAGAGTGCGTAGCAACTGGGAGAGGGAACCGGAATACTCAGAGGAAACCCACATAAGCATGGGGAGAACATGCAAACTCTACACAGAGACACCCTCGCCAAGTCATGGACTCAAACCCAGGACCTTCTTGCTGTGAGGCGAACATGCCAACCATTACGCCACCGTGCCACCCTGTTCCCATGGAGTATGTACTTAAACAATTATGTGCCTCAGGCCTGGTGTATGTTGCCAAGTTATTAAATATCCCTAATAACACTATAATTTGTTTAGAAAGTAAAAGAACATGCAAAAGTCAGTAAATTAAAAAATATTTAACACAAAAGCTCAAAGGCTGTTTGTCAGTTCTCGATGAATGGACTGGTTTCCAATTTTGTTTTTGGAAAATAAGTTATGTACCATACATTTAATACCATAAAGCAGCCAAACTGAACTGAAGGTGTTATATTAACTGCACTGTCACTGAAGTGAGCAAAGCACGTTTCGTGAAGACCAGCCTAAAAACAGGAGTAGTCTGAATTCACATGAGGATGAAATTACCAGTGATTGCTGTGATCTTCAACACATTCAGAGGATTCTTTGAACCTCCATTTAATCTTAACGCTGAAATTATTGTCTATATTACCGGACCTGGAGGGCAATTATTAAGTTCTACAGGGGGGAGGCGCGGGGTTTGGAGTAATTAAACTTCATGCTGGGTAATACTCACAATGTTCATGAGGGTCAGCAGGTAGTTCTGTACGTGCTCCTTTCCATGAAATCGCACCACAGAATCATCGACACCAAGAAGTACCTCAATGTTGTAATCATCGTCTCCGGCGTGCCGGCGTCTTCTGGCTGTGCGGTTCAATTTTCTGCTGATGTTGTCTAATGCCACAGGAACATTAAGTCCAGGCTCTGAAAAAAAAGACAGAAAGAAAGGAACTGTTTTGAAAAAATATTTCTTCCTCATGAGTTACAAAGATGTCTTGCATATTACAAGTTTCAGCACTGTCCTTCACAAGTGTGGGCACTAAGGTACATTTCTCGAGTAGCTCGGCGTGTGGGTTTTGATTCTATAGTACAAGGATTGTGAAGCACATTCCTTCGCTCGTGCGGCCCATCATTACATACAAATTCTTGCTCCACCTGCCTCCAATAGAGTAAACATCGTTTCTGTGGTTTCACTTCAAAGAAATACAGGACTTCACTCCCACACTTGAGACTCACAGCCTGTGTGTGTGTGTGTGTGTGTGTGTGTGTGTGTGTGTGTGTGTGTGTGTGTGTGTGCATTGTGCATATGTCCCTACTCAGGCAACCTGGCCCACTACTTTCAGCTTCTTGTTCCCTTGGGGGTTTCTCAACTAGCGTAACACAGAAATAAAGAGAACAGAAAAGATGCTCAGCCAGCCAGCTTTTAAATGAATATTGACGGCAGCTGGCATGGGCATGGTGCCTAGTGATGGAACTGTACCATGCACTTGCTGGAAGTAGTTGAGCTTCATTGGTGCATCCCACACACACTCACACACAAGTGATGTATAGCTCGCTTTGAAAACTGCACCAATTCATGAGACATTTTCCAACACAGAAATGTAGGGACTTAATTAAATGTATGTGCTTAATAATGAGTTAGTATGTTACCTTGGCTTCAAAAGAAACCCTAAGTGCTTTCACTGTATGATTTGGGACGTTGTAGAAATTTTCATGAATAGTATATCCTGTATGTTTAGAACAGTGTACCTTTTCTGATGCCAGAAGAAGAATAAAATAAGTGTTACATGGTTCAACAGTGTGTGACTGGATTTAAACTTTTTCATGCTGTTTTATTTACCTTTGGAAAATGGGGGCTGATCAGCTTCCCGCACATGAAACCACAGATTAACAAGACTCTCTTTGAAGGCCTAAGCTGGTTCTTTTTGCTGTCTACTGGAATCAGCAATTAAGGTTGAACAGCATGCTACCATCATAAAGGGAGGTAAAAGATGCAGTATGGGGCAGTTTACGTGGTGTTCCTTAGGCATAGCAGTAAGAAATAAAGGCAGAAGCAGCAGTCTTCGGCACTTTTCACTGCTGGAACACTTTATAAGCATACAAATGCAGCGTTGTAAATGTAACAAGCTGAGCTAGCAAACTGTAATCTCCACAGGGTGGAGTGAAACAATAGGGGATTTTGCTGAATGCACCTATTCAGTACTTTACTTATAAGTATTAGGTGCATTTTAAAGCTTTTTTTCCAAACTTGGTTGCTCATGCACTCGGCTTAGGCACACATCCCTTCCAGTAACCCCAATCATAATTACAGTAACTGTTACTGAATGAGAATGCAACAGGTTATTTTAGTAAGTTTTTTTTTTGTCCCCATAGCCCTTAGGGAGCTAAGTCCAAACCCAGCCACCTAATGAAGATAATTGCTTTAGTTTTCTCCCACATATGGATTACACCCATCTATAATATTGGCTACATTACAGATAGATGGATGGATGGATGGAAAATTGATGAAAGGATGGATATTCCAGCAGGACAATGTAAAAAAAAGTGTCCAAATTCACAAATTGCTCCAATTACTACAGAAACAGTGTAATGGATGGATGGATGGATAAATGGACATCCTAGCAAAACAGTGATCAAAAATAAATGCCCGAATACACAAGTTACTCCAATTACCACAGAATTAAGATGATGGATGGATGGATGGAGTGGTGGGTGGGTGGATAAAAGGATGGATAAATGGATGGATGGATAAAAAAATGGATGGATATTTCAGCAGGACAATGTTAAAAAATAGGTTTGTAAATTCACAAATTGCTTTAATCAACACAGAATCAAGGTAATGGATGGATGGATGGACAGATGGATGGACATTTCAGTAGGACACTGATCAAAAATAGGGGCCCAAATTCCCAAATTGCTTAAATCAAACTCAAAGTCCATTGGGAAATTTAGTTAATTAATCAGACACATATATGTCTAATGATTAAGTAAATACTAGTCCTTCCACAGTATAACATGTACATGTACTATACATCTAAAATAGGGCTGTGAAGTAAACTTGCACCTGAACACACCTGCCACATTCTTCATTCTTCGCTGTAAGGTGATGATAAAATCTTTTTGATTTCTTTAATTGGTGATGGTGTTTTTAGTTCCTGCCCACAAAGTGGCTTGGGGGCTATAGGAATGGGTTTCGTCCATCACACTTTACTTTCTGGACATTTACTTGTGCTCTTAAGCTGGGACTTTCAAACTTGGTATGCTGGCTCACTACTATGAGTGCTAGGCTGGGTTTGTGTGAGAGTAACCTTGACCTACTTATCAAGGTCACAGAGGCTGTATATTAGATTTCCGGACATTAACTTGCCCCTTGCCAAAGCTGGGGCTTTCAAGCTTGCTATGATAATTCTATATTGGCATATTATGAAATGGTCCTTTTGGCGGGAGCATCTGGACCCCTGTGGTCTATTTTTTTTTGTCTGTTTGTTTTATTTTTCTGTCTCTCTGAAAGCCACTCAGTGATATGACATTTAAATCTCTATAAATACATACAGCGTTATTTTGTGGAGTCGAGAAAACAAGCTCCAAAGGAAGAATGATTTAATAATTGTGCCTTACACATATACAATTAATTAATAAATCATAAATAAGCTATAAAAAGATGCTGGGGTCTTCGGTGGCATGATGCCCTAAAAAAAGGAGTCTAAAAAATGGACAGAATTTTTCATTTCTGCCCAGCACCACAAATCAAAATACGGCAGCTTGTGCTGTCAACTTTTTCTTTTGCCCATGAGGTATGGTAGGGTTCTCACATGGATGGTAAGACCCTGTAATTAGCCACACACACACACAAACACACACACAGGCTAGGTATTCTCTAGACACTCCTCTTTAAAAACAAAAAACAGATGTGGCCATATTGACGGAAATGCAGCGAGATCTTAATTTCAAGTTTCTGTCTAAGACACGCCAAATGTTTTACTAAAAACTCTCTTCTTGATGCTGACCACAGTCTCCAGGAGACAAAAAAAGTGTTTTAGGACACTTGGCATTAACAGGAACCTGGTTGTTATATCCATCAAGGATGTGAAATGTCTTAAGCTTCATATTCAAGGTAGAGATTTGGATCAAAAGGATATGTGGAGGAAATCCAGGTGCTTGGAAAAGCCAGAGACACATCCTGGCAAATCCTGGCAACCTTTATATCAAACCAAACAAACCACAAATCTAAACCACATGAAACTAAACTGAATTTATATTTAGTTTCAGTGAACCTCACTAAAGGGCTTTTATCCTTACGTATCCTTACGTAACAGAATAGTTGTCTCAGTGACTTTGGCTGTGGCATGGATGTTAGTGCCAGATGTTTTTGTTGAATTATTTCAGAAACTGCTGATCTCATCCGATTTTCACACAGAACAGTCTGTAGAGTTCAGGCCCCCATGGCAGGGCCATCTAGCATTGGACAGGTAGTGGGATTTCAGTCAATCATGCAGGTAATGTAAAGGAACCCACAGTACACATGTACACTGTCCTTGCATATTAATGTTACTGTAACATCTGGAGGAAAAAAAATTGGGACATGTATTAAAAATGTTACCTGGAACAATTTGACCTAATTTTGGGGAGTCTACAACTACTGTTATCACTATTTTTGTGCAACGTTTTATACCTGATTTAATATTTGTTTATTTAATACTTTTTAAATTTTTTATGCAGACCTGGGAAGGACGTGTGAGCTGTTCAGGCTGTTCCCTGTCTTTGTCAAGAGATATGACTCTGTGACCCTAGAAGGATTAAGCAGTTCAGCAAATATGCATTAACTGATTGAATTTTTCATGCTTTATCTTCTTACTTTTTTTGTTGAATAATTTTTTTATTGTTTTTGGTTGAAATTATGAGGGACATATCTTTTTGTGCTGCACAGGGTGCTTTGGGTTGTTACTCGCCACAAACCAAGCAGGCTACAAGCCAACTGAGCAGTTGAGGGTTACGACCTTGCTCAAGGACACAACATTGGCAGCATGGTGGTACTGGGGATTCAACCCCTGACCATCAGATCAGTAATCCAGAGCCTTAACCACTGAGCCACCATGGCCTAGTGGTTAAATTCAGTATTTATTAAGAAAAAAAATTTTTACTCCATCTAAAGGTGAGCTAAGGAAATATGCTGAACAAGAATTGACAATCACTCATTCCAGGTAATACACTTGACCAATGCTCTTCACAGCTGGCAGATTTGATGTTGAGCAAAGCAGATATTAAAGTATCAGTTACAATGAGCTCTGATCCTGTGTATTATCAAGAGGAAGTGATCACAAATAGTAAATATTTGGTGATATCCTTAGAGACATTTTATAGGAGACTGACATTCCCTTGTAGTCATAGTACAGCAGCCACCACTGGGCTATAGTAATGCAAATAGCCACTCTTTACAACCACGGTAATTAAAAAAAAATCATTATATGCAACATGTCAAATCTTAAGGCAGATTCATACAACCACAGCAGATTTCAATTCTGTCAGCCAACAACAGGAAGTATACAAAAAGGACACAGAAACCTGGCAGTTAAAGATAAAACATCAGCAGATCCATTGTAACCCATCAGACACCACCAACAATGCCACAGTCAATATCACAGGGATAATTTTTTCTTTGTTCTAATGTTTGACATGAACATCATCTGAAGACTGAATGGTCTGGCTTAGCACTGCTGCTACATAATTGGCTGATTGGACATGAATGAGCATATGTACAGGTGCTCCTTATAAAGAGTGAGTGTATAAGTCATCGTATAAAAATAACTTTTTTTGTTTATATAATAAATCAGAAATACTGCAGTCCTCCAGTTTTAGAAAATAATCAAGCTGAAGACTACAATATGCGCTGCAACAGTACCATCATCCCAGGATTAGGAATTTTAGGAATACCTCTTTTTTATCACCAGCATATTTAATACTGGCAGTCCGTGCACCAACAGTGAAGAAGAGCATTGTGGTATGGTAATAAAGCTCTTCCGGCTTCACTGCCAGATGGCATGTCTGTG
>JAOUQZ010000027.1:8147704-8172406 GCA_028564935.1 Neosilurus hyrtlii
TGCACCAACAGTGAAGAAGAGCATTGTGGTATGGTAATAAAGCTCTTCCGGCTTCACTGCCAGATGGCATGTCTGTGAGGTGATTCAACGGAACAACTGCTCAGAACCGAACTGGCTTGCTCTGATACACTGAAGTGATGTCAGCTGCTCAAGGTTGTCTCTATTTTTTCAAGCCAAAGCTACAGAGATCATAACTATATTCCATGGAAACTATTTATCATACTGTTATTACACCTCATTTCTAATGGAGAGTATGGCAAGCATGGTGATTGTGTAATCCTTGATTGATGATTCAAACATAATAAATTTTAGCACATAATCACAAACTTTGGCAAGATGAATGCCAATGCATTACATTTTGCACACATTTTCCTTTGTTGATGCCTTAGATTTATGTACAAAACAGAAATTTAAAGAAGTGCATACTTTGGAATCATGTGTTGTTATTCTGACAGTGAGCATATGCTTGGCTATAGCTGGCCTGACTAGTGGTTCCAATTAAAGATGAAGAATATTTCAACCAAAAATACACGCATCAACCTCATGGTCTTCCTCTAGAACCTTCGATCATTGCAAATCCCTCTGTGCAGCATGGATTTAATTAACTTAGGTACGACAGGCATGCAGACTGCACAATATTGAATAACATTCTACAGAATAATATAAAAATAATAATATAAAAGAAAAAACTTTATCAACATGTGTAAAATAGACCACAGGGGTCCAGATGCTACATACATACATACATACATACATACATACATACATACATACATATATATATATATTTAAAAAACGGACACCCATAGACAATCCATGTACTGAGACCCTCCTGAGTGGAATCCACCTACCAGGGTTGGTGATCCTATGTCATTTCCTTCCAAAGTTATTGCACTAACAAGCCTTGACAAGCCAAATCTTCAAAAATTGACCAAATGACCTTGAAACAAGGTAAAGGTGACCTTTACCCCACCCTATTTGCCCCTGAGAACGACCCATACACCAAATTTGGAGTTCCTACTAAGTTAGATAACTTTTTTTTTCAGAGTTATCACACTAGCAAGCCAAATCGTACAGACGAAGGATGAACAAAACCCATTTCTATAGCTTTCGCTCTGCTTACGTTCGGAGTCAGCGAGGGCTAAAATAGGAAATAAAGGAAAAAACAGTGAGAGGTCAAGTCATATAAACAAGACCTCTGCTTCCACAACTAAGCGGAGAAACAAGATTTTGGGGGTTTTTTTTAAACAAGATTTTGTGAATATGAAGATTTTCATACCGGTATTCATTTGCTTTCCCTCCATGCTATTTTGGGTATTTACAAGCTACATAATGTGTCATTTTATTTATTGAGCTTACCCTAATAGATTATTCAGGCAGACAGACTCTCCACAGTTTACTGTATACCCATTTCACACACCAACCCTTGAGAACAAACATCCTTTCACACCTAGGGAAGTTTTTTGACTGTGGGGAAACCGGAGAAAGGACCAAAGAAATCACCACAACTGAATTGTATATTGGACAGTTCAAAATTGTACAATGAATACCATGCTTAAGACACCACAAGCAGACTTATTGTCAGTTACAGGGCTTGATTGCACCTCCTTAGGGCTACTTCGAGGATAAAGGCCAAAGCATTTTTGCCTGAGGATCATCTATGGGCCAGCTGGGGTGTCAAGGTAGGAGACGCGTCTTAAATTTCCTTTGACATCCACTTATGGCATCGCTGGATTGTTCTCTCTGAAACTTTCATTTCAGTCTCTACTGGATTTCTTCACATTAGTTCATCTGGTGGTCAGGCATCAGCAGAGTGGGTGGAATGTACAGCAAAGCAGCATTTTCAAAGTTATGAGCAGAGCAACTACCAGGCTGTATGCAAGGTAAGAGCTCAAGCATAAAGCCCCAGGCTTCAAGTCTGGTAGCCTTGAGATAGCCCTTTTTCACCCCTATACAACAGTGTAACAACAGATCTCTGGAAGGCTTATGGACCTGAACAGGCCATCATAAAATAGGGCTTTGATAGAACAGAAGGGAAGGCTTTAATTTCCCCAACTTGCAGATCAGCATTAGGTCATGGCACATGGTGTTCAAAAGACCAATATGAAAACCAGACTCTGGGTCCATTGCTGTCTTCACAGACTCCTTAATCCACAGAGCTCAAGTGTTGGGGGATAAAAAAAAAGGAAGGTAGGTGTGCCAATGACATTATGTTAAGTAACACATTGGTTTATGGCTGCCTTTTACAACACAGTAATGTGTGCACCCAAGATGCAGGTAATATTCTGGCTACATAACTATAACGTATCACCGACATTTATGAAAGCAAGTATATAAGATTGAGGAAGAAACTGGAACACTTGCCCTACAATGAGAGCTAATCAAAGAAATGCTGCGTGACCAGTGAGAAAGCTTTTAATTTCCATGTCAATTTAATTATTTTCTGTTTATCAAACACAGATAGAATGGTTCTTAGTTCCCACTGCATTAACTGTTCCCTACAGCAATATGTCCTTTTCTTTGTTTAGAAGGATCTCTGAAGAATCTTCAATAAACACTACAGTACAAGTTCATGAAGGTTTTATGACACCCATAAAACTCTGCTGCATTTTTCTTTTCTTTTGTAACTGAGCCATAATGGGGCTTAAACAAAACATGACACTCATATCATTCATCCTCTTTCTAACTCACATGCGTTAATGTGATTCATGTGTCAGAGGCTGGTTCCAATATGGAAATGAGGGCTAGTAAATACTTGAGATAATGCCATTATTCACAATCAAGTCCCTTGCCATCACAATGGTTTACTTCCTAACTGCGTGCCATTACATGGTCTTTCCCTAATGTTCCAAAAAAGCCTGATTGTCCCAAGTTGTTCACTTGTCACTAAGAGGATTCCAGGGTTGAAGCATTCCACAGGATGTTCCTGACCATTGACCGCTTTTGTACTTCTATTGTGACTTTCTATTGCAATTCAAATCTAACTTCACCATTTAGCCAACAATTGATGAATTAATTTTTCACAACACTAGATGTGGTAGATTGTTTACCCCTTGTGGAATAACAAATGTGACCCATTAAAGTAAAGTGGGTATTAAGTCTGAAATTTTTAAACACTTTGTTGAACTTTAAATGCAATTTTCTCCAAAGTTGTATGCTTAAAGGGCTAAAAATTCCTGCCAAGTTTTGGTTACTTACTCCAAAACTAGCAACATATGTTATAAAATTTGGTATTATTTTAAAGCTTAGGATATCAGCTACAAAATGGCACCAATAACTAAAAAATAATAATTTTTGACTTAATACCCACTTAGCTGTGATTCGTCACAAATATGCAATAGACCTCATTCATCAATGTCCTATTTTCTTCCTTTTTTAGCCATGGGACATCTCTCCCCTAATCTCACGGTCATCATGTATTTTCTCCAAGGAACAACTGCTGCTCACGCCATGTCATGAACTCCGTAACACACTCAAGAGTTACCATCCCATACTGTCCTTATGTACAAATGTACTCAAACTATAAATCCGGACCAATGTTGCTCCATTATCTAAAAGTGCCATTCTTTAATCACTGTTAACCCCTACAGCAATTTTTGAACTGTCCATGTTACAACACGCAACCAGATACTACAGATTACAGATTAAGAGCCGTGGGAGCTGCAGTGATTATTTTATTATCCAATATGCATTCAGCTGCTCTGTGTAAGTGTACATAGATAAGCACCATCTTGGTTGTAAGTTGCAGATTTCCTTGCTCACAGTTCAGTTCAGCTCCACTGGTGCTTCTCTGTACCTACCATTTCTAAAAACGTTCACCTAACCGTAATAAAAAGGATTGTTTGTTTATGGGACTGTATAATTCTCACTCTTCATTCTCGCCAGCACATCAAATTTCTCCAAGCTGGACAGCGCTAACTCTGCCTAACACTGCTGCGAGACAAATATAAATCACTTTCTTTCTTCAGTGACCTAATCCAGATCTTCCCTTCCAAGGGTATTTTGAGGCTAAAAACAAATTGGCTCAATCACTAGAGCTTTATGCTTCACTGGATATACAGGACCAGAATTCAGAAGGGTACAGAAGGACTTCTTGTATTATCAACACTATTTCTCATCTCACTATTAATCTAACATATAAAATTGCCTCCTGCTAGAAGACTTTTGTAGGTGCAACATGTTAAATGTGCAGTTTGCAGAGCTATGAGTAGCTGATTCCATGCTGTCGTTCTTGATAATTGTTGCTTCTTCTTGATAAGTACATCGTCCGAAGGCATAGTCAGTAAACTGTCCACAGACCAGACATGTTGAGACACGTTGAGACACACATTCTGCTGAAAGGGTACAATTTGCACCAAATGGGAGCTGCTGCACTGCTGATATTATTTGTCCTTGACCTCTGAGATGGAGGTTTTGTACATGAAAGAAAACGGCATCCAGATGAATTTTGTTTTATTCTGTACAAGGCTTTGGTCAGAAATGTTGGGTTGATTATTATTACCTCCCCTTGTATTTTTGTACTGTGTTTATCTTCACTAACATCCGAGACAGCGGCTAAGTGAACAATGTATCGTAATATATGGAAGGACTCAGTAACATTCATCTCCAGATAGCATTTCTGTGCATTCATATTCATCCTTTGTCATTTAACTATACCCCCCCCCCTTTTTTTAGGCAAGGAACGGCTGAAATGATCAGTTGAGAGTTCATTGCCCGATGGTTATCTAGAGGCCCAATTTCCTGACCCCAATCTCACCACCTTAATCACTGACCTTCCAAAGCCCTCAGAAATACACTGAAGGTAATAAACATATCAGGTCTCTCACTTGTTACACATTCTACATTACTGGGTCTCATGTACTGTCAACTGTGAATGAAAAGGGCTTCTGTTAATGACCCAGGCTACTAAGTGGACTGACATTTTTATCCTAATGCATATCCTTTTTAGTGAAAATCTACAGAGAAATAATCTATTTTAACATCCTCAGAAATGTTCTACTTAACCTTTCACATCATGAAAGATGTTACTTAGGAAAAAGCATTCCATTCAGTTCACTGATGATGAAGACAAGCCAAATGATGCTGGTTTTCAGTATGCAAATGGAAAAATGGTCAACTAGTACTTATGGCATGCCTTCCATTGTTAGCATACTTTGCGGCTTTGCTTCTTTAAAGCACACACAAGGTCAAAAAAAGGTCATGGCTTAACCTCCATGGAAATCATTCAAATAACGCACGCCTAAGAGCCTCTTTTTACTAGTCTGCTGACTTACTGTACTCAGCCAACATGCGATCAGGGGCTGAGACACAGTCAGAGCTGCAACACATTCAATGGATACAGTGTTGAAAGGCTTGAGTTGTTCAACAAACGTACTGTGGAAGGTTCTGCTGACTGCACAGTAGGCAGTGTAATGTATCACACTGCCACGAATAGAGAGTCATCCATGACCATAAAACACATAATAAACTCTTATACTGATGAAGCATGTAGTACCTTTTAAATGCAATTCGACATTTTTGTACTGCAGTACAGGTTGGTCTCAGGCATGTAAAACTGCCATAGCATCACTTGAATCACTATATAAAAGAACCCATAAGATCTATGAAAAAAAGCCCCACCATTGCCATATTCTCACTAAATATGGAATCTTCAATCATTCTTACATTTTCTAAGCCGCTTAATCCTCTTTACTAAATTAGGATCGCAAGACAGGGTACACCCTGGACAGCTCACCAGGTCATCACAGGGCTAACACACATACAACCATTCACACTCACACCTAGGGGTGATTTGGAACAGCCAAATAACCATGTGCATGTTTTTGGACTGTGGGAGGAAAACGGAGTACCCGGAGGAAAACCACGCAAGCACAGGGAGAAAATGCAAACTCTACACAGAAATGCCTGAGCCTGGGAATCGAACCCAGGCCTTCTTGCTGTAAGGCTGACATGCTAACCACTGCACCACTGTGTCGCCAATATGGAGCCTTAAATTTGAAAAATTTGATAGAATACTCAGAAATAGTGATAGCATATCCGCCTCACAGCAAGAACGCCCCGGGTTCGAGTCCCAGGGCATTTCTGTGTGGAGTTTGTATGTTCTCATCGTGGTTGCACTGGTTCCCACCATGTACTCCAGTTTACTCCTACAATCAAAAGATATGCACATTATGCTAAATGGCTGTGCCTCCATACTCCAAATTGCCCTAAGTGTGAATAAGAATGGTTGTGTTTGTGTGTGTATTGCCCTGCGATTACTTGGTGAGCTGTTCAGGGTGTACCCCACCCCAGATGGTCCCCAGCCTCCTCGCATCCCTAGTAATAGCATTAAGCCTTTCGACAGATGAGTGAGTGAGTGAATGAGTGATAATGTACTCAAAAATTTGCATACTCTTTGAAATCATTCATATTGCTACTTCTCCTCCTTTAAAAAAATTTGTTACGCTCGATGACAAAAAATCAACATGGGCAACTTAATCGGCCATCAGTGTGTTTCACACCCCTCCCTATTCCACTGAATTACGAACTGCTTTACTGCATGTAGTGACTGAGAAAATAAATAAATAAACTACTTGATTCTGCTTTTTTACTGAATACAAATAAAAACTGAATGAAAAGTTCTGGGTAGGTGGTCCTTAAAGTACAGCCTAGGAAGCACGATAGTTTGATGATGGGGTGAGTACAGAAGATTAGAAAGGCAGAGAGAAAGAACGCTATTCTCAGACTGTAAAAAAGGACCAGAATTTCCAAGCAACCAGAACAGAGTGAGTAATAATTTCTCATTCCTGGGTGCTTGCAACAATGGCACAATGGTACGTCAACACTTTGCTATAGCAACCCTAACCACTAGACAAGCGTTTAGCCCATAGTGAACGTAAAGGGGTATAGAAAGCCAGCTTTGAGCTTCCAGAATGTTCAGTAGCATCAAAACACTTTTCACAGAAAGTACTCTGATTAATATGTGTTTAGTTTATTGTGCGTACGGAGGTCAAACCAAGGATTCTATTGACTATGATGTATGGGTTGCATGTAATCCACAGAATTCAAATATTTCTCAACATTTAATTTACTGATCCTTAATTTATTTAAAAATCAAGCCATGTGCGAATCGATCAGCGATCGCCCATGTACAACGAAGCTGAGTCGAATACCTGTTTTATTATAATCCATTCCATAATCCACATTCACTCAATGCTTACAAATAGAGCATTTTTATTATGTTATTCAAACATTATAAATTATACAAGATCATTTCTCTTTTGCGGGCTACACACCTAATCAGCTTTCAGCACTTGATTCAGTCTGCAACTATGGTAAAGCATTGGTTATGCTAGTTATGCCCATCAATACCTTTAGTGTTGTTGTTTTGTAAAAAGAGCTGTCTTTTAGTTTTGCAAAGATATAAAATAATTTTAGGCTGCTGTTTAACCCTGGGAGGGTACAGAGGCATAGTGTTTAGCACGTTCGCCTCACAGCAAGAAGGTCCTGGGTTTGTGTCCCGGGCTCAGGCAATTTTTTGTGTGGGGTTTGCACGTTCTTCTCATGCTTGCGTGGGTTTCTTCCATGTACTCAGGTTTGCTCCCACAGTCCAAAGACATGCGCATTTGGATAACTGGCGGTTCCAAATTGCCTGGAGGTGTGGATGCAAAAGCAGATGTGTGGGTGTTCAGGATGTACCCCACCTTCACCCAGTGTTGGCTGAGATAAGCTTCAGCCTCCCCGTGACCCTAATAAGATTAAGCTTCTCCATCCTGGCTTTTTTCAGAATTTCTTCAAACATGAGAAATGTGATTGTTACCAGTGTAACTGCCCTGGAGATAGTGAGCTTCACCATGTCGCTTCTGAAATCAACCCCTCCTATAGCTTTTCTAGGTATTTCTTCAAACATGGCAAATATGTTGCATGCTAAGGATATGCATATTATTATATAATGGTAATTGGGTAATTTTAAATAAATTAAGTATAAAGTTTTTGCCCATAGTACTCTGATCCAGTTTCATAGAGAAAGCTTATGCGGCAGGGTATACTGTGCTCAATTATGCTCGTGTTCAGTATTTTTGTGAGTTTAGTTTTCGAATAGATCTATATATTTCATCTTTTACTGGTTCAGCAAATCACTCTGCCAATTTTAATTTGATGTACTTACAGTATATGAGCTTCTATCCTAGTAAAAAAGAAGCCGATTAGAGCATGCGATTACTCATATCCATTGGGTGTGGATCATAAAAGGTTACAGTGACACACATTTCTGCACTTCACATGAACGCAGCTACTGTGGTTAATTTATATGCAATCTTAATGGACTGCATGTGAACAAAAGCATAGATTCCTTGACTGAATGAAGAGAAAAGTCCTCATAAAACAGACTGACTGACAATGGACCTGCAACACAAAAAGCCTCAGATTGATATGGTCAGTGAACTCAGTATCCCAAGTCTTGATTACAGGTGATTGTGAGAACATGAGGTGAAATCCAGCTATCAATTTGAAGGTCACTGGGAGCCAGTGAGTATGATTCCAGCTATAGTTAATAATAAATTGTATTTTTATTCAATGTTAAAGATCATCGGTTCTCTTGTGAAAACAAATGAAAACTCATTCAAATATCGATGATAGGTATGTAGCAAAAAAAGGCACAGAAAAATAACCCCCACTGTCCTTTAGCTAAGACTGCTTTACAGAAAGAGAAAGAGAGAGAGAGAGAGAGAGAGAGAGAGAAAACATGCATTTGATGATGATATTGGGGGCACGCACCAAGGGGTTCATAGTCTGTCGAGATATCCGAAGGCATCTGCAGCAGAGCGGATCTTCTGTACACCACATGCACTCGTCCGTTCTCCTCATGCTGCTGAGTGCCACGCTCCAGAGGCTCAATGAAGTATTCATCTGTGTCAGTACGGATCATGCCAGCCTTTAGAGTACAAAAACAAAAACATGGCATTCAGCTTTGTAATAGAAATAAAAGACATGCAGAGGTTGCGTGAGATGACCTGCACTCAGAGGATCTATATTCTCTGGAAAAAAATAAAAAATATGAACATTTGCTTATTTTTAACTTTGTGGAGCCTACAGCTTGCACTGATACTAGATTACTTGGCAAATTATAGACCTGGTTTAAGCTATTAGCCATATCATTATTCAATGGCATCACAGAATAGTATCACTTCTTAGTAATTATACATTTTTTTGTCATGAGTATTTTGACTCAGATTGTTTAATCATCACTTTTTTCTTCTTTTAACATCAGTTGCAGTGTTGGAGCTTTTTCTCCCTCTCTCTTCCTTTACAGCTTTTCTCATTTTTTCACCATATGGGCAGAATTTCAACAAGCACTCCCAAAATGTGTGTCAGTATTTCAGATTAAGACTGTTTGTTTATTTATTTTGCATTATCTCACAAATATTTAAGAGATAATTTATTCATCCTGTATACAGTGTTTCATTATTCAGAGGTAATAAAATAATTTTCATGCATCTCTATCCACATGCTTCACATGCATCTCAATATACTCTACATTGATCAAGCTAACACTGAACACCAATGTGGTCATATAACGTACTATATTTCATAGAAGTCTGTAAACGTTCCTCTCAGGTGAGTATCTCAGTGTCACTGAGTGAGTTTTGAAAGCCGATGAGTGGGTATGTATGTGTCAATGTGTACATACTTGACGGTTTGTATGTGGAAGAATGTGTGTGCACACTCTGACCTCCATGCACTTTTAAAGCAGCTCTTTTAGTCAGTGCCTCAAGCCCCAGAACCGGCCTCTTGCACTCATGTACACAGTCCAGCCTCTCAGTGCTGTGCTCTGGAATGTGCTAGAAATCTCTCTCTCTCTCTCTCTCTCTCTCTCTCTCTCTCACTCTCTCTCTCTCAGAATACATGGTGCAAAAGTTTGTAACCCCCTGCTGAAATGGCACTTTTTTTTTTTGCAGTGAAAATAAGTAAACAGAGCATAATGAATTCTATGGCTGTTCATGTGCTAACATGACAATATTGGTCTCAACATAAGCAGCTGCCTGGAAACCTGATGATGAATCTAATTATTGCCTACAAGACAGAGCAATGCTATAAAAATATATCAAAGTGCTTCCAGCTCATAATATCCACTGTCTGAAACATCTCTGAAAGATTGCAGGTAAGGAGAACTGTGGAAGTCAAGGTGAGACCTCAAAGTACCGAAAAACATTTAGTTAGAACTGTCCAAATGCCAGGCAGAACGGCAAAGCAAAAACTTAATTGGGTTAGGGCCTTGCAAAAATCTTTAGTTGACGCAGGATTTGTTGTGAGTATTCTTATTCTGCAGCGCTGCTTGTACAAACATGTAAGAGTCATCAGGGGGAATCATTACCTGTGACTTAGGCACAAAAATGAAGTCTGATGTGAGCAAGACAATAGCTAGATAAGCCAGATAAATTTCTGTAGACAAATGTTGAGAAGTATAAATGGAATTGTTTGTTGACAATCACCAAAGATGTGTTTAGAGAAAAAAAAGAAGAAGCAACCTTTGATAAAAAGAACACTTTGACAACTTTTAGGCATTTTAGTGAATCTAAAGCTTTGAGTTGTGTGACAGTGGCACAACATGATTATGTGGAACAACAAATTCAGGTAGATATCAGCAAACTCTGGAAACAAAAGTGATACAGTCACTCAAGAAACTAAAGCTGAAAAGAATCTGGCTATGTACAGCAGGACAATGATCAAAAATATCTCAAAATCCACCCTGAACTACATCAAGAAACACAAAGCTAAGCTTTTTCACAGCCCCTATACATCATTAAAAATAAGTAGGTAGATCCTAACCATGCTGTGCGTCCAAGTCAGACCAAGAATATCTCAGAAATTAAAGCGTTCTGTAAGGTACAGTGGGTGGAATAGAAAAACTTCTAGCTGACTACAACAAGCTGTGATTTGCTAAAAAGAATGTAATGTAATCAGATTTATTTCTCTACATTTCAACAAAAAAAAGCAACAAAATATGAAGATTTTGTGCAAAAGTGCCTAAATTTACACACAATTTACATGCAACTGTATGTTATCTAACATATGTTTATTTTATATATAGTGTGTGCATGTTTTAATGATAGGTGATTGGGTTGACAACATGAAGTGAATAAAGATGGTCTGTTAAGACTATAATTGTGCTGTGAGATAAAGGGAGAGATTCATGACGTTATTTTGAGAGAACTACAACAAACAACTCCACCTATATTCCCAATCCTGGAAATATTGTTAATATGAAAAATGTATATTTAATATTATATTTAATATTTCTCATTATATTTTATTCACTATATTTAATACTATCTGATGGTGAAAAACCCGCAAATAATTGTTGGTATTGCATTACTGCCATGAGATAACCAAATTATTGCATACATTATGCATATAATGTTTCACTGGGCTACATTAAATGAATCTGGCACATGCAACATAGTCATGTGTCTGTATACTTTGAAAATATTTTAAATAAATAATAAAATTAGCTGTGGGCAGTATGGTAAAAATCTATCATGGTATAAATCATTTTATAACATGGTAACAGTATATCTCACAATATATATTTGATCCCATCAATTTAATTGATAGCTTAAGTGACCATACTGGGCTTTAATCACGTTTGATTATCTTCTTCTTTTATTTGTATTTGTATTGTATTTTTACACAGATGAAAATACCAAACTAGATAAAATCACAACATCACCAAAATACTGTATAATGTATACATACTAATTATAGCTAACTGGGTTATCAAATGCCCGCAATGTCTCTCACTGTCTGTGGTGAGAGGCAAGTAAAAGAACCATTGCTGATTTTCGTAAAGAGTAGGCTAGCTGTCAATGTGTTTCTGCCCTGCGATGGCCTGGGGAGCTGTCCAGGATGTACTCTGCCCTCACCCAGAGTCGGCTGAGATGGGCGCCAGCCTCCCCGTGACCCTAATTAGGATTAAGCGGTTCAGAAAATGAATGAATGAATGTGTGTGTGTGTGTGTGTGTGTGTGTGTGTATACAGACAACAAAAAACAAACAAGGTTTCCTAACAATTTTGCTCTTTTTTAAATTTAAAAAGCTGTCAAAATAAACTAGTGTGCGAATATCTGGTACTCAAACTGGTAACACAAAAACAATTTTACAGTTTTACAAGTTTTAAAAAAAAATCATGCAAGGCTGTGTGGTATAGCCTGACCACATGTCTATAGTTGCCTTAAAATAAAGTACACTATGAAGCTGCCTATAAAATTCTCAAATATATAAACATGAGAACTCGATGTCAGTAAAGTGTTTGAGGCTAGGAATTACATACCTGTGATTAAGGGTGCTCACTAACTCTTCAAAACCTTGGCTTTTCAACGGTATGAATCAGGACCAAGTCCTTACGTCTGTCGTTGAATATGTGTACTTTCCTTCCATTGTCAAACTGATCTACAGTATGGATGGATTTCCCCTGGCACAAAAATGTGTATCTTACGTAATTAGTCTAAATCGTGCATATTACTTTATTTTCATATGAGCACCTTTTTGTGATCCACAAGTGCACAAAACGGAATCAGTGCGCTGCATACATACTCCCTAATTTTATAATTTTTTTTTGTTACCTCAGTGGTATTAACATTTTAGCAAAATCTCTATTATACTATTGGAGAATGTCAAGACGGTATATACCATCATGCTGCCCATCCCTAAATAAAAGTATAGAATTTTAGAGCTATAGAAAAAGTTAATGCGAACATTATCACAGTGAAAGTGAATTTGACCATTCTGAATAGGAATAAATTCATTCATTTTCTGAACCGCTTAATCCTAATTAGGGTCACAGGGAGACTGGCTCCCAACTCAGCCGACTCTGGGCAAGGTCAGAGTACATCCTGGACAGCTCGCCAGGCCATCGCAGGGCAGAAACACACTGATGGCAATGCAGCCTACTCTTGACGAAATCAGCAATGGTTCTTTTACATGCCTCTCACCACAGAGACATGGCTGGCTTTTGATAACCCAGTTAGCTGCACTGGGGGCTGAAGAGGAAGAAACTTATTCCAAGAAACTCTTGGCAGCAAAACTTACCGAAAGCAAGCAAGAGCCAACAAACTTGACAAGTTCAGGAATGGGCAAATCGCAGAAAGCACAACAGAGAAGACCAATTATGACCTAAATGTCTAAAAACGAATTTGTGAAAATGTCAGTGAAGAAGAGAAACCCGAGGATATACCTAATGAGAAACTGGACAGGAGTGAAAAAATATATATTATTTACCATCTTTGGGTCAGTCTGGATCATGAAATACCATAAATAATATATACCATAATTAATATATATTTTATAATTTATGTGATTATTATAAATCAAATATATGAGTATTTATTATGCTTTTAAATGGTTTTACTCATTTACTCATTACTCAAAATTTGAATTATACAGTTTTATTTTCTTATAAATACAAATTCTTAAAATTAGGAAATGTATAATGCCAATAGTACAATACAATTTATTAATTTATTTATTTGCCCCAAACCCCCCATTTTTCTCCTCAATTTAGTCATATCCAATTCCCACCCATCAACTTTTTGCCTTCTCTATCATATGACCACCATCGAACAAGAAGGGGCGTAAGCAAGCTCCCTCTGTGCTACCAACTGGCTCTTTTCGCTGAGCATTCGTATTTGGGGCGGCCTAACACACTCGGAGGGAACGTGCTATCCGCCCCCTTGTACGAATGAGCTCACAGACGCCCATGATTGGCTGGTGATCGCTGTGAGTGACAGGGAAGTGAGCGTATGCCATCTCTCCCTCAGCCAATTCGCTCCCATGGACTCCCGTTCACGGATGGCTGTGGCATCAATCCGGATTCAAACTTGTGCTCTCCGGGTTGATAGTCATGCACCTTGTCAATGCGCCATTCAGGAGCGAGTACAATACAATTTACAGCTACATTTTTTTTTGTCTTAAAATAGGTTTACTCTGTGGTTAACAATATAATATACTTATTGAACTCATATAAAATATTACACACATTTAACTCTAATCACAATAATTCATTTATTATAACAATAATTCATTTATATATTTCAAGCAAGAACAATGTAGAATGAATTCATTCCTGAAATATTTCTCAATTATAACAAGTTATTTAGTGGCTACTGCTTTATAAGTAGAGCCACTAATGTCATTTAAAATATCCCTCAAAGAAGAGAAAGATGCCTGGTGTTAGTTAGGAAGATAGTCCAGTAACATTTAGCTAAGCAGGGGCTTAAGGTTCTCAACTTCACCCTTAAGTGAAGGGTTCATAAAGGAAACAAATGCCTTCAGGCTGCAAAATATGTAACATTATTGCTGCCTACTATAGTATTTTAACATTCTTAATGTTTATATTATCAAATAGTTGTGGTGTTTAGGAATTATTTAATGTTATTTAATTGCAAATGTAACGGTATAAAATAAATAGACATGCAGGAGTAGTGGAGGGTAGCAGAGCAGGAAAGCACAGTGGAGCATGGGAAGCGTGAATGAGTGAAGAAAGTGTGAGAGCAGGACTAGAGGAGATGAAAGGAGGATATTCGAGTAGAGCAGAAGATCATAGTGAAGCAAGAGAGAGAGCAGTAAGTGAGAAGTGTTGAGGAGGAGAGGAGGGAGGAAAGAAAACAAACACTAGGTACAAGCTCGTATCGTAAATGGTTGGACAACACAAGGTTACACAAGGTTCTATGGATTTACCACACTGATCATGGTGAGTATTTCCTTTGACCACTGGAATGCTGCATGCACGCCTACCACCCAAATACAATAAAAAACCTTTTCCCCACACTGAAATCCTAGAGTGCAACCATAACATTAAACCACTCACAGGGGAAGTAAATAAAACTGATTTTGTCGTGACAATGACACCTGTCATGGAGAAGCGGTGAGTGAACAATCAGTCCTTGAAGTTGATGTTTTGGAAGTGTGAAAAATAAGCAATGCCTGTGAATAACTTTGACAAGCGACAAACTCGCTTGGCTAGACAAAACGCACAAAGCATTTCAATAAAGTCAGGTCTTGTGGGGTGTTTCCAGTATGCAGTGGTTAGTATCTACCAAACATGATTCTGATTTGGTGAGAAGAGACCCAAGGCTCACTGATGTGCACTGGGAGCAAAGACTAGCTCGTCTGGTCTGACCCCATAGAAGAGCTATTGTAGTATAAATTATGGCAATGATAGAAAAATGTCAGAATTCACAGTGCATCACAGCTTGTGTACAGAGCTGCAGAGTTGCAGACCAGTGAGAATGTGTGAACATTACAAGTGGATATCACACTACATACAGAATTTAAAGGATCTGCTGTTAAAATCTCGATGCCAGATACCAGCACACTCCTTCAAAGGACTTTTGGAGTCCATTCCTTGAAGGATCAGAACAGTTTTGGTACATGAACAGATGGTATAAGACAGGTGATTTTTATGTAATGGCTGATTAGTGTAGTTTGTATATTCATTAATTCATTGATTTATTTGCCGAACTGCTTCCTACTAGTGTGGCAGGGAGACTGGAGCCTATCTTAGCTGACTGAACAGGATGCCAGACCATCCCAGGGTAAACACACACACAACCATTCACACTCACACCTAGGGGCAGTTTGGAACAACCAATCTGCATATCTTTGGACTGTGAGAGGAAACCAGAGTACCCAGAGGAAACCCATGCATGCACAGGGAGAACATGCTAACTCCACACTGAATTACCCTTGACTAGCCGCGGACTTGAATCCAGGACCTTCTTGCTGTGAGGCAGACATGCTAACCACTACGTCACCATGATTCTTATTTTGCATTATTTTAATTAAATTCCTGAAAGAAACTGGTTTTCAACAAGTAGATATTACAAAAAATTTAACGATTAGTGACTTAAAAATAGTCAATTTACAAGGTTAAAATAAGTTGCCTTGTTGCTTAATAACTGACTTCCTTTTGGCTTTTATGTTTACTTACTCCTTTCTTTAAAAAAAATAATAATGTGGATTCCCCCCATATCTCAAGACTGCAAAAACACTATGCAAAATATGTTTAGCATTTGCAACCATTTAGAGATAGAGGTGATCTGTTAGCTACCTGTACATGCCTAGCATACCATATACTGCCCAAGAGAACACATGTTGCAGAAATTACTACACTACAAGCTAGTGGCACCAATGGAGCACTTAAATTAATTGCTAGTAAATTTCTAACACTGAGCACATCCAATTCTTTATTATTAATAAATTCATGGGCAGATATATAACACTATGGGAACACCCTTGTTGTCAGCTTAGGTGATTAAAAGATATGACCAGGAAGGTGTTAGCCTTAAGTAGCAGACAAAAGCAGGTGGCAAGCTTTGCATTACCTAAATAGCAGCCATAAAAAAAAAGAGTTCAAGAGTCCTGTGTTCCATCAGTTTAATATCCACAGCATCAGGGCTAGCCAAGCAGACAGCCTCCCTTGGCCAAGACAAACATATGGGATTCAGCTGAAGGGGTCCAGTTTTCTAAGACAGCCCTCCAGTCTAAACTTTTAAGGAGCCGGTATGAACGTATTTTTAAAAAAGACGCTCCCACCTTCGGAAAAAAAAGCGTGGATTGAGCCTTAGACACTGCTACCTTTCACCCTCTGTGTTTAAAGGCGTATTTGGTTTAGAAATGTGTGCAAACCTTCGTCATCGTTACCTGCCATTTTCATCCTTCCTTAAAAAGAAATTTTTAGCAAAAAATTATATCAACTAATTTCTTTCACCCAAGGAAAAAGATATAGCTACCCATCTCCAAGGAAGAAAAAAATAACTTTCTCTAGAAAAATGGTGGGGAAAAATATCATAAGAATCATTTTAGCACAAGTATTTGATATTTCCCACATTCTAAGTTATCAATCTCTAAAATAAGTCTTTGCTCAGGAAACATTTTATCCAAAAAAAAGAAAAAGAAAAGAAAAGAAAAAACCCACCAATAAACCAGTAACAAGAGAACATGGCACGATGTTAGTTTATTTTAATTTGAAAAGACTACATCAGAATCAATTCTGGCTCGTTCATTTCTTTTTGTGCTGTCAAGAGAGAAAAAAGAGCAAACATTTACCCAGTGCTCTGAGAGGTGTCTAACCCTTACTGGTTAACTGAAAATAAAACTGAACTCTTTGGGTGAATAGGTCTCAATGTTACAGGGTAATGACAACAGAAAATGTGGGCTCTTCTTAAGTTTGGAAGGGTCATTTATGTGTAAACACATAAATATATTAATACAAGTCACCAAAGTACACAGCTAGACCTACTTCTACTTGGTTTATGCTGAAGCTAAATTAAAGAAGTAGTTTGCCTCTGCATATCCTCAGGCATCTCCCTTCCTGGACCTCAAACCATATACCAAAACAGCTCAGGGGTCAGACTTCTGCAACACGCAAGCTCCTTGGCTGAATCAACAGCCTACATCAGTAACTATTAGTGAATACAACTTTTGTGCCCAGTCGTGCTTGGCTGGGGGAAGCAACTGGCTCCAGTTCGTTCCATCAAAGAAAACTATTTTGCTGCATCTAAAGATTCTGTATATGTGAGCTTAAAGAAATACAAAATATCCTCAAAGATGTGAGGTAGGGCACTGACCATAAATCAAATATACTCTGTATACATTGTTATCATTGTACTTTATACATTGTTATCATTGTTACTGAAAATTTTGAAAGAAATCTGAGGAGAGTTTTGAACTGCTGGATAAAACAGCAGAAGCCTTTTTAGAAAACAAAATCAGTGAATGAAATAACTCACTTGCCGAACTGTTTAATCCTCTAGGGTTGTGTGGCGGTTGAAGCCTATCTCAGCAGATATTGGGTGGATTCTAGGCGGGGTAGACCCTAACCTGCTCATCAGACAGAGGGCCAACACACACAGCCATTCACACTCACACCTAGAGGCAATTTGGAACAGCCAATCAGCCTAATCTGCATGTCTTTGGACTGTGGGACAAAACCAGAGTACCTCAAGGCGAGAACATGCAGGAGAACATGCAAACTCTACACAGAAATCCTCTTGCCAAGCCCAAGACTAGAACCCAGGACCTTCTTGCTGTGATGCTGACATGCTAACCACTGCACCACTGGCTGCCCATGAGTGAATGAATTCTGTTATAAATTCACACTTAGTAACTGATGTGAAAGAAGCCCAGGAAGGTTGATGGGAACTCACCTCTTGAAAGGGATAACAGTTAACATTAACCACAGCATACACCCAAAGTAGATTTTCTTGTAATTCATTCATTCATTCATTTTCTGAACCAATTAATCCTAATTAGGGAGGCTGGCGCCCATCTCAGCCGACTTTGGGCGAGGGCAGAGTACACCCTGGACAGCTCTCTTGTAATTTAGTTATTCTTTTTTTAACAAGGTAATGAGCTGTAAGTTTAATTGAGCATCCAGCAGAACTGGCCCCAGTTCTCCTGGAGATTTTGACCATCACTCCTGCTTCTTTATTTGCATGCAAAACCCAGTAGCCTTCATTAAGTTTTTGTCTGAAAAGTTGCCTCTTACATGATATGCTGCTTTCTTTATTGACATGCATGAGTAGTGGTGGCACAGTGTTTAAGATTCTGAGTTACTGATCAGATGTTTGGGCGTTCAATATTACCAAGCTGTCATTGTTGGCCCCTTGAGCAAGGCCCTTAACCTTCAGCTGCTCAGTTGTATAAATGAGAAAAATGTAATTTGCTCGGGATAAGGGCGTGTGCAAAATTCTGTGCTGGAAAAACTGTTTGGAAATTTTAAATTGTTTTTGCAATGACTCGTTAATGTACAAATCTATAGCTATTTAAATATATATTTACACATTTAAGACTTTTGCTGTTCTGTATACACAATGAAATAATGTACACCATCCAGTTATACCACCCACCTGTCTGTGTAGAACTGATTTTAAGGCTAGATGGTATATTTGTTTGGCTTAGAAAAAAATTAACAAAACAGACAGGATTAAAACTGTAACCCACTAACATAAGCAAGCTAACTCAAGGTGACTAGTCTTCATCACCTCCTACTCTCCTCTGTACTTAACAGTTTGACATTACACTGTAGTTCTGTATGTATGGGAATTCATAACATAACAGGTCAGATGTAACTACCAGTGCTCTCCCTTTTGAAGCAATTCTCCAATACCAATACAATAATCAAAGTAATAACTTCAGGTACTGGACCTACAGATGCCCTTATGCTCCCCCAGAAAATTCATATTCGAAAAGTTTGTGATTTACACACAGTATTCTTTGTCCACCTTGAGAAGAATGCAAGGTATGAATTGGGCTAAGAAGAAAGAAGAGTTCAAAGGCCCCACTGCATTGGCTCATGGATCTGAGGAACACCAACTGCTGTAGACATGTAAAAAGACATGGTGCTGAAGAGCACTGGCTCCCCTCATTAGTCGCTCTAAGTTGTGGACAAAAGGAGCGGTGTGGGGGCAAGAACCCTGGCATGAGGCCAGCTGCTTGTGTGAAGCGCTGCCAAAAGCCCAGTATTCAGATCAGATATTCTCCACCAGGCTGAGAACTATAATTATGACTTCCACTTCCATAGAAATCATGGAGATGTCAATTAGGTACAACCAACAATGTCTGTGAAAGTTTTCCACATTATTTCGTAAAGTCTTTTAAGGTGTATTACATTAGACATGGATGCCTTGTCTTGCTGCCAAGAATGATTGCCCCCTCTCCCCGTTCCCCTACCAGCTTGCACTCACATTGCCCTTAATGTTCCGGCCCTGAGTGTGCTTACATCATCACCATGCAATTGTGATGAAAAGTGCTCATGCATCGCATAAGGGAGACTGTATTTACATTGTTGTACTGTGATTCCACAAGGGGATTTATATGGCGTTATAGAGCCTTTTTTGTGTCTGCCTCTGCATTTAACCAATACCAAATGAGCACTCACACATGTAAACAGTGAGCACACCCACTTGGATCAGTGCCACACATTGGGGTGCCCAGAGAGCTGTTGGGGGGTAGAGGCCTTGCTCAAGAGCACTTCAGCCATAAAGGTGAAGGAAAGGATGGTGCAGCTCACTACCCCCACTGCCACACATTTTTTATTGCTGGTACGGGAATCGAACCAGTGACCTTTACGTCCCAGAGCTTCTCTAACTATTAGGCACAGCTGCCCCCAAATAATTGTGGATTATTTGGAGGCATTCCAGATGTGGTGACACAAGGTTCTGTTACATGTCATACAGATTTGTTAATTATACAGCAGTATAGTGAGTATACTGCATTAAGTGATTTATTGAAATAAACAATACATTGGTAAATTCCTACCGATACGAATGGTTACACATTACACAAGGGGCACATTTACTTATTTCCTCCAGGGTTGAAGTTATTTCAGCCCTAAGGGAGTGATGCTACTCTTAAAATTCCTGACCTATCTATATCATATAGAGATTTAGGCACTGCCTGAAAGTGGAGTCCCCATATGATTTCCCTTACACAAGTTTTTCGTGGGAACTCTCAAACCGCATAAACGTATCCTACGTATATCAAAATTAATTGATTTTATAATAACTTGTTTATAGAAGGAAATAAAAATGAGGTTACCAAACATGTAATCTTAGCCTCAACATGTAAATACGCCATTTAGAAACAATGGGAAGATAGAGTAGAAGAGGTTACCATCACTCATTCATTCATTACCATTACAACGATTATATATCAGCATGAGAAGTTTCATCACAGGGTTCTCTGCGTACACGTACGCCAGAGGGATGGATGTTTCAAAAGCAACTCGATGGTTTGACACTTTTCCTTATCAATGGGGCTTGTGTGGAAGCTATGCAATTAACCAATTTGCTTTCACAGTGTACACCCCTAAAAAATAAGCCAGGATGACTGGACGTCATTGGTGCTACAGACTACTGCACTGGGGTATTAAACATTTGATGTCAAAATACTGAGATTTTTACTGCTATAGCAGAGTCAATCTTCTGAGAAAGCCTTCCACTACATTTTGAACTGTGGCTGTGGTGATTTATGCCCTTTCAGCAGCAAGCCACTTGAATTTATCCACTCCATCCTTAGTAAGAGACACGTTATACTGTGCAAACGGGCCTTTTCATGCTGGAACAAGTTAAAGCTAGGCCTTTTATTTACAAAGAAACAAATGATCCAGTGATCTTTATGCTACATCATGTAAATACATTCTAGACAACTGTGTTAACAACTTTGTGGCAACAGCTGGCTTACAGCATAGTTTTACAGTCAGGTATCTACATACGTTGGTGCAACACAAATTAGTACGAGACAAAATCTAAACAGATCTATAAAGATATAAGTTCTTATGCATCAACGTCGCTCCAGAGTGGCACATCGACAAGGTGCTTGCAACTCGAAGATCGCAAGTTCGAATCCGGATTGATGCCACAGCCATCTGTGACCAGGAGTCCATGGAAGCTAATTGGCCGAGCTGTCACGGGAGGGAGGCATACGCTCACTTCCCTGTCACTCACAGCGATCACCAGCCAATCATGGGCATCTTGAGCAGTTAGAAAAAAGGCGGGTAGCAGCATTGCATGTCACAGAGGGGGCATGTGTATGCTTACGCCCCTCCCTGATTGGTGGTGGTTGTGTGATTGGGAAGGCAATAGTTGATGGGTGGGAATTGAACACGACTAAATTAGGGAGGAAAATGGGAAAAAAATCCAATTTTTTTTTTTTAAATGCATCAACGTCATGGAACAATTTCAGCCTATCCACAACTAGACTTAGCTTCTGGGATCTTATTTAGCAGAATGAGACACATTTTAAAGATTCCTCCTTCATTCTTTTTCAGATGTATTTTTCACTGAGTCATTCTTATCTCATGTGAGTAAGTCCACTCCTCCTTCTGCCTTTCCTCCACAGGGGTTCGGGTCATTCCACTACGCTCCCACAGACTTCACAGGCTCAAGGATTGAGGCTACACATAAAGACTTCCAGACCTGCAGCAGCTCTAATCAAGACCAGTGAAATACACACCTAGGAAAGACAGAGGGCTACTTAACATCAAAGGCTATCCACCAGTGTTCACTGTTAGATCCAGTCTTCTGGGATGTGCTTGGGGTGGTAAAACATTAACAGGCTAATCAGGCTTTAGAGGATTTTCTAGAACAATTACATTTCCTAATAATTATATCTTGAGGCCAAGAAATGATTCTAATTGGTTCTTGGGATTTTGCTGGAAGCCGATTAATTTACTATCTGTAAGGTTGTAGTAAAAAAAAACCTTGCTGTTAAGGGGTACTCACACAGAAACTGATTTATGGTGATGGGTACCCATGTAAAGTCAATGAAAGTTAGCAAAATGGAGCGATGACATGTGAAATAATGGCATGATTTCTATAAAAAAAACTATAAACAACTTCAAATTTCGGTACTGCATCGTTAACAGTCCTTTCACGGTTTCAGCAAATACTGTATCTTCTATGTAAATTGTATATCGAAAACAATATCTAACTGCAATTTTCAATCATATTTTTGTTTTTATCAAAAAGGTTTTAATTCAAGCTTAAGTCTGTGTTTCAGAGGAACTAGTCCTCATTAAATTATGTAATTTTCACATAATCTCTAATTAAAGCTTGTTACAATTACCATTACATATTCTTATTCTGCAAAGGCCAGTAGTTCCCTATAAGAAGCAAAGGGTAAAAAAAAAATTGTCCTATATTACAATGTCAAAGAATCCTTAAAAATTCCTGGATGCAGAATTGGATCCGGATCATCTCCAAAATCCTTGGAGTAAGCTGCCATCCTTATCCAAAGCTTCACTTCTGGTAGAAATTTCATGAAGATCCACACATAGCTGTTTGCATAGTCCTGCTATCAAACACACAAACCAAGGAAAAAACATACCCTTGGTGGATGAAAAAGGCAGCACACTCCAAAGAATTCAAAGCACACAGGAAGAAAATGCAGCTTTGTTATCCTTCATTGTGTACAGTATGAGGGTTGGAGATATCAGTACCCATGGCAACAGAACTAAGCTCACATTATAGACTTTTTCCTGTCTTAAATTTGCTTCAGTTAAGGTTATATTACTCTCACATGTTCGATGTAAGAGGAAGCTAATTAACCAAATACACTTTTTAATCACTATTTTTATCATAGGAGCCAATACATCTTAATTGACTGTATACACAACATGAATACTGGCAATGATTTATTTTTAATCCAGTGCAACCAACGTAACATCCAATAAAATGAGAACAGAATTATTGATCTCATATAACCTATGTTTGTGAGAAACCTTAAATTTTTTCTTCTTGTTACAAATAAATAAATAATTAAATAAACCCCTTTTGCCTCTGGGTAAATCCTAGCAAAGGAAGAGAGCTCTCACTCCACTGGTAGTTGAACCCCTGGGAATTGAAAGCAGCAGCTCATTTGTCAGCATCCTGGAGTGACCCAAGGTTCACTGAACTCTGATATCAATGTGGACATTCACCCAGGGCACCAGTATGTGTTGTCAGGCAGTTGCTGGTCTTAAAGTGCAATACAATGTGTACTTTTAACATCAAGGGTGTTTATATAATACTTAGCGTAAACTTGAGATAGAATGGGGTCAGAGTGCTACACATTTCACTTTGTTTGCTGCCATCATCATTTTTGATATGTATTCCATATTTATGGCTGATGTATAATTGACAGCATGTGAGAAACAAAGAATATAAGCACTTTGCGATATTTCAGTTATTGAAATTACATTATCATCATATTATAAACTACTGATCTCAAATGAAGATGCACAATAATTTGCTTTGACTATGCTAATTATTGGTATCACTTAGACAATTAATACAGTCATATTTGTGCTCTGGAGGCCTCAAGCATGCCTGAATGAGCAAAACATCATGCTGCCCCCACATGCAGGGGGAAAAAGTTTACACAGAGGATATATGTTGCGTAAAGAGGAAGTTAAGTCTGCTGGATGTGTATTTTGTGTACAGGAATGAATCTAATAGGCAGGAAGCCTTCTTATAAAGCATGAGCTCTGCAATCCATAACCAAATCATAAACCCTTGAACTCCTACTTAGTTTTGGCTAATTTAAGCTTGAAGGCAGTTATTTAGTAGTTGCTAGAAAGTATTCTGTAGCTACAGTGAAACTCATAGGAACAGGTATGTAGTTTTGAGTGTAATTTATTTACGATTTGGTTATTTATAAAGATTAAATAGTCTTGCTTTCATAAATATTCAAATTTGCACCTACAGGCTCATGCACCATTTTCAGCAGACAATACAGCAGTCTTGCATTAATTAATTAATTCATTTATTCATTCATTTGCTGAAACTCATGATCCTACTAGGGTCTAAGCTGACTTTGGGTGAGGACAGGGTACACCCTGAACAGCTTGGCAGTCCATTGCATTGCCTAACCACACAACACTTCACACTCACACCTGGGGTAATTTGGAACAGCCAATTAGCCTAATGTCTAGACTGTCAAAGGAAACCGGAGTACCCGGAGGAAACCCACGTAAGCATGGAGTGAACATGCAAACTCCACAAAGAAACACCCTCGCCAAGCCCGGGACTTAAACCCAGGACCTTCTTGCTGTGAGAAATACGTACTAACCTCTATGCCACCATGCCGCAATAAACTTGCAATAATGAAAAATCTTTTCTGCAAGCTTTCTTTCACGAGTGTCATTATTAATGTATGCACACATTTATACTTCAATCACATTCAGCCA
>JAOUQZ010000027.1:8176932-8187983 GCA_028564935.1 Neosilurus hyrtlii
AGCCCCACATACTGCAAACAAGCCAGAAGTGCCAGGTTGCTGAAGTAGCCGGAATTAGATTACACATAAAGAAAAAAGTAATTCATAGTAGGCTAAATTGTGCTTTTGGTGTGTAAACAGCTAGCTTCTACTATGACAGTGTTAGAAGGTAAATTATACCTACTCTTACTGTGTCATTTCATGTAAATTCAACACTGTCATTTTAATCATGGAAGGTTATTTCAAACAGGAGTCTATTAGCTGTATAGAAGCAGTGCTTACTACACAAAGCAAAAAAGACCATTAAGTTTGAACAAAGTAACAACAACCACTATCTATCTATGTATCTATCTATTTTTAGCTTATTATTATCAATATGAAAAGATGCTGAGTCGAAAGGGATCAGCCCCATGTTCCCCAGACTTGATGTTCCCCAGTCCTTATTAAATTAATGGACCTTCCATTGTATTGTGTACTTTATAGAAGTAAGCAACAACAATTGTATCCATATTGTAAAAGTAGTATGATGGAGCAAATTTATTTAAAAATGGTCAATTTAGTATACTATTTGCAGGTGAACCCTCCTTGATTCTGCTCATTTCAAAGTGCAAATTTACAGTGCACTCTTACATCAACATTCATTTTGTGGGCATATGCCACACGTACTGCACAAATGACTGGGTGACTGCGTTTGTTTATTTATTTATTTATTTGGTCCCAGACTGGTATTTAAACTATATTACACCTTCCTAAAATGCACTAGACTGCAGGAAATGGCAACAAACACATTTTTTTAAAAGTTTCTGGGGGAAGACCCCCTGAAGCCCCCCCCACATTGTTCCCCCCCCCCCCCCCCCTTTCAAATGACGTCCATGAAGTAAAGTGTAGAAAGAAATTCTAAGAGCAAATTCTAAGTAAGAGCGATGCTATGGGTCAACTTTTCAAAATCTGGCTTAATAATGGCTTTGGTGTGTCTGGACTGATTGAATTAGTCAGAGCATGAACTTACAGTACTTCATAATTTCTGAACTTTAAAAAAGTCCCAATTTTGTTCACTAATATTACACTTCAGCTCCTCTATATGTATGTATGTATTAATGTGATGTGCAGTCCAGTAAACTTAAATCCTTGTTTACCATATTAGGCTTTTTTCTGTTGAAAGAAAAATCTTAATTTCACTGTTTAACCCCCGTAAAAAAATAATTAAACAGACAGTTATTGCAGCGTTTCACAAAATATGTTGCCTTTTCCCAAAATATCTTAACATTTTTTTAACAATTAAAGCCCAAATCATAAAAAGTAATGATGGTATGAAAAATACAAATAAAAAAAGAAAGCAGCCATTTCTCAAATTACTTTAAAAACGTATTTCACTGGAGTCAGTATGAACCCAAGATCTAGACTGTTACCAGTGACAAGTCCAAAAGCCAGGGTCTTGGTATTTCATGGTATGAGATGATGTGTCAATGCCCTCAGCAAAGATAAGTTGCATTTCTGTAGTGGAAGCATGAACGCAGATAAGTACACTGAGATTTTCGAATGACATCTTCTCCAGAGATGCCCATGCATTCAAAAAAACAATGCAAAATTCTGCACACATTACAAAGGCATGGCTGTGAAAGAAGAGGATGTGAGTCCTGACCTTTTCCCAGTAGAGAATGTGTGGTGAATTTTAAAATAAAAAAATTCTACAATGATGATCTGGACAGCTTTCAGGAGCAGTGTCATAAAATAACATCTGAAATACTTCACTATGTGGTGTCTTCAGTCAGTAAACACTTACTCATTCATTTAGTCACTCATTTGGCACTTAATCCTACTAGGGTCACGGGGAGGCTGAGCCTATCATCGCCAGCCCCAGAGTGAAGGCAGGGTACACCCTGAACAGCTCATCAGACCACCACAGGGCCAATTCACACCCACACCTGGGGCCAATATGGAACAGCCAATTAGCCTAACGTGCATGTGTTTAGACTGTGGGAGGAAACCTGAGTACCTGGAGAAAACCCATGTAAGCATGCAAACTCCACAAAGAAATGCCGTTGTTGAGACTGGGCCCCATCTCAGGACCTTCTTGCTGTGAGGCGTGCTAAACACTACGCCACCATACCTCTCTGTTCAGGAAACTTTTTGTCCTAACTTTTTTTTTTATAAAGTGTTTATTAAAAAAAACAATAGAATTAAATTCATGACGTGCTGTTTTCTTATTTTAAAGACAAACATTTACAAATCATTGTCTCCAGTTTTAATTTAAATCTCAACATACCATCACAACTTTTTCTGATTTGGGATTATAGAAAATATAGTCCATTCACTATTTTTCTCACTTTGGCCCACTGTGGCCCTCCCCCTTGGCATGAAATAAACCCATTTATGCTCCACTTTTTCCTCAAGTGTTAACTGAGAGTGATTAACATTGGCTCGTTCAAGTCCAAGTGCTCCTTTACAACAGTGCTCAGTGTTCACATAATTCCTTAATGCCAAATTAAAACAAATCTAGCAGTGCATGTTTCTAAAACCTACTGTATAGAATCAAAACACTGTGCCTTACCGTCTTTATTCATTTCGCCAGCCTGAAACAAAAGAGAAAGAGTTTTAAAGTAATTAAAATTTACCCAAATACAGAACCAATGTTAACTTTTTTTTTAGATAAGAAAGGAGTGTAAAATTATTAAATGTATTATAAAAACAAAAATTTATTTTACATGTTTACTGACAGATTATACACTTTTGAAGAAAAAAAAAAACAAAGGGTATAAACAGTCCCTTTCCTTATCATCACACAATCACCTTTTGTGACTTTGGTATGTTTTGTTTTTTGTTTTGTTTTTTCATATAGACCAACGTTACACTTAGCTTTTATAAGGGTCCCTCCATGTGGGTAAAATAAGTGTTAAAAATTATAATATAACCCCATTTCCAAGTATATATCATAGGTATGGAAAAAAAGGAGCCATTAAGGATAAAACCACAACAATACACCGAACTGCTTAATCCTACTACGGTCACAGCGAGACTGGTACCAATTTCTGCCAACACTAGAGGAAGGCGGGGTAAACAGCTCACCAGACCTTCACATGGCAACCCATTTAACCACTCACACTCACACCTAGGGTCAATAAGAAACAGCCAATTAGCCTGCTGTGCATGTGTTTCGACTGCAGGAGGAAACCAGAGTGCCCAGAGGAAACCCATGCAAGCATGGGAAGAACATGCAAACTCCACACAAGAACGCCCGAGCTGAACCTGGGACTTGAACCCAGGTCCTTCTTGCTAAAAGGCGGACGTGCTGAACTCCACTGTGCTACCATGAAATGTAGATACACTTTCTGATGGTGTACACACAATATGATACAAAACCTGACAGGTTGGAACACATGGGGTGGCAATGTGGCATATTGGTTAGTACGTCCGCCTCACAGGCCTCACACGCCTCGATTCCCGGCTTCGACTTGAGTGTTTCAGTGTGGAATATGCATGTTCTCCCGGCTATTGTGTGTGTTTCTTCTGGGAACACTGGTTTCCTTACACAGTCCAAAAACATACGCATTAGGCTAACTAGTTGTTCCAAATTGCGCCTAGGTGTGTGTGGGAAAATGTGAGTGGTTGTGTGAGTATGTGTTGCCCTGTAACGGTCTGGGGACTGTTCGGTGTGTACCCTGCCATGAGATCGATTTCAGCCACCCCGCAACCCTAATAAGTAAGTCTTTTTACACCCTCATCAGGCCGGTGCTTATCCCCGGTTTCTGTAGCGTGAAGCGACTAGGAGTTCCTGGATGGGACGCCAGTCCATCACAGCTTACCTTCTCAGTATTTTTACTGGTACCCATTTATACTGCTGGGTGGACAGAGGCACACTTGTGGTTAAGACGTTGCCAGGGCATGCCTTAGAATAAACAGGGACTCGAACCCATGATCTCTCGATCGTGAGCCCGGCACCCCGGCAACGCCACCCTAACCACTACACCCCACAACCCTAATAAGAGGACTGAGTAATTCAGTGAATGAATGGGGGGAAAGTTGGCACATGTATAAGATATTATAATGAAATTCGTTGATTCCCGAGTCCTGCTGACCCATGACCACAGTGTACATGATTCAGAGGTGCCAGTGTTGTTATTATTCTGATTATTCTGATTATTATGACGCTGTATTATCGCGATATTACCGTTAAGTCGGTTTGGGCTACACACGGTCCCTGTTTTTCTACACAGCTCCAAACTTTTTCAATTTTAAATCACAGGTTCAGAATTTTTCCATTTTCTTTCGTTCTGAGGCAGAAAACTAGAAGTTTGACTTACCAAAGTGACTGAGGTCAGAGTCACTATAACCAGTAACCTGAGTGACAGCACGTCCATCACGAGTCGGCTTTTTCCTTTCAACTCTCAGTATGAAGAGAGAGAGAGAGAGAGAGAGAGAGAGAGAGAGAGAGAGAGAGAGGGAAAAAAAAAAACTAAAGTTCAAGTCGTCCAAAAAATAGGAAAAAATCCACCTACAAACTAGCACTTGGCCACAAACTTGACTCTTGAACGAACAAACTCACATAAGAAGCAGGGATGGTGGCGACAGTCGAAAGTTTGTAGCACTCGGGTCAATGTTTGTTTAGTTTTTGTTACTTTTTTAAAAACAACTGAAAGAGCTCGTGCGCTTTAAGTCGCGAGCCTTGTGTTGGCTGGACAGAGCCGCGTGTGTGTCTCTCTCTCTGCGTGTGCGCGCGCGTGTGTTAGAGAGAGAGAGAGAGAGAGAGAGAGAGAGAGAGAGAGAGAGAGAGCAACCTGGCTCTGGCTAATAAACTCCAGAGCAGCCCGGGCCGTGACGTCACTGGCTGTCCCGTTACTAGCGAGGCGCGCGCGATGAGAGGAGGTGGTGATGGTGGAGGAGGAGGAGGAGGAGGAGGAACATGGAAAGAAAACACATGGTAGTACTTTTGCCAAAATGTACTGTGAAGACTCACAGTTTGTCGTCTTCCTCTGCTGAAAACTGGAGTGTTGCTAAAGCTACACTAAATCCATACATAAACAAACAAACAGACAGACAGACAGACAGATAGATAGATAGATAGATAGATAGATAGATAGATAGATAGATAGAACTATCACACCGTCAGATTTTGACAGATCTGCACAGTGGAGTGGTGGTAAGCACGTCCACCTCATAGCAGGAAGGTCCTGGATTTTGGGTCCCAGGCCCGGATCAGGTTTGCGTGTTCTCTCTGTGCTTGTGTGGGTTTCCTCTGGATACTCCGGCTTCATCCCACAATCCAAAGACCTGCACATAAAGCTCAGTTCAACTCAGCTCACTTCTATCTGTATAACACCTTTTACAACAAACTGGAAAAGGATTGGCTAATTAGCTGTTCCAAATTGTCTCTAGGTGTACGTGTGAGTGGGAATGGTTGTGTGTGTGTGTGTGTGTCGGCCATGCGATGGTCTGGCGAGCTGTTCATGGTTTATCCTGCCTGCACCCAGTGATGGCTGAGATAGGTTCCAGTGACGGTAAAAGGGTTAAGCAATTCAGCAAATGAGTGAGACTTTGACATGTTGTGCATCATAGTGTAGTTTAATTTATGTGAACCTGAATTATTTATATCATTATAGGAACTGATCGCCTCCCCTATCCCCTGTATTAATTACAGTTCAACTGAAAGACACCTTGAGACACCTTTATAACCCAATAGTCATTCATTCATTCATTCATTCATTCATTTTCTGAATCGCTTAATCCTACTAGGGTCACGGGGAGGAGGGAGCCTATCTCAGATAACGCTAGGCAAAGGTGGGGTACACCCTGAATAGCTCGCCAGTTCATTGTAGGGCCAACACACATACTACAATACTATTTAAAGTCAGTACATACAACTATTCACCCTTATATTTGTAACTAGGAAGACCTAAAGTGCCTAGCAAACACAGGGGAGAACATTACCCTCGATGAGCACAGGACTTGAAAACAGGACCTTCTTGCACCACCATTCCACCCCCTATAACCCTGACGCACGTATATAAACTATTCAAGTTTACAATGGAAAATAAGTTTTCCCTTTGGTGCTGTTGGAATTAGCATGTCTCCTTGGTGATTCATTTGCACATGGACAGTGCGAGGTATGAGTGGGAATAGGAACGAACATGTCTCAGAAACACATTGTGATCTGATCACTCGAACCACATTCGGCGGTGGTCTGGGACACATATGATTTCATTCCATCTCTTCCGGACGGCAACAAAACCCTGCCTGGTCGACTTTATCATTGGCCTGGTCGGAAACTCCATAATCATGATGAGGCCGTTTGAAATTCATGCTATCCACAGAAAATAACTCTGAGCCCTCCATGAACAATAACCCTCCACTGCGCTGCTAATGTGCACCCAAAGCGTTCTCCACCAGGACATTAGAAAAGAAAGCAGCTGCTTTTCATGGCTTCTTTTGTCATCTTATCTCCTGCTCAAGTTTATTATTAGCAGTGTATGCGGGCAAAGCCTTTGAAAGAGCCCATGTATATGTGCATAACAAAGGAATTCTGCATAGGATCCAAATCAGTCCTTACCTCAACACCTGAGATAAAAATTACTCAGTGTATTTCTTGAAGTCCTTCAAAACATCATGGAAGCCTATGAGTCTGGCTAGGGATTAAAAGAAAAATTATTTGAATTCCACTGTAATTAGTGGCATGAATTTAAAACAACTGATAATTTGGCTAAGACGGAGAAATTCAACCAGTGAAAAGATGTTTAATGAGAAAATAATTTTCCATAAACCTCAAAGTTCCGTCACAGGATGTGCAGGTAATGCTTGCAATCATTTGTGTGAATGGGTGGCACGGTGGCACAGTGGTTAGAACGTCCTCCTCACAGCAAGAAGTCCTGGGCTCAAGTCTTGGGCTTGGGCATTTCTGTGTGGGGTCTGCATGTTCTCCATATGCTTGCATGGGTTTCCTCCAGGTACTCCAGTTTCCTCCCACTGTACAAAGACATGCACATTAGGCTAACTGCATTGGTCCGGCGAGCTGTTTGGTGTGTATCCCGTCTTTGCCTAGAGTCAGCTGAGATAGGCTCCAGCCTCCCTGTGACCTTAAGAGGATTATGTGGTTCAGCAAATGAGTGAATGAGTGTTTGTGTGAATGCCATACATCCACAATCAGAAAGAGATTGGGCAAATTTGACCTGCATCCGATGCATGTCAGGAGAAAGCCTTGACTGTCCAAAAAGAACATTAAAGCAAGACTGATTGCCAATGAGCATATAGGCAAAGATCTTTTCCAAAAATGTACTGGTGAATCATAAATAGGATGTTCAGCCACAGTCACAGCACTAAGGCCACTCCTTGTTTGGCTAATTTCTAATATTCTAATAATACATTTCTAAATTCCCAAGAGAGAAGACGAGAAAAAAATTGTTTTAAGAACAGCTTTTTTTTTATTTGTTTTGTTTTGTTTTTTCTTTAACAACACAAAATGTAAAATGTAAAATTTTTTATTTTGCCCTTTCTTGTATTCTTAAAGAAGCCCAAACTAGTGCTTTGATTTAAACAGTTGATAATTTACAGTAGTCTGTCCTGAGCTGGTGTACTTTTCATACTATGTATATTTTGTTGAAGCTACTGCTTTAAACAGTCCAGTGACACATACTGTCACAACATTTTCCATGCCATTTAAAAATGAGGATGCCCTTAAAATACTTTCATAGACCTGTGGCCAATGTCCTGGTCACACATTAGGCCTACCTTCTGTGGGTGGCAAATAGGCAAAAATATCACCTATGCACAAGAGGCATGAGAGCTACATGTCAATAATACCCCTTCTGACAGTCTCACACACTAGACGTTTAAATGCGCACACAGTGTAGATCGCTAGACTCGAAACAGCAGCTGATGTGTCTGACGCTTCTGATAGGCAAGTATACATGCGCAGATTTACTTAATATAGATATAATAGCTGCAGTGAGAAGGTGACAAGGCAAGCTAACTCAGCAAGTGAAGACCTGCGACAATAATAAAAAAAAATTGGTTGATCTGCAAAACAAGGAATAAAAGAAGAACCTCATTTCAAGCATGTAGCATGATGGTGAAAATGTTACATACTTGAATCATGTTACGGGTTTGCTTTGCTGCCTCAGGGACTGGGCAAGTTGCAGTCAATGATTTAAAAATCAATTCTACATCATAATAACGAGTGCTTGAAGATGATGTAAGGCCAGCTGTCCGAAAAGCTCAGCTTAAACCAGATATGAACCTTTAAACAAAACAATTATCCTGAGCACACTAGCAAATGCACCATGAAATAACTGTTATAAAGGATGTAACTGTTATGAAGGATTTGTAAAGGACATGCAAAAAAATAAATAAATGAATAATTGAAAAATGTTGTAGCAGGTGTACAGTTATACAAATTGGCTATGAGAATTTTATATATATATATATATATATATATATATATATATATATATATATATATTTATAAAAGAGGGTGATGAGGTAATAGAGGGCAATAAGGCAATAAGCTAAGGCCAAGAGAGTTCTGAACTACTTTTTCCACTGAAGAATATTACATTGATTTTTATTTTTGATTGTACATGATTATAAAAAATTTTTTTTTAGATGATTATGTAATTTATGTATTCATAATATTAATTCATTCTCAGAACTGCTCAATTAGGGTCGCAGGAAGGCTGGCACCCATCTCAGCCGAATCTGGGTGAGGGCAGAATACACCCTGGACAGCTTGCCAGGCCATCGCAGGGTGGAAAAACGCTGACAGCAAGGCAGTCTACTCTTTTTAAAAGTCAGCAATGGTTCTTTAACATTCCGCTCATCACAGACAGTGAGTGACATGGCTGTCCTTTGATAACCCAGTTAGCTGCACTGGGGGGACAGCAGTGACAACCCAGTGACAATGGGGCTTCAACACCTGACCCTCAGATCAGTAATCTAGCACCCTACCAGCGGGCCACCACTGCCCTCCATATTTATAATAATAGTAAATGTAATAAAAATTATATATCTGTCATCAATAAACAGCTCTTTACCTATGAATAAATATGATTTATTTTTCTTTGTTAAAGAGGAAAAGATTTTTATTTTATTATAAACCTTAGCATATCTGCTTTAAAACTTTTTAATTGTTGCAATAGGAAGGAAATCAGAATGCTCATATTAATATAAATGTAATTCTAAGTCATTAATTTAAGCTGCAACAAGGACTACAGACAGAGCTGCTGTTAAATATAGCAAATTAATCCACATCTGACCTGTAATCACTGCAAGCACAAACAAGCAGACAGATTAATGTCAGTGGATGGAAGGGGATAGCCATTTCAGGTTAGTTTAAATTGACAATGAAAACTCAAACCAACCAATAAGATCGAAAGAGTGATTTATCATGTATTTATCTTAAACAAGATCAGCTGATCAGAGCAGAACAGAGCAGGAAGCAAGACAGTAAAAATTAAACCCAGGCTCAGGAGTCCAGTCACTGGGACTGTTAGAGATGCGGCAGAAGCAAATGACACCTGCAGTTCTATCATGCTCAGTGCCTGCTGTTTTGGGGTGAGATGACAAGTGAAAAAGATCGAAATGAATTTTCAAGAATTGATTTATTACTTGGCGCAGATTGCTGACTCTTCAGTTGCGCTGCTGGTAAGTGTTTCTATGAGTGAATAAGAGGACCCTGTACTGCTGGGAGAATTATTTAGTAGGTGCTGTTTTTGAAAGAATGGGCATATGAGTAAGAAAGAAAGAATATACATATTGCTGCATTACCTTCCAGATATGGGAATGACATTCTGGTGCATTACTGCAAGATATTATGGGTAATATAAAGAAGAATGGAAAATCAAATAGAAATTGATGCGAAATCAATAAGGACTGGTTTACAGAGACAAAAGTGAGTCACATACAGCCTGACATGTTAGACAGAACCGTCCATCGCCATCATTACAACCCTGACAGACAGAAAATCATTTAGACTTTTTGGCATTTTGTGTATGGTGGTTGGTCTTGGGTTTGAGCCCTGTGCTAAGTGATGGTGTTTCTGAGAGTTTCATCTCACAGTCCCAAGACATGCACTGTTTTGGCTAACTGGCTATTCCAAATTGCTTATTGGTGTGTGAATGTGAATAGTTGTATGTGTTGGTCCTGTAAAGAATTGGCAGGCTGTTTAGGGTATACCCAACCTTGGCCCAAGGTTGATTGAGCTAGGCTCCTGCCTCCCCCTAACGCTAGTAGGATTAAGTCGATAATTCCGGGGAACATACCTGCCATAAATCAGGGGGATCCTTAGCCAATTAACATTAGTAATAGAAGAAATAAAAGTATGGTTAAAATTTAGACAGATAAAATATAGTTAAATGAAATGACATTTAGCCCTGTGATGGCCTGGCAAGCTGTCCAAGGTGTAACCCTTCCTCGCCCAGAGTCGGATGAGATGGGCACCAGCCTCCCCGCGACCCTAATTAAGAATAAGTGGTTCAGAAAATGAATGAATGTGTAAAAAGGCATTTATATACATGTACATCAGAGACAAAGTACTTTTCTCCGTATATACACATTCACGCCCACTGCAAGAAACCCATCATTGTAGTGGACAATTTGTACCATACTGGACGGTCTTCTCAAGCTTGTGTCTGGCTGCTCTTAAAGTAGCTGTTTAGTGTTTTGCTGAAATGTAAGGATGAAATTCCAGCAGCATTGTTGATGTTCATTCAAAAGAGGGCAGTTGGGGGTCCTGAGAATTTGCTTCCCTACAGGTTAGAGTGAGCCTTAAGGCTTTAATGTAGGGGTAAACACCGAATGGCTTGTTTCCTGTCTGTAATTCCTTCCAAATGCATGCCCACAGTCTGTTAATAATAAATAGGCAATAAGTAAGAGATTCAGTTCACAGCTGTAAATGACTAATAAAAGGATGATGATGAATATGTAATGATGTTGGCATGAAGGACATCACTGTGAGTTAGAAGGTTATTGATGATAATAATCTAATATTTATAATTATCACATAATCATAAATTCAGGACAAACTTTCTATCATACATTATACATTCTTCCACTAAAATTTTATATATATATATATATATATATAT
>JAOUQZ010000027.1:8188083-8210550 GCA_028564935.1 Neosilurus hyrtlii
AATTATTTATATATATATATATATATATATATATATATATATATATATATATATATATATATATATATATATATATAGTATTCATTATTCATTTTATTTGTATTAATTATGACTGTCTAGCAAGCCACTATGCATTTTACTTCAGATCTCACACCCTTGGGAATTTTTAAAGTGCATGACCTCAATGACATCTGCATGGTCAATTATAGATGCAACACAGACAGATAAATGTCATGTTTCACATTTCTTAAGCTCATATCATTGTTTCAGAACAAAGAAACAAGGACAACAATGGAAACTAAAGGCATACCAAAGTCTCAATGGTGCATCTTGCGGGAGGCGTGACCCATCAACCCTGAGGCTGAATGGGTTCGTCTACAGATGTCATTATGGGAGAAAAGAAGTACAGCACTAAAGCCTTCAGGGAGCACTGGAACATTGTGAAAGGAAATGACTAATATAGATTGATATAATTGACCATGTCTGCTTGATCCTTAACAAATGTCTATTTCTTGATTTTTTTGCCCTGAGTCATTACAAAAAAAAAGTTGCATAAGGGAAAAATAGTGCAGAGAAGAGACAGTTTTAGTTTTAGGTTTGCTTTACACAGAAACAGCTTCACAATGGAATGAGACTGTTTTAATTGCAAGTGCTCTGCTAATTGTCATGTTTGGAATTTTACTGCGGAGGCCATGGGAGTCTGCGGAAACACTATTTTCCTGACATTTGGAATGTGACCGAAGCCAGTAATGTGGTAACAGGACATGCTTTTTAGCCATCCAGGAACTCATCAGGTGCCCTAAATCTGTCAAAGGGAGACTAGGGTCATGTATTTCTGTTTTGTTTTGCACGGGCCAAGGGAAAAATTAAAATGAAAGAGGGAAAGAAGGATAAAGTGACCTACTTAAATGAAATTCCACTGGACACAAGGCACATTTTACTCCCTGTAATATTTTAACAAATATAGGTCACTATTTTTTCCAATGTGTTACAACTGTCATGATAAAAAGTATGTGGTGTGAGCTGACTTTATTTTTCCCTCTATTTCACAATTTTCCTACAATGTTTTGGCTCCTGTTAGATGTGTGGTTAGACAAAAATGTGTGTGAGCATGTACACCACAAAATGGGGCAATACAACTTTCAGTGCCAGAAAACATTTTTTTCGGAATGTGGTGTACCCTTCTGCAATACAATGTAATTGCAAGAGGGAAAAAAACAGTAGGGGTTTTTATTTGATGTTTCTTTTAAATACATTATAATTATTAATATTATATGCAGGTAGCCCCTGTGATGGCCTGGCGAGCTGTCCAGGGTGTGCCCCGCCCTCGCCCAGAGTCGGCTGAGATGGCCGCCAGCCTCCCCGCAACCCTAATTAGGAATAAGCGGTTCAGAAGATTAATGAATGAATGAATATGCAGGTAGCATCACCATGAACAGCAGGTAGTACAGCCACATCTCAAAGCTGTTGGATTCTGAACTAAGGTTACTGTTTGTTTTTCACATTCTACCTACACTGCCCTGACAACAACAACAAAAAACCTTAAGGGCTAATATTTTGTTGGAGCGTCTATAACTTTAATTATAGCATGCATTTGCTGTGTCAATGTTTCGATAACCTGTGCAACATTTATTTAAGCCACATGCTGTTTTTATACTGTATTAATTCCACAAGAGAAACTTTGATTTCTGCATTTAATTGTATTTAAAAAATTTTTAAATGTTTTTTTTTTATTAATTAATTTTTTTTTATTTAATCCATCCAAATTGAACACATACATAAACAGTGAGCACACACATACACACAAACTCATTTGGAGCAGTGAGCTGCCATACATTGCAGCACCTGGAGAGCAGTTGGGGGTTAGGCACCTTGCTCAAGGGCACTTCAGCCCTGAAGGTGGAGGGAGGGAAGGTGCAGCTCACTCCCTCCCCCTCCACACATTTTTCCTGCTGGTTCGGGAATCGAATCAGTGACCTTTCGGTCCCAAAGCCGCTTCTCTAACCACTAGGCCATAGCTGCCCTTCATCAGTGCATCCAATAGATGCTTAATGTGACTAAGTTCAGGACTCTGTGCTGTCCATTCATGTGTATTAAAAATGGTTTCATGCACCTAAGGCCATTCACAATTAAAGTCCCATGAATCCTGAAAAAAATTGCTGAGCCTTGACCTCACCAACTGGCCACTATGCATAGTGGGTACATTGCTTAATGCACATTGCTTCTTACCCTGTTGCACCCATGACACTGGACCAGAGTACCTTTTGACTCTTCAGACCACATGACCTTTTTCCATTGCTCCAGAGTCCAATCTTTAGGCTCCCTAGAATATTGAAGGTTTTTTTTTTAATTATTATTTTCCAACATTATTTTTTATGTTTAAACATTTTTTTTACTTAAACATAGCTGTAAATTCTACCATCCATTTATTTTACCAAATATTTCAATAATCTCCAACAACAGTCATTCAAAATTGTTTTCCGATCACATTTTTTTTTGCTGAGATGACTGTTCAGTCTTAACTGAATGCAAGCAATTGCCGCAATATCTTGAGTTATTCATTTGCTTGATCCAGGCCAATAATTTGACTCTGTTAAAACATCTTTCCCACCACCAGTTAAAACTATTAAACACTGCAAAGGCTCTTGCTTATTTCTGCATTTAAATGTAGGCGGCAACCTTTTTATTATTTATTTTTATTTTTATTTTTTCGCGGGGCGGCATATAGTTATGTGGGTTTACTGGGGATTCTCCTGTTTCATCACAGTGTCATAAAACATGCAATACAGTGGTCTGATTACACCAAACCTAAATGGGAATGAGTGTGTATGATGCAGTACGTTGGACTTGGTATCCCATCCAGAGGATGCCATCTGACTTGTGCTCAGTGTTACCAGAATTAATCCTCAGTTCCACTGCACAGTTCCACTGCAACCAAAATAGCTACATTACAACATTTGGCAAATGCCCTTATTCAAAGCAAATTACATTATCTCATTAATACGACTGAACAGTTGAAGGTTTAGGGCCTTTTTCAAGGGCCCAACTGAGACACTGGGGCTTGAAATGTCAAACAGTAAGCACTGCCCATTATTTAAGAGGCGTGAAACAGTAAATAACTCCTTCACTTTTAGGAGGCCTGCTTACGTTCCTCCTAAAACTCAAAATATGTTACATAGAAAACTGCCAAGTACCCTTGTTTAATCAAATGTGTATGAAACCATAAAATTTGGCAAGGCACATGGTAATTAAATACTATGGTTGAATACTGAGATTTCAAATATTTGCTCTCTGTTTTCAATAATTGGTAATCATTGTTGTTCATGATATCTGAAAATAAGTTCTACATAAATTTTGCTTCCATTATTTATATAATAAGCAGAAATAGTGCAATAATCAGCAGGGATAATAATGATTTAATAGACAATTTAGTTTGTAGTCAAGTAAGTCAAAGTCTGTCTGCCTTTTGGGTGCATATGTTCTCCAGTGATAAAGTTCGTATTATTTAGAAGACAATATAATTACTAATTATGCACTGAAGGAATGGGAAATATTCATTAGTGACATCCCCAGAGGCTGTGCTCTGTAACTCTTAGCACATACCACCACTTGAGAAAAAAAGTACACCAGCATGAGATTTTTATGGTTTATTTATTTACATTTTTATTTTTTTTATGCTGAGATGCAGATGAGCTCCCAGCACAGAAAAGGGTGGAGCAGATCCTAAGAGATGTAAAACGGGGGGTCTTTAAAGAGTTGAATGAAAAGCAAATTAAAACTTGATTTTAGATTTTAAATTTACATATTTTAACCACGCCAAGGCAGGTCAGGAGATCCGCACTTTGAATCAGCTAATATCTCAGAGAATGTATGTAGCTAATAGTGTCTGTGTTATCGTCTGTTCGGTGTACTCATTTAAACAGAAAAGTAAACAGCACTCAATAAATTTGTTTACAAACTATTTATATTATTTATATAGTTAATATTTATATAATTCACTGAGACAGGTGCGGTGAAGCCGGCAGGTGTGGTGAAGCCCGCATTAAAATGTTGTCCTAAGATATGTGCTTTTTCCTATATTGTGCATGTCTAGAAAAGCTGGAGCCAATCCCAGTCAACTCTGGGTGAAGGTCAGGCATGACCTGAACAGCTAAGCTAATTGCTCTGTTTTGCTAACAACATCAGTTCTGAAATAAAAATAGAGAAACAAAATGAATGTAGCCCTCGCCCAGAGTCGGCTGAGATGGGCGCCACCCTCCCCGTGACCCTAATTAGGATTAAGGAGTTCAGAAAATGAATGAATGAATGAGTTCAGAAAACCAGAACTACCAGAAACACAAGAAAACAAACCAAAAGGATTTTTTAATCATGTTGTTGGTGTTTTTATTTTAAATATATTAACAAATTCTAAGCATGACACGGAGACAGGCCAGTTAACCCTTTCAGCCAACTAATCAGAGATGGCGTGTTTGTGTTCACATTATTCCTTTAATCCCTAACGGTGTTGGTGTGATATGGGAACACAAGAAAAACTATCTGAAAACAGCTTTTAATGGTTTATTTTTCCTTTTTAAAAAGTGATAATGACAGTACTGCTTGCTCAGGTGCCCATGAAAAACTGTGAGGGTCTGTATTATTGATTTAAGTATGAATATCCACTATAAATAATGATTTTTGATCCCAAGATAGCCAATCAATTCATGCCGGGCATTGGTGGCTCACTAGTGGTTAAGGCTCTGGCTTACTGATGGTAAGTACTGGTGAAAAGGATTGGGAGTTCAATCACAGAACCACAATGCTGCCACTGTTGGACCCTTGACCATGTAATCTTCAATTGCTTACTTAAAAATATATATATAAATGTAAATGTAAGTTATTTTGGGTAATGGCTTCTGCCAAATGCCATAAATGTAAATGTAAATCATGTTATTCCCTTGTTGCACAGGGTGACCCAATAAAAGCCCCCACAATTCAACGGTAAATGAAAAAAAATCCTCACAAATAATCAAAATATTTTTTGCACACATGAGGCTTCATTCAAAACAGTTTTAATACATCAGGTTTTAAAGATAACATCCTCCTTATGGTGGCTGCCATTGTCTATACACACTTAGTGGCGATTTCTGAAGGATGCCATGGCTCGACGAGTTATGTCATGTCAGCGGCTATCTCCTGCTGAATAGCAACCTTAAGAGCTTCAAGAGTTTGTGTAGAGATGAGTATACACTGATGATTTAAGGTAGCACCACAGAAATAAACTCACAAGGAGCAAGGTCAGGGGAATGGGCCGTCACCCAACATCACCACACAACAAGATGACCTGATCCGGAAAGATTTTCTTCAGCCCTTTCAATGATCTTCAAGCTGTATGAGTTCCTTAAACTTAAGGTGAACAAGTTGTAGTTGGGCTACCAACAGACCTTAGCCTCTCCTGCCCCACTTAGTTTCATATGTGTAAACAATTATAAATAAAAACTGTATTGAATGAAATTTCATGTGAAAAGGAACCCGATTCAGCTAACTTGAGTTCATTTTAGTGTACATGAAAATATTAATACATTGGCAGGCAGACCTGAATGAAGCAGATCATTCTTTATTTGCTTGTTACAAAATACAAAACACATATGTATTATATTGCAAACTGTCACAGGCAGAGTGTAGCCATTATCACATGAGGAATTAATCAGTATTTATGTATTATTTATTTGTATAAATTACAAGCTATCGTCAACAAATGCAACACTAAAGTACAGAAAGTCACTGATAATATATGCACCTGATTGAATAGATTTGGTACAGTACACTATAAGTATAATGTAACTGAAGGTGGCACACAAAGGCCAGTAGAGGGCATTCGCAATCCTGCTTCGGCTGCCAACTTTTCATTAACGCATGATGAGGAAAAAGGACAAGGAACGGTGCATGAAAGGAAAGTGAAGTTATGCTTCATTCAAGCCTCCATTTCTTTTCGATAATCCTGAAGCTTTAGCTGTGCCAAAGCGGCACTATGACCAACTCATTGAGTCTGTTTGATCCCGCCTCAGTTGAATAGCCTTATAGTATCTCGCTGCTTAAACTGCAGATAAATCACTTGGATAGAAAAAGCCACATGCAATCTGGCTTTTTCTCACAAAGGCGAAGTGCACTCAACTGTAATGAACCATGTTCAGTGAAATTCTTCTACATCAGAATTCTAGACTAAATAGAGACTTATTACCATTTATTAAGGTCTCGCTGTGCATTATTTCGGTATTCATTCATTCATCGCTCATTTTCTGAACCACCTAATCCTAATTAGGGTCGCAGGGAGGCTGGCCGACTCTGGGCAAGGGCAGAGTACACCCTGGACCACCGCAGGGCAGAAACACGCTGACTACTCTTGATGAAAATCAGCAATGGTTCTTTTACACCACATACAGTGAGAGACATGGCCGGCCTTTGATAACCCAGCTAGCTGCACTGGGGGGACAGCAGTGACAACCCGCTGATAGTGAGGCTTGAACCTCTGACCTTGGGATCAGTAATCCAGCACCTTACCACCGGGCCACCACTGTCCCAATTTTGGTATTATATTTACATCATTTGTGTACGGCACACTGCTGTTGAATTCTTGATTCTGATTGGTCAGGAGGTGTTAAATAATTTTCTTGCCCAGTAGCTCTAACTGTGAGGCAAATCTCAAGTTTACCTTAATGCACTTATACTAATACTTTATTGATTATAGAACCATTTCTCAAAGTGACAAAAACGTGTGTAAATTGTTAATTATCACTTCTGAGAAAAACAGATTATTAATTTTTGCAATGTATCAATTTAGCATTTTTTTTATGAAGTCTTTAGTGTTAGAGTTAAAGTTACACTGCATTTCTGGACAAGAGAAAGTTTTCAGGGGTTACTTTGTATCATGCTAAGCACTTTTGTCTAGGTGATGATAATATTAATAATAATAATAATAATAATAATAATAATAATAAGAAGAAGAAGAAGGGTTCTAAAGACTGTTATTGCCATGGGTGGAGACCTATGAAATGCCCCAATGGCAAGGGTAAGATATAGCCTCTAACAGTCAAGTCCAGCTCATTGCCTTCATGTGGCAGAACTGTTTGGAACTAAAAAGAGACAGGCGAGTGACTGGCGTCACAAAACCAGTGCTCCGGGTAGGCTGGACTCAGCTTTAGTCGGCATCCAACCTAGGAAAAGGATCAATCTGACTACAAAACCAGGGTAGGAAGGACGCCAAAGCCTTGGCAGGCAACCTTCCTAGAGATGGTGTATCAAAAAGATACTGGTTTGTGCTTAACCATAAAGCACACCTCTGTTATGTTTTTCCTTAAAAAGTAACATCAGAACATTGATTTATTTTTATCTGTGTCAGTTAACTGGTCTTGCAATTGGTCTTGATTTTTTACCCCTCAGCCAGTTATGGCTGAGAGGGGATTGTCATTGGCTTGGTGGGCGGGTGGTCAAGCAGCATGACAATAACCTTTTCCCAGCCATTCCTCAGCTCATGCACAGGCCAGCTTTCTGAAATCTTGCATAGGCATTCCCTATGACCTAAAACTGTGCATGGGTTAGCTAATTTGCATATGTGACCTATGACCTTGGTACAGTGACGCTGAAAATATAAAGTTTGTTCTGCGCTCCAGGTGTCCTGGTTGAGGGGTTATGACGTTCTATAGAATGGCTATTTTTACTAAAGCAACAGGTCATTCACGTGATGACATTGTGATGACATCTTCTTTCCTACATATACTGTACACAGATTTCTTGACCCATAACTTCAGCTGTTCACCAGGACAGCTATTTAAGCTGAGTCAAATCTTATATGTGTTAAGACACATGGGATGCCAGAAAACTGACTGCACACATGCATTCTTTCAACTAAAAGGAAAGCTAATTATGATAACAGCAATAAGTAAGGTTTATTCTATGGTATTAATAGTCAGTACACAGTGTAGTGGAAGAAATTGTTATAGGACGAGATATCTATCCTTCGTCAGGCAAGATAATGTGCATGGTGGTCTGTCTGCATATAACGCCATCCCAGCAACTTACCGCAGGCGAGACAGAAGTGCCACTGGCCTGCGCTGTTGACATTGGCATAGACGGCTGGCATCTGTTACAGAGCACCTGCCCCTCAAGAAAGTCCAATGATTGAACTTTTAACCTCTGTTGCGGCCCCGTAAAAATGAGGGTATGCTGATTAGAAGACACACAGACAGAGAAAATAATCACAGTGGGGTTTGCTACAGGCTGCCTCTGTCTGACCATTTGTGGGGAACTGAACAGCAAATTCTCACAAAGTACATGCTGGATTGCTAATACAAGTTGTGCAATAACACTAACAGTTTGGGCAAAATAAAGGATATTTGTCCTGGTATATCTTAGTACAAACCTTAGAGTGTCGCAAACTAACAGTAGATTTAACTTAGTGTAGACTTACAGTAACTTAGTGTAATGTAGACTCACAGTAACTTAGCATGGTGTAGACTAGCAGTACTTGGAGTAGTTTAGACGAACTGTAGACGTACAGTGGTGTAGACTAACTGTATTTTAGGGTGGTGTAGACTAACTGTATTTTAGGGTGGTGTAGACTAACTGTATATTAGAGTGGTGTAGACTAACTGTATATTAGAGTGTTGTAGACTAACTGTATTCTAGAGCGGTGTAGACTAAGTTTATTTTGGAGCGGTGTAGACTAACTGTATTTTAGGGTGGTGTACACTAACTGTATATTAGAGTGGTGTAGACTAACTGTATTCTAGAGCGGTGTAGACTAACTGTATTTTAGGGTAGTGTACACTAACTGTATACTAGAGTGGTGTAGACTAACTGTATTTTAGAGTGGTGTAGACTAACTGTAGATTTATTTTCGTGTAGACTAACTATGTCTTCCATTGGTGTAGACTAACTCTAGATATAGTGTGGTGTAGACTAACTGTAACTTAAATGGTTGGTCGCTGACATTTTGTGACATTTACATTTGTGCAAATGTTTCTCTGACATTTAGCAACTTTCTGACATTTAGCGACCATTAGCAGCAACATTTGTGCAAATGTTTGCGAAAGATGGCAAACATTGGCAACTGTGTGCAAATGTTATGACAGTGAAGGAGAATGAATGATAGAAATGATAGAATGATAGAATGATAGAAAACACACTGACAGCAATGCAGTCTACACATTAGACTAAATATCTGTTCCAAGGTGTCCCAAGGTGTGAGTGTGAGTGTGCATGGTTGAGTGTGTTGCCCTGCGATGGTCTGGTGAGCTGTTCAAGGTGTACCCTGCCTTCGACCAGTGTTGGCTGAGATAGGCACCAGTCTCCCTGAAACCCTAGAAGGATTAAGTCATTTGGCAAATAAGTGAGTGAGTGAGTGAGTGAGTGAGTGAGTAAGTAACTATAGATGTGCTCAGCTACATTCTGTGAAAGAAAGAAGATATGTTGTTTATTGAATACCCCCTTCCCACATAATATTAGGATGTTTAGCAGCTGTAACAAATGAACTTTGGATTATAACTCTAATCCTTTTTCCCCTGTGATCACTGTGTTTGCTCCACAGGGGATCAGGAGACAAAAAGAACATGCATAAAATAATTCTCAGTGATAGTTAATGAGGATGGCACCCCAGCCTCTGCAGGATTAAAAACGCTTAGTTCAAGTTCAATTCTTTTTTGCTGTTTGTGTTTTTAAAGCAATGTTAAACATCAATAAAAGCTACAGCTGTCCTTTCCGTTTTGTTTTACACTTCAAGGAAAATGGTTTTGTTTGCCTCTTAAATAATTCAGAAATCTTTGGAGAGATCATCAGCAGAATAATTATTTTGCTATATGAAAAATGCCAAATGAACTTAAAAGTCAAAGGCAAATCCAAAGGTACTTGAAAAAGAATGACAAAGATGAACAGTACCGCTGACACTTTACAGAACATGAATGACTGAATGAATGAATTCAAATTATATCCCTTTTTTGACAGAAAAATACATTGGCTTTGGCCTCAGAGAAAAGCTTGGAGGAAGTATACTTTTTTCAGTTATATTAATCTTTTCAAAGGTTACTAGATAAAAAAAATTGATGGGCTTAATGGACTTAAATATTAGCTACCAATATAAGATCCCATTTCCACCTTCAGAAGCTGTTTGCATTGTGAATAAGTGAAATACTGCAGAGTATGAACCAACTGATTCTTGTTTCCTCCCACCTCTGAAAAACACTCTGTTGCCTGATGATGGATTGGTGTGCCAGCTAGGGTGTATTCATATCTTGCACCTTATCGTCCTCCAGATTACTCTAATTTAAAAAAAAAAAAAGGATTTATTACTGAAACTTTTCGTTAACTTTATTCTGGTTTTCTTGTACAAAGGGATTTTACACCAATAAAAAAAAAGTAATTTTGCATTCTATTTGTAGTTTACTCCAGTTCAATATTATCGGCCAACAGAGCTTTGGCAGAGGTATTGTAAAACGTGTTTGTTTCTCCATCCATCTGTTTATTCGCTTGTTTGTCAATTTGCCTGTGAACAACATCCTGACCATGACTGCGCATTGATTTTTACCAAACTTGGTGGGGATGCTACTCAACCTGAGTCCCAGAGATGATTTAATTTTGGAAATTCAATGTCAAAGGTGAAGGTAAGAGTAAGGTCACAAATGTTTGGAGATAAAAGGCTGAAAACTTCAAATTGAGTCTGGACAGGCATGCCATTACTACAGAACATTTCATGAAAGCCACATATGGACTTTCAAATGAAACAGTTACCTTTGACCTTAAAAGCTGCCAATCAAGGTCATAGAATTGTGTGCACTTATAACTTCAAAACAAGTGCCGATAGACATTTCGTTACTATGGAACACTAATAGGAAACTATATATTGACTTTCAAATAAGACATTACCTTTGACCTTGAGTGACCTTAAGAGGTCAAACCAAAGCCATTTTGTAAGTGTACAAAAAAGAGAGTTTTTTCATTACATTTTTCATTATGCCCACATACTATAGAACATATCATGAGATAAGTATATGGGTAATTAAAGCCAGTACCCAGCCAGTAAGTATAATTAACATATTTGGCATATAAAAGAGTAGGCTGCATTGCCATCAGCTTTTCTGCCCTGCGATGGCCTGGCGAGCTGTCCAGGGTGTAACCTGCCCTCGCCCAGAGATGGCTGAGATGGGTGCCAGCCTCCTGGCAACCCTAAATAGGATTAAGTGGTTCAGAAAATGAATGAATGAATGAATAATTAGTATATAGCATTTAAAAAAAATTCTCTATCAGGATTTAAGCGTTTATATTTTTTCTTTTCCTATGCTATCTTTTCTTGGCGTCAAGAAAATCATGGCAGTATAAACAAATAACTCTAAATGCCACCTTGGACATTTTTAATGTTGAATTAGAGTGGATAGCTGTTGTACAGAGACCTATGAAAAGTAAACAGACACCCCTTTTTATTAGTGAAACTCATTTTATCAAAGTTGTAAATATTTTTTTTTATTTTAGACTATATAAGTATATAGATATATTTAGATACATATATACATATATAAATTCTTTATAGCAACTAGCTATGCCGCGAACACCAGGAGCAAAAGAGTTGTCTGATTTTCAAAGAAGAGGGAGGACTTAGCCAGCATCAGATTGCACAAAACCTTGGGATTCATCTTTCCACAGTTAACAGAGTGATTGTACAATTCACAAGTAAAGGAAAGGAATCAACACCATCTCGCTCAGGTCACCCTGGGATTTTTGACAGGTGTTTTTGGACTGTCAAGCAGACTGTGGAAAGTAATCCCAGTTGTAAGGTACCTGGTGCTGCAGAAAAACTCCAAGTGAGTTGGAGTACTACCCTGAGGAATCTCCATCAACTTGGCTACTATGTATATGTATATCTATGTATAAATCTTTCATAAATGACAGTCTATTTATTTTTAAAATGTAACTGTATTGTAGGTGAATAAATTAAAACTTTAAGATTGGGCCAACTATGCAAAGACATAAAAAATGTCTTTTACCTTAAACAGAATGCTTGCCTTTAATCCAATCCAACGTCTCTGATGTAAGGATCAGGGAGAAGTCCATCCACTTACCATCAGTCATGCTTTAGATAAATTAGAGCTCGTACATCAATGCACCAACTACACATGACAGATGCAAGGAAACTATAGTGTCTCTTGAGTATGTGTGATGTTGTATGGGACTATTTTACTTCACTTTAAATGATTTAAAGATAACTAAAGGTAATTTAGTCCAATATATTCAATATTGTTGTCTGATCTGTTTAGTACTCTAGATATTTGTAAAAGACTGACGGGATTAGGTTCACATTTGCTATCTGAAAATAACCAGGATATTGAAACATACACCACACTGAGACATGACTGCAAATCCTTATAATCCAAAGTAGTTTATTCATCTTTCCTTCCTCTTTAATAATCACTTGGATTTCGAACTTGTAGATTCATATGGTAGTCCATTTTGCTGTGTCTAGATACTTGTGTATCTATTCTTGCCGACATGTGGTGGTTTATTAATACCCAGATGACATACTCAAAATAGTAAAAATGTTTAATATGAATAAAGTGTTTAATGCTGCATATTTTTTACCTTCCATGGTCATGGTCTTGGCCACATGTGGGAGGGCTGGACTTTTAAACTTTGTGAAAAGGGTGGCTGAGGATACAGGGGACACATGCATGAGGAAAATGTAAAAATAATCATTTTATCAAAAGGTGAGCAAAAATTATTATGGTTGATGTGGACCAGTGGCAATTTGTTCATTTCCACCAAGTGAAATGACTGTGTTCTTCTCCAACTAAGGGGCAGTATTAGTCATGCCCCATGCACTTAATTAAAATTTCAACAAAATGCACAGAGAAGTTTATTAAAGTAGATGATTGTTAAACGACTTAATACAAAACTATGAAAAGAAAACCTTTCATAGCTATATGTGGTGTGTCTATGGATGAGCTGCCACTGATTCTGTGTATAAGCATTTATCACGTCATTGTGTGCCGTTCATTTAAATACCAGGCACGCATATCCATATCACAGACTCAGAACTTAAGCTGAGATCCGCAAACCCAAAAGTTATACTGGGACAACATGAGAAAGCTTAATATATAAGAGGGTTAAGTCCACAAGAAACTGATGAGAGAACACCTACATACATGCATGTGTGTGATTAGTCCATGATCACATTTAATGCTCTACACCTGTATCATGTCTTGGGCATGTTTATATAGTCCTCTAATGAGCCGTTGAACTGTCTGCATGTATGGCCACTTTGCTTTACTTCCACTATGACTGTGCCTTCTGGGGTATGCTCTAGGCCAGGGCTATTCAATTAATTTTGGAATGGGAGCCGGATTATGAAAAGAATCCTAAATGAGGGGCCCTTTTTGTGTGGAGTTTGCATGTTCTCCCCGTGTTTGCAGGGATTTCCTCCGGGTACTCTGGTTTCCCTCCACAGTCCAAAGACAGGCACATTAGGCTAATTGGCTGTTCCAAATTTCCCCTTGGTGTTTGTGTGAATGGTTTTGTGTGTGTGTGTGTGTGTGTGTGTGTGTGTGTGTGTGTGTGTGTTTGCGTTGCAATGGTCTGGCGAGCTGTTCGGGGTGCCTTTGCCCAGTGTTGGCTGAGATAGGCTCCAGCCTCCTGAGTGAGTGAGTGAGTGAGTGAGTGAGTAAAAGAATGTGTATTTTATTTTATAAAAAAAGAAGTCTGGGACAACATGTGGAAGGGTCAAAATAAAAATAAAAAATCTCCAAATATGGCAAGGAAACTAATTTATGTCTGAGCATATTTTTCTAGTACCGTCTCACAGGAGAATCCTTTTGACCTCCTGAAAAAACCCGTAACAGTAAACATTCAAGCACTGGGAAGTTCAATCTGGACCTTTTTGCTCCAGCTCAAACTGTAACAGCTTGCTGCCTTCTTTCAGACTGCAATTTAATCATTTCCCCACGGCTTCGCCTTTATCGTTCTTTTCATCTCAGACTTCTGAACCTGACAGACATGTAATGTTAGCACAGATTGAGAGAGAAATATTATTTTTTTAAAAAATATCCAATTCCTTACTCCTTACAGACTCTGCCTGGCTCAAGTGCAGTTTAACAGATTAGAACAGCAGAATGTGGATATTTCCATGAAAAAAGCTAAGTGTCCAAGTCAATAAAGCCCCATTCCACCCCAATACTTCAGCAATAAATATAGAAATGGATATAATTGGAAATTGGGCAGTCGGGAGCACCTTTTGTCCCAGAGGAAATGAGGTGAATTCAAATAAACAGGCAGTGGACAACGCTTCCTGTCAACCACACACAGTTTATATTTAGGACTCAATCTGTTTCTTCTAAACTGCTGGAAATAGAGGAAAAATATGTTGTCCATACTTTCTGCCTTGACCATCTATTATGTTCAAGGAAGGGAGTATGGACAACATATTTTTCCTCTATTTCCAGCAGTTTACATGCAAAAAATATGGGAAAACAAGATGGAATTATTTGCTTGCAATTCTGTTTTGCTCACACGCCAGATGAGAAAGCAAGAGGACCCTTTTAAACGTGTGCAGTGGGTGTATGAATAAGCGAATGTGTTCTGCAAATACTGGATCACCAGTCCAAAAGTGTGTATAAGGCGAAATCCTTCCAGTAAGAGGGAGTGAAAAAAAATGCCTTCGAACATCAAAACATGCAAAAGAGATGTGAGAGAGGGTGAAAGAATGACAGCGAGAGCTGAGTACAGAAATATCTGCTTAGCCTCTCCACAATGCTTGCACCTGCTATGTGTGTGTGTTTTAATCTGAACCTTTTTTTTATTTGGACAAGAATTCCTCTGAAAGCACATCTAGACCTCTGCACACAGGGTTTCTCCTGCTTAAACAGCCTTAGTTCACCCATGCCTGTGCTAAAACAGCACTCATGAGAAGAAAATGGGGGGTGGGGGGTGTTGTTTAATTGTCTCATTTGAAAGTCATTCATTTATTCATTTTTTAAGGCGCTTAATCCTAATTAGGGGCACTGGGAGGCTGGCGCCCACCCAACCCACACAAGCATGGAGAGACCCTGCAAACTCCACACAGAAACACCCGAGCCCAGGAATCGTACTCAGACCTTCTTGTTGTGAGGCAGACGTGCTTCATTTGAAAGACCTATATCTAAAATAGGAGGAGAGAGCTTCTCAAACCTGGATGTGCCACAAGGTCTACACCCATGAAGGATTTCGCCATTTGTACTCCCGCAGATGTTCATCAAGCAGGTACATGTGCTGTCGTATCTCAAAAGCATCCTTTCATTTGAATTGAAATGCTGTTGTGGTTCCACTAGTAAGCATGCCCAGATATGAAGCTGAGAGCTAAAGGCCATCGAACATTCATTAATAATTTATAAACAGACCTTGAACTCTATTAATCTTTATAGTAGAACCAGAAGAATTCTTGACTTGCACAAAGAGCTTATCAGAAATCCATTTTTCGTGCCTATTTTGTGGTTCTCACTGCTGTGTTGAATGAATAAACTGCTGGATGGAAATGTGTTACCCAGCATTTCTCATAGTTTGAAGTATTAGAGGTGCTGGGAGGCTGTCCATTTCTCATGGTTTAAGATATTCAGGCTGCCAATGTATTATAAGAATGGGCAGGCATGTAGGCGGGGGACGCATTACTTTTATGAAGACTTAAGTAAGTCAGATTTATTTCTAAAGCACTTTTTTCATAGATAGTAGGAACCAAGTGTTTTATAAAGTGTTTTATACTGTAAAATATATAGCAGATAGGAGTAAGATCAGGATGGGACAGTGGCCTTGTAGTTAGCACATCCACCTCACAGGACGAGGTCCTGGGTTCGATATCCGGGCTCGGGTGTGTCTGTGTGGAGCTTGTATGTTCTCCCAATGCTTGCGAGGGTTTCCACTTGGTACTACGGTTTCCTCCAACAGTCCAAAGACATGAGCATTCAGTTAACTGGCTGTTCTAATTTGACCCTAGGTGTGAGTGTAAATGTGAATGAGTGTGTGTATGTTGGCCCTCTGAAGGTCTGGCGAGCTGCTAGGGTGTACCCCAAGTTCACCCAATGTTGGCTGAGATAGGCCCCAGCCTTCACATGACCCTAGTAGGATTAAGTTGTTCAGCAAATGAGTGAATGTGTGAATAAGATTTGCATAAAGTCCCATAAAATATTTGACTTTAAACATACAAACAAGAACAACTCCATAAATGTCTGCCTGAAAAAGTGTGAATTTACCATCTTTATAAAAGTTTTTTTAAAAATTCAACCTTTTACTCAGCAAGGGAAGGTTATTTCATAATTAAGAGGCAATAGGGCAAACGTTTTTGGGTGAGTACAGTGGATAAAAAGGCAGTTTTTGCTCAGTAGACCTTAGTGTATGTGAAGAAGTATATAAAGGAATCTACTCAGATATATGAAATTCTCTGTATGAGATGGTAAGAATCTTAAACTGAACCTTAAAAACAGAAGCCAGTGAATAGATTTTAAAAGAGCAGTATTATGGGACCATTTAGAAGATGTAGTAAGAAGTTGGTTTGCAGCATTCTGAATAGAGAGAAGGCATTTTAGTGCAGTATTACATTTACAATTACAGCATTTGGCAGACACGCTCATCCAGACCAACTTACATTTGAATTTCTTTTACTTTCAACTGAACACTTTAGTGTTAAGAGGCATCTTGGTGGTACTGGTGAACTACTGAACAGTAATCCAGTGGTCACTAACCCTGTTCCGGGAGATCTACCTCCCTAAAGACTTTGGTTCCAACCCTAATCCTGACCACATGATCTTTGACTTAAGAAGGTTTTGTTTAGCTAAAATAGGTCTGTTAGATTTTGGTTGGACATTAAACCAGCAGGAAGGCAGATCTCCAGGAACAGGGTTGATGAACACTGCAATAATCAATAAGTGTGTGAATAAGCAATAAATAAATTTCCATTTCTGGTTCTGTGACAATAGCTAACCTTAACCTACTAATACACTGCATGGATAATAACAAAAAAAAGTTGTGCACGCTAATACAATATTTAGTGAACCACCTTTATATTCGATTACAGCGCGTAATCAAACTTATGCAACATCACATAATTTATTTCCATCCAGTGTTGGGTTAATTTTTTACCAACATCCTGAACTGATGATGGGGAAAATTGAACCACTCTTCTCCTGCACATCCCAAAGACTTTCAACAGGGTTAAGATCAAGACTCTGTTGTGCCAGGTTATGTGTGAAAATGATTCCTCATGCGCTCTGATGGCATTGTTTTCCATGCCATCAGAGAAGAAAAAAAGTCCATTGAATGACATTCAAGTCATTGGCTAACTTACGCAGCCACGTAATGTTGCTGAGCCTTGACCTGACCAACTGAAGCAATGCCTTGGCAATTATGTGTTGTATTTAAGGCTAAAGACACTTCAGTTAAATATAATAGTGTGGGACTTTTTTGGCCAGGCAACATATTTTTGATAGGTTATATTTTATATATTGAGTTTTAAATGACAAAAACATACTGTCTTCACACTAATTAGGCAAATTGTGGATCAGGTAAATGTTACTCAATGTATCCTGGGGCCCGGAAGACGTGCGGCCCATTTTCAACCACACATTATATATGAAATTAAATTTATATGAAGCTGAGCATAATCATCAGGGAAATCAAAACACATTTCATTAGGCATGACTCAGTGCACTTCTTTAAAAATTGCAACGCAACAGCATGCAGTACGTGCCTGCTAGACGCACTGCTTTTCACATCTTTTCACACAGGAAATCATCGATTCCTCAGCTAACGATTCAAAACATTCAGGAAGTATGAAATCTGCCACTAACAAAGACAGTCCTTCATGATTCGATGTGGCAGCTTGTCAAACACAATTACGTAGTTACTCAGATAGTGACTAGATCTGCATGTGAATATGTGAAATCGTCTCCGCTATCCCGCAGTCAACACTAAGTCTTACCATCACAGCCCAAACACAGCTCTCACAAAGGCATGCCAACCTTAAAAATTCAGTCTAAGGTTATTAATGTAAGTGGCGGATGATGAATTATGTACAAAGACCTGACTTCAATGCTGCATAAGAGCCGTCCTAATGTATGTAGAACTGAGTGAATGGCAAACAAAGGGGATAATTATGCAAGCACAGCAGTCCAGAACAATTCAGGATGAAGTGATGGAGAGGTTTTTCCTTAAACACATAAAAACATATGCTTGCACACACATATCCACATCAACTCACCGGCAATATTTTAATTTTCAAAGGCACGAGACTGACAAGTCATGGTAAAATCCTCTGGAGGTGTTTTTAATTATGTTCTTATGTGGTAAAGCTGAAAAAATAATTCATAAAATCAGAAAATACTTGATCTTCATCCATTCTTAATCCTAATTAGGGTCGCGGGGAGGCTGGTGCTTATCTCAGACTACTCTGGGCAAGGGTGTGGTACACCCTGGACAGCTCGCCAGGCCATTGCAGAGCCAACACACACACACACAACCATTCACACACACCTAGGGGTGATTTGGAAGTACATGGAGGAAACCCACGCAAGCACAGGGAAACCATGCAAACTCCACACAGAAACGCCAGAGCCCGGGAATCAAACCCCAGACCTTCTTGCTGTAAGGTGGACATGCTAACCACTTCAGAACCGTGCCGCTCTGATAATAATCTGTTACTTATAAATACTTTTTAAGGACAATATCACTAAGCAGGGTACATCCTGAATTCGCCAGATAATCGCAGGTCAGTAGCCTAATGTGCATGTGTTTAAACTGTGGGTGGAAATCAGAGTACCTCAAGGAAACCCACTCAAACACAAGAACATGCAAACTCCACACAGAAACACACAAGGCCGTGGGTTGAACACAGGACCTTCTTGCTGTGTGGTGGATGTGTCAACCACTACACCATCGTGCCACCCCCAATTTTACTATTAATATTATGAAATACCATGAAGACCCACACCAGAGCCTAATAAATTAATCTAACACTTCACTTCTGGGCATGAAACGTGAGACGGTAATATCAGCAACCAAAACAGAAGAGGAGGAAAAATAAGGGCGAAAAAGGCCTGCGTGAAGAATGAAGTGGTTACCCATGGTGCAGTATTGGTTACTTTGGATATGTGTGAGCGTATGAACACAGTAATTGGTGGTGAAGCCGCTTTGATGCAAGGGGCATTAGCTAAAAACTTGTCTAGGGCACAAATCAATGAATAGCAAAGTCCATAAGTATCGCAGAGTCCAATGTTCATTGTTATCCTGATTAGGTTCACTGACAAATAGTTTTCTTATAGTCACACACTTGTGGGTTCCCACCGCACTGTGAGTATACACATGATCCTAATTTCACGCAGCCATGAGTTCTGTCGATTTTTTACAATTCATCTTCACAGGATCTTCAAGTGAGCTTCACCTTGGATAGCTCTTAATAATTCCAGCAATCTTTACATAAATAATTTGACTCTTGTGAAACACAGTAACATCTTGTTTTTCATCACCACAGGATATATCCTGGTACATAGTTGTTTAAGAAATAAGAAGCTACTCAGTGCATCAGTGTGTCACTTCATCTCCTCCACCATACAAACACCATACAATTCCATCAGTGATGCATCTCATCTTGCACCGCATGTGGTTACTGCTGGGTTTGTAGAGCAGATACAGCAAAAACTGTGCAGTTGCTACAGAGAGCAGCACAGCTGAACTTTTTCCCAGCACTAATGACCCTGCGTATGTCATGTTTTATTGGACACTTGGCAAATTATTGCTCCTGTTAGTTTGTTACGTAGCATAATGTCCTTCCTTTAGCTAACCAGTGCATGGACCTGTTTATCGTTGCCTGTGTCTTTGAAAGTCTCTTTCTGTCTCTGATATCTTGCTGAGTGGATTTGCCTTGAACTGTCAGTTTGATCGATAGACCTCTCCATGTTACTATGACCATTAGTGTGGCTTTTGTTATCTGGGTACATCTGCCTGGACTGGATGAATTTTGGCTTTATCAATTTAATCCCGAAGTCTCTCTAACTTGTACCTGTGACACAGTTAGGGTTAAAAGAATTACTACAAGCTGATACATATTAATCACAGCAGTAATTATCCAATTAAAATGTATATAAAATCCAAATTGTGCCTTTTTCATTTGGCCAGGCAGTGTACTTATGAATAAGAAAGGAAGGCGGAAAGGAAGGAAAGGACAAAAGAAGAACAAAAAGAATCAAATAGGTCAAAAAGTTAACGCAGGAGATACCAAAGCATCACAACCCGTCCTGCAGGGTTTTGGAACAGCTTCTTCTCCCATGCTGTCAGAACCCTGAACACACACACACACACACACACACATTATTGATAACCCCCCCTTTGACCTACCACTTTGCTGGCATCTTTTACATTAAAAGTGGTACAAAGCAGCTGCTTCACTCAAAGCACTTAAAGTTCCCAGCAATTTAGGAACTCCAACAACTTCAGATTGTCAAATGACCGGTAATAACACTGTACAACCGTCTACTTTTCTACAACAAAAAGCCTCTCATCAAACCAGGATGTGACATTGGTATGAATCAGAATACTTTATTGATTCCGGAGGAAATCGTGTACTGATTTGTGTGTAAATTGTGTATGAAAACCTGTTCAGTGGCTAAAAAGCACTTTTATGACCTTATAGCCAGATGGGGTTCTTCATTTGTTGCCAACTAGATATTCTTCGTCTGCCGAAGGACAGTGCGGCTTCAGAAAAAAGTCTTCTCAGTGTCTGACTACGGAGAAACTCATTCTATTCAGCCACTTTAAGTGATGCAGAGATGGTATGCATGGCTTCTTTTAGAGCCAGCTGAATCACAAAGAAATACAAAGGTGTGATTTATTCCAGTAATTTTTATAATAGAGTGCACCTGGCTCTTTCATATCAATCATACATGACTTAATTTTCCCACCAATCTGAAGGACTCACAAAGGCTACAGAGGAATAGCAAAGAATGCACTGGCACCTGACATTCCAGCTGACATCTCCGGTACTGAGACATGGATTAACATCCAATTTATCCCTTTTTTTCAGCGGCTTAGTGCTATCTAAACAGCTCTCCACTTCAAAGTGCACAACAAAAAACGGAGGCAGCAATGGATGGCTGCAGACTCTCAGGCAAAATTGGTTTAGTCCAGCTCTGTTTAAATTGTGCAATCACACACACAAAAAGAGAGAACCGTTTTGATCTCTGGGGGGAAAATTAGCTCGATGCAAGTGGAGACGAAGAAGAATGTGAGGTCAATGATGGATGTATGTTTTACTGGTAAGATAAGAAGTTGTGTTTTCTGTTTGTTTAAGTTCAGGGGATATAAAAACAAAAAGGATGTGATATAGTATAAGAACAATAAGAAAAATAAACAATTCATTTTAGGTGGTAAAAATAAATCTTACTTCTTGTTGCTTCTGAGTCTATCACACCACACTACCACTGATTAATTCTCTAAAGCAGCAGGGTTTATTCTTTACTCATTAGTGGCTGGAAAAATACACAAAAATTATGTATTAACAAAGAAAAATAAATTGAATTCAGTCAAATTGAGTCAATTAGTTGAATTTAAATAACATTTCTCTATTTGACTTTACAGACATAGTCTCCCCTTTGATGTTATAATAACTTCTATTTCACGTCCCTTTCATTTCCAAACCGCTTTATCCTTTAATAGGGTTGCAGGAAGGCTAGAGCCCGTCCCAGCTGTCTCCAAGTGAAGACGAGGTACACCTTGAACAGCTTAATAAAGCACAGTGGACCAACACCAGCAAATCCCCGAATCAACACAGACTGTGGAAACTTCACACTGGACTTTAAGCATCTTGCATTGTGTGCCTCTCCATTCTTCCTCCAGACTCTGGGACCTTGGTTACCAAATAAGATGCAAAATTTGCTTCACTGCTTTGGTCCACTGTGCTTTATTAAGTCTAGAGTCAACGCAGCCGTCTACCAGGACATTTAGAGCACTTCTTGATTCCTTTAGCAGACAAGTTTTACGGAAATGCTGGCTTCATTTTCCAGCAGGACTTGGCACCTGCCAACAACGCTCAAGAGCATCTGCCAAATGCTGTAAATGTAAAGAGTCTATATATATGTTTCAACTTTTAAGTTGAATTACTGCAATAAATGAACTTTTGCACGATATTCAAATTTTTTCGAGTGTCACCTGTAATAATGTTCACTCTATGTGCACTCACCTGTCCACTCACCTGTAATAATGTCCACTCTACTATAAAGACTTTCCACAAGATCCACAACCTCACTGAGCCAAGCCAAAGTCCCATCATGCTTTAAGACAGCAACCATCATTCCAGTGCCCAAAAAGACTTGCACTCACCTCTATTATGATGAAGTGCTTTGAGAGACTGGTGAAGGATCACATCATCTCCAAACTCCCCCCCACATTTGACCCACTCCAGTTTGCCTACCGGCCAAACCGCTCCACAGAGGATGC
>JAOUQZ010000027.1:8278546-8289522 GCA_028564935.1 Neosilurus hyrtlii
AGATAGATAGATAGATAGATAGATAGATAGATAGATAGATAGATAGATAGATAGATAGATAGATAGACAGATAGATAAAGTGTAATATAATGGAGACTTGGCACAGTGCCATGTTTCTTCAAGCCATTAAAATGGGATTCTTGAGATTTAGGTTGTTTTAGTTAAAAAGACAGATTTGGAACAAGATCCAGCTAAGACAGCTTGTTCAGCTTGAGAGTTCACTTGCCATTTTACAATACAATTAATAAAGCAAGTTTTTATTTGATACTGTAGAGACGCTGTTAAACCCCTTGGCTTTGCGTTGTTTTGTTGAGCACAAAGGCAGCTCACTGGGGCTGTTATTAATTTCTGATTGCTCTGTACACACAGCTCATCTGAAACCACCCCACATTCTGTGATGAAGCCGATGAATCCTGCCTGTTTTCTTTTTTTTATTGTTTTCTTTTGTTTTGTTTTTTTAGCCAGCAAGCCTTCAGCAGGGGATTTTTCCCTATCCCCCACCCCCATGGATCCAGATGTGTATGTAACATTTTACTTGTATGATACTTGTGACAACTTGTCTCTAATAAAGACAGCAGCAGTGTGATTGAATGGCATTTGGATGAAAGCCTGAATAAATAATTACATTACATGCAACAGCTAGCAAATGACAAGGGCATCTTTTATCAAAGCACTCGATGAGCTTTGAATAGGAATAACAAAAATAGTCATGGTGACATATTACGACAGGTTCATTAAAGGCATTAGGGATTCATTCAAGAGGTATGCTTACTTTAGGCCTACTCAGTCCTAAATGATACATATATAAATCCCATGCACAAAAAAAGTGTCAGTGGATGATAAACTATGATGTTTTTTTTTAAGATTTAGGTTTGGGATTCTGATAAATTCCAGTATAAAATGTTGGAGAGAGCACACATTACAAGATTTTCCTGTCAAGTATTATGACATTACGAGTTCATTACGATTACATCAGCTCATCTGCTGAGCGGCTATACTTCCCACCTGCACTCATGAATCAGACCAAAAACAGCTTATCTTGGACCATTGTCTCAACATTGTGGTCAGTTTCACATCACTAAATCACATGCAAGACTGTACTGAAACTTTCAGATGAATAACATTTCCAGGGCAAAAAGCTTAGATTTAAAATAATCTGCTCCTCAGCAGACAGCATTGGTATAAGGTGACACCTGGAATCAATGAAATCTCTCTCTCCGAGTTGTGCAAAGAAAAAAAAATCTTTTAGTTTTGCAAAGGAACTCATAAACCATTTACCATAAATGCACAGGAGAGCCTGTATTTAAAATTCTGAGTTTCATATGGTAAAGGAGAAATGAGATCAGAACTCACTCATTTTCTGAACCATTTTATCCTAATTAGGGTCGCGGGGAGGCCGTCGCCCATCTCAGCTGACTCTGGGTGAGGGCAGAGTACACCCTGGACAGCTCGCCAGGCCATTGCAGGGCAGAAACACGCTGACAGCAATGCAGCCTACTGTTTACAAAAGTCAGCAATAGTTGTTTTACATGACTCTCACCACAGACAGTGAGAGACATGGCTGGCCTTTGTTAATCAAGTTAGTGGGACTTGAACTTGAACCCCCGACCTTCGGATCAGTAATTCAGCACCCTACCACCGGGCCGCCACTGCCCCCAGATCAGAACTGATATGATATACTGGCTTAATTCTGAAAAAGAAACAACACTAAATTCAAGTACAAAAGATGATTAGTTAAAACTTCATTATTTTTTTCTTATTGTTGTTTTTTCTTTTGTTTTTTCCATTTTCTAGAAGAGCGGGTTGTCTTTGGCTCAAAGGTATGACTCAGCTAAATGGAGGAATTTGCTTTGCAGTTCAAACAATGAGCCGTGAATTATAAGCTAGCTAGTGGCAACCTGTCCACGCTTCAAATAAGGATTCTGTCCTGCTGAAACAACACTCTCAATACAAATCTGACACAGTGAGAAAGGTGACGGATGTGCGTGATTTGGTTTCCTCAATACGACACAGAGGTGTGTTGATACATTTCCTCCCACGCTTCTTTTTTGTGATCGACATGCCTGAATAGCATTCACATCTTATTCATAATTTGTTGAGAGAAACTGTAACATTTAAAAAATGAAAATGCACCTGTGGAGGAAAATGCAATGTTACATTTGGTTGCAGTTTCTTGCAAACCTCTTGGTTAGCTAAGTAAACAAGAGATATGTAAGTTTATTTTATGCAGCCTGTGCTATGGATCCACTGCTGTTCAGAAAGAAACATTCATAAAACATGTGTATACATGCTGTGCAGACAAAAGAAAATATTTTAAGATGAATTACTCCTTCATGAGTTGATATGACAATTCTGATCTGTTGACAATTCTGTTCACGCAGATGATACGATTAAATCTAGAATTTATAAAGGAAAACTTTACAGTGAAACAAATTAAACATGATTATAATTAAATATTTCTGATATACATAGAAATTCTAGTGCTAATTTGTTGGTCGAAGGCACAGTGTTGTACTGGTTGGCATGTCCGCCTCACAACAAAAAGAACCTGGGTTCAAGTACGGGGCTTGGGCGTTTCTGTGTGCAGATTGCATGTTCTTCCCATGCTTACATGGATTTCCTCTGGGTACTCCGGTTTCCTCCCACAATCCGAAGACATACACATAAGGCTAACTGGCTGTTTGAGATGAGTTGTTCAGGGTGTACCCTGCTTTCGCCTAGGGTCAGCTGAGATAGGCTCCAGCCTTCCCACGACCCTAGTAGGATTAGGCGGTTTGTTAAATGAGAGGACAGAGTGAGTGAGTGAATTTGTTGGTAACTGTTACACGCTGCTGACTGCCAACCACAACAATAATAAAAGCTGCAGACTGTAATGTTTAGTCAGACCACCTTGAGCATTTGCAGTGGCATTTTTTTACAACCTTTTGCAATGTCACAATATTTATTTCACCCAGTTATAAGATTTATTGACTATTAGAGATGAACATCCTAATTTTATGCCCATGCCATCAGAGGAGGATGTGATAACTTGGTATTTCAACAAAAATTAATTTATTTAGTCATCTGACTTAATTTTCATGTGTGCATCACTTCAAGCAGTTACCTTACTCTGACACATGCATCGCATGAAATAGGATGAATCTGGATCCATCAGACCACATGACCTTTTTGGATTGCTCCAGAGCTTTTACGCTCCCTTACAAACTGAAGCCTTTTTTCCCCAAAATATTCTCACTAACCCACAGCTGTTTAGTCCCAATTCTTTGAATTCTGATCACATACTGTGTGTAGAAATGATCTTACTTTCACTGATAAACAAGTGAGTTTTCAAAATTTACAATTCAACTTCAGCAAGCATTTAAGTGGTCTCCAGTACTAAAGTTGAAGGTCCACTGATATCCTTCCAGGTGTTCGACAATTCTTAATCTAATTCCAGTAATTTCATCTCCTTAGCTGTTTTCTTTGTTTGATGCAGGTCAATAATTTGACCCTTCTGAAATACAGTATATATTTTTTTTACATGTCTATGGGATACATCTTCCAACAAGATTGTTTCAGAAAAGAGAAGCTACTCACTGCATCAATTACAGTTATAAGAATTGCTGCGGGATGAAACACATTAATAATCCAGTCTAAGGCTCTTATGTATATGTTTATTTCAATCCAAATGGGAATGTTTTTGACTAGGCAGTGCATTTTAATTTCACATGTAGGAACTTGATTGGCATCACTGGGGCACTGTAAATAACAATAAAAGTGTTAATTAAAACCAAAATCTTATTTCAAGATGCTCAAATTAAAAATGTCATCCTAGTTTCTTTATCAACCACATCTTGTATGATAGTGATGTTTACATATTGCTTTAAAGAGCAGCACAATTGCATAGTGGTTAGCATGCCTGCCTCACAGCAAGAAAGTCCTGGGTTTGAGTCCCAGGCTCGGCGAGGTCATTTCTGTGTTTGCATGCTCTCTCTGTGCTTGCTTGGGTTTCCTGCAGGTTCTCCGGTTTCTAGTGTGTTGTTCCAAATTGCATCGAGGTGTGTGTGTGAGTGGTTGTGTGTGCTGGCCCTGGGATCGAAAGGTGAGTTGTTCAGGGTGTACCCTGCCTTCACCTAGAGTGGGCTGAGATAAGCTCCAGCCTCCCCACGACCCTAGTAGAATTAAGTGTTTTGGTAAAAGAAGACATTAAATTGGATTGCTTTTGTTTTCTTTCTTCTTTTTTATTTTAAGATGTCTCTAGTAGTCCCTCTTGATGAAAACTCTCATGGGGAAATGAGTGTTTCCTTTGGAGACTGAATCCCTTTTCAGTAAGTGTTAAATAGTTAAAGTGAAAAAGGGTTCATTGTCAAGACATTTGTGCTCCTTGTTCTCATACTGTATATTGTGAAATCCACCAAGGTGGGACTCAAGTTGAAAAAGAGACACTATAAATTGAGCACATCCTAAACAAGACCAATACTTCCTTCCTATCACATTCCCAAACAGCAATTACTCTTTGGCAGACTCATATCATATGTACAAAATCCAAACAAATCTCTTATGTATGTATATTTGAGGGCTGCAGCACACTACAAGTCTCAACTCTACCCGTTAGAGGTGTACCACTGGACAGGCTTTCTCTGATTGTCTGATAACAACAGCTCTATAGTCCCCAGGTGTTTGATCGAGTCTAGTCTGACTGTGCACTGTCAAGTCACACTCATTAATCACCACAACAGAGTCAAACCCATTACTACTTTTACTTCCCATCCCATTAACAAGCTATTACAGGCCACAGCTCCAGAGTTGCTCTGACTTGCAACTCTCCATTTGAAGATTCAAGTAACCCATGTCGCAACATTGAATTTTGCCTTTTCTGTTTGTCTTTTTTCCCCCAAGGTGCTGAAAGGCGTACACACACTCTCTTAGCCTGTTCGCATTGATCATATGATTCCCATTGTCAAACCCTGATTACTCGCTCATCACCTGTTGGAAAAGGATCTTCAGATTTGGCCCTGATTTGGCTTGGTGTAACATGGGGGAAGTCCATGCCTTGATAAAACTTTTTTTTTTTTTTTTTTTTTGCTGACTGTAGGAAATTACCTGTGGTTTGAGCTCACACTACACATTATTATGTCTAAATTTCTTTAACTTCAAGGAAGCATAAAATGCTTGAAATAACATAACAAGACCCCTGGAGTTTCCCAAGCACCCACATCTTATTTAATAGCTGTATCTTTGCTGTAATCATTAACATTTGGTTCATGCAGGGTTCAGTTCTCACTGGACGGTTATTAAGTGTGGGCTATGAAAGCAGCCTGCTTTTCAGTGAAACCACAGGAGAAGGGCTGGTTAAATTGTTTTGGTTTGCACTCCTAAGAGGAATCATAGTACCATGGGGACACTAACGTTTTACCATGGACAGAAATAAGATGCCTCCTCTAAAATTACAAATGATCACATCCTCATGAGAGGTTGTATTAAGGTACAGAATACAGTGATGACAACTTGGGTGAATTGAAGAGTAGTAAGCCTGCAACTGAAATGGGGGTTGAACATACTGTATGCACTAGAACCAAAAATCACATTGAGGCAAACGGAACTCAATCCAAGAGTTCTTAGACAGGCGCCATTTTCCCTAAACAGCGATTAGAAGTTCTATCAAATATCAACCATAACCTTAAGTGCTTCTATGCCCCCCTTAAAAAAAAATGCTTTGCTATTGTGAGCCTTTGTACTGAAACTCATGAAATGTGATATTTTGTGTGAAGAATCTCTTGGGCAAAAGTAAGTAACAATTAAACTCTGGCATGGTAACCATTAGATGATTAAAACATGCCCTGACTTTTCACTTTACCTATTACAAACCCGACCAAAATCATTCATTTTGTCATCAGCAGAAAGAATCCATTAGTTGACTCTGATGAACTTTAACAAAGACAATTTATAAAAGTCACAGCAATTGTATAACTGTATAACATAGGTGATGTCCCAACAAACATTCGTGAATAGAAAAGTTCGGTAATCCAACCAGGTCCGCTCACTCCCTACTTAATTACTGGCTGTATACTTTGAAAACCCTGAAATACGGACCTGTGACTAATGTCGGAATTTAGCAAGAAATCAGCTCTGGTTTCACAAGGCTTTATTGGAATAAAGCATGATCCCCCCCACCTTCGGCTTATGATAAATTGCATAGGCTAGGCTGGGCTGGGCTTTCCCCTACTTGTCTTTCACTATTAGTTTAGTGTTAGTGCTAATGAAAAGTGTCAGAGAAGCATGTAACAAGGCTTTTCAGTCCATTGTAAAAGAGATAAGCTAACAAAAGACAGGAACGTTTTAGCTGGTTGAGTGGTAGTTTGTTTCTCAGCTGGAGCTCTGTTTAAAAATGTTGTTCGATATAAACACATGAATGGAATTTTAGCCTGAGGGCAAAATGTGCCTGGAGGTTGTATAATATCTTTTTTTAAAGAAAAAAACCCAATTCAAATGATTAACAGTATCTAACAGAACAACAATGGTGACATGCACTAACATGCTAGTTTACATAGAATATTTTTTATTGTTGTAATTTGTTGTTCCAATACAATAGAATGAGGTGTTTCCATTTTTTCTTTTTAATTGTCAATAAAATTGTGTTTAGTGTTTAGTTAAACAAGTTGACAAAGCAAAGAGATGCAGGAACCTGTGTGGAAAATTTCTGGATTCTGTGAATTGCCAAAACATGTTTAGTTTTCTGAGAAAATTCTAAAAATAATCTAGGGGAAAAAAAAAACACTTTTCAATTATTTGTTAAAAGATAGAAAGAAAGAAAGAAAGAAAGAATGTCAACAAATAGCATTTTGTATCTACAAAACATAAACGCCAACATATTTACATACTTTGCAATAACAGCAAGGGCATTTCTAATTTAGATTTTGTCCATTTTGGCTCCAGTTTTGTTTTTAGTTCTTTATTGTCGTTTTTTATGTTAATAGAGTAACTTACGTGTTTTTTTTGGAACTGTCTGTGCAAAAAACTTTACCAATCACACCAATACTTAGGAAAAAAGTTTATTATAGCAAAAAACAACAACAAAAAACAAATAAACACAAGAGAAATAAAAAATCCACACAAATACTCCAACCCCTCAGCGTTATATTTACACATACACATGGAACTCGCTGAATATGCTGCATGTCCCAGTTCTGTGTTTGATACTAAATACAGATTTCTGCTAAAAAGAAACGGCACTCTTCAACACACCTGTTGTGTAAACAAATGCTACCGGTATTTTCCAAGATAAAACTTATTAATCTTGTTTAATAGATAAACTGTAACAGATAACTGAATCAATTGAATATCATTTTGACCACACCCACATTTGAGATATTTTTTTACCCTCTGACAATTTTATGGGGTGAGGTAGGGGTTCTATTTATAAAATATAAAAGCAACTACAGTCAATAAGGAAATCTCAATTAGTTCTCTTGTACAGTAAGAGATATATATATATAATGTTATTTAGTTCAAATACTAAAACTAAATTTTTATTTATTAATTTTAGATGTTTTCAGATGTCTTAATATAGTTCCCTTTCATATTTTCTTCATATGTTTAGGGGGGGAATGTATAACTCTACTTCCACTTTGGATAAACACATACAGTATATCAAGATTTCTTAAAGCTCTTAAGTAAGTCCCAGCACAGTTTGATATCATTGAGGATTTCATAGTCCGTTTCAAGTGCAGATATAAACTCTAGTATCCCTTAATAATTCCCCCGAGTGTAAAGCAGAGTTGAGGAATGAGAACACGAACTATCAACCTGAAAGTACTTTAGCACGTGTATCCCATTCATGACAAATGAGCTGTTAACATTTTTATACCTTCAATCCAGGCCAAGCAATTCTCACTCCATTATCGAAACCATACACTATAATAGATATGTGTGATCTTTATGGCAATATTTTTGCAAAATTTAACCAATTATTAATAATAAAGTTGTAGGGTGGAAAATAAGTTTTAAAAAAATTTCTTCTTACATTTTCATTTCACCTTTTTTCACAAAGCACTTGTTACAAATCTCAAAAGTCAGTTCACAAAGTCAATGGTCATAATGGTTATATATACAGGTGTATCTCTGCAGTGTCATCCTATGTATTTTATTTACACTTCTGGTCAAATTCATCAATGTTAAGAAACAACAATCTCATGCTTCGTACACAATGTAGGTGTGCAGCAGGAAGTGAACTGCTGTGCAAAAATAGCGGATCGTCCTGGTCATAATTCATTAAAGTGTTAAATTGAAATAAAATGCTAGTATAAAAATAAGGCCTCTCTTTTGCCTTTATCAATGGCATGAACTATATGTTATTTTAAAAGTATCATTAGATAAGTTTTACTAATTTGTTAATGCTAACTAGCTATATATGGGCAGCCCAGTGACGTAGTGATTAGCACAGCAAGAAGATCCTGAGTTCAGGTCACCGGCTTGGGGAGGGTGTTTCTGTGCAGTGCTTGTGTGGCTCAACTCCCACCACCCAGAAATATGCACGTTAGGCTAATGCTTCAAGGTGTGAATGTGAATGGTTTTGTGTGTGCTGGCCCAACAAAGGACAGGTGTGCTGTTCACGGTGTACTCTACCTTTGCCCAGAGTTAGCTGAAATAGGCTCCAGCCTCGTGGCTACCCAAGTAGGATAACACAGTTGGCAAATGAATGAATGAATAATTGACTTGCTCTATTGTATATTCTTTGTAAATGCTAGGGAAGACTAGCATCAACTTTAGTAGATAACACAACTCATTAATTAATTAATTAATTCTTGAGATAAATATGTAGTGTTAGGGTGGACCTCTGTGCTGCTCATATATAGTTAGTTATCATAAACAAATTAGTAAAACTTATCTCATGATACCTTTTAAATAACCTGGAGTTAATGCCATTGAAAGAGACAACAGAGACATGAGTAGAGATTATTTTTTTCCATGAAAACATGACTTGACCTAAATTTCCTCAGTTAAACTATTTTAAAACATTTAAAATTTTTATATTTAAGTGCATTTTTGACTCTTATTTGAGTGCACTCTTTTTTTATACTTCCACTTTTGATTTTTAATTGAGTCAAACTTTAATTCTGTAACTATGTTTTCATTTAAGTGTATCTGATACAAATTGTGATGCTTATCCGTTACTCAAAAATGTATATTTCTTAATATTTAAACATTCAAAATATTTTGCACACACTTCTTCCCCCTCTACACTGGTATTTTACCCCACTGTGTTGAAAACAGCCCACCGAATATTTCTGCCCTAAATCTAAGCCACATTTGCACCTACCATGACAACTGTCAACACTGTATTATCAAGCACCTACATCTCTACAAACATAATTATAGCACACATCCATGATGTAAATGCTACTGATCCAGACAAAGGGCAGACGATACACAACTGTGTCTAAATCTTGAAAGCATGTCAGATCATTAATCAGTGCCTCTATGCTATGTACCCAAAGTATGTTGCATTCAAACAATTATACACAGCCCCAATAGGAATAGGGTTCATGTACTGGCCATGGACTCTAGTTATGGAAAGGGGTCCTGAAATTTTCTTCTGTATATGATTGGTCACTTGCCTCACTGAAAAAGCCCCTTGGTGTATCTAGTCCAGCAGTGGAGCATGGCAAAATATACAGAGATACAGGTGTTGGGGAATTTTAAAGAGGTACCCCAGCTGGTTGTTGATCAAACACAAGATTTCGACCATACAGTGATTTTTTTTGTATTATATGTTGGACACAATGAATATATTTATGCTTTTCTTAAACTCATGGAGGCATTTTGATGTTCAACTTTGAATAAGCAGGAATCACTTCAAACGCTGACACTGTTTAGGTCTGGTGGAAGCATAAAGTCTGCATCACCGGATGCTCAGATTACAGCAGAGAGAAACTTTCTCCTCCAGACCTACACAGTGTATTTATACGGGTGCCAACAAGTTATATGTTATAGTTATATGTAGTTGACTGTTCATTTTACTCAGGGGTTGTCAACCTTTTTGCACACTGACCACATTTTAAGACCCCCAATTTCTCATTACTTTGATTTGATGCACATAAGGGGATTAAACCCTTTGTCACTTAAATAGGTGCCAGCAAATGGTTGGTTTATGTAGGGAGAGGGGATCATGTATTGAATTTCACATAATACTTTCATGACTGTAAATCCAATTCTACAGCTGAAACATCACATCAAGGAGCAATTTCTGCATAAGATTTTTCACTTCTACACTCTGTGACAGTTTGAATTAAAATTTTTAGATAGAAATCAAGGCCATAAAAATATTTATTTTTATTTTATTTTATTTTAATTAGACACCCTGAATACTGCCATTGTCCAGGTCATTTTGATTAACACGGCTGCATGTCAGATGTGATATGACTAAGTGCTGATGTTAAAAAAATACAAAGCTCCATATTAAAGAAGATGAATTATATTTTAATTAACAATATAAGTAATAGTTTAATAACAAATTAATATTATAACATAATAATTTAATATTCCATAAATCTATAAGCTTTTGTAGATAAAAGTACATTTTAAATAACATATCTCAGGCTTTAGCACCTGTCTTACATAATTCACAAAATTTGATTTGTATAAAAAAATTTAGGGTACTGCAATAATAATAGTAGTAGTAGTAGTAGTAGTAATGTAACAGTGGCTAGAATGCCTGCCTCACGCCAAAAAGGTCCTGGTTCGAGTTGTTGGCTTGGCAACGACTTGGTGTGTGTGTGTGTGTGTGTGTGTGTGTGTGTGTGTGTGTGTGTGTGTGTGTGTGTGTTTTAAATAAAATAATTATGACAGTTTGTACCTTGTGGGGACATTTGGCAGGTCCACACAAGGAAAAAAAATGAATTTGAGCCAGGGGTATAATAATGAAATGTGTGTGTGTGTGTGTGTGTGTGTGTGTGTGTGTGTGTGTGTGTGTGTGTGTGTGTGTGTGTGTGTGTGTG
>JAOUQZ010000027.1:8297340-8310104 GCA_028564935.1 Neosilurus hyrtlii
TATATACACACACACACACACACACACACTTTCTTCTTTATTTATCTATCTATCTATCTATCTATCTATCTATCTATCTATCTATCTATTTATCTATCTATCTATCTATCTACTCATCTATCTATCTATCTATCTATTCACTTACTTATAGGGAAAACAAATGTCCATGATGTATTCTTTGTTAAAAATTTTATCTAATTTAGAAAATTAAATTTTCTGCTTCTAACATAAAATTACTAGTATCTCTATCCACTGCAGAAGAAAACTTCTACCGTGTACTCAATTTGGTGGTTAGGGAAATTAGTTTATTAGTTTATTTGAAGCAAATGGCTCACTTCTTCCTAGTTTTTCTATTGGTGGTAAATGTGGTGTAGGATTACCTCCTGACTTATCAATTTATCTTCTGTAAAATGGTTGATGCAGCCTGACAGAGTAAAGGCTCTGTCAAGGGAAAAGAAGAGGAGGAATTTAATGTTTTCATTCCAGGCCTCCCTTTTTTAACCTCACGTTTCCCCTCCCTCTCAAAATGAAGTAGCAGATTTTGTAACAAACAGGCTCAGCTGAGACAGGTGCAGGCAACAATTAACCTCTAATGACCGAACATGTGGCCTCTCCTAAAGCTGTGAAAGCAAATAAACAGTAGGTGGGTTCAAGAGAACGGATGTGTAATTTGTGCCTGCCAGTGGCCAAAGTGTAACAGAAGCTAAGCAAACTCTTTATCTCTTTAGCATACGCTCCATTTTCAGAAATGTGTGCAAAAGACCACCTTCAGAAATACAGTGTGTTTTTAATTGCCCTCAATGTATTCCCCATGTGTGAGAGCTGACTGCTATTCAAGGCCAAGAAAAATAAAAGTGGTTTATATGAAGCAGGTTAAATGTAAAAATGTTTTAAAGTTGCTCTATGTAAAAAGACATAAAACCTGAAAGAGACTTATTTTCCAACTTAAACCCCACTTTAGGATTCTCCTAATGTGATAATTTTTTCAGAAGCTGCAGTAGATTTTACTTAAAAGATTAACAACAACAACAACAACAACAACAACAATAATAATAATAATATGTTTTAATAAAACAATAAAAATGTATTTGGTCATATTTAACATAATCCTACAAAAAGATTATATAGATGTTTGGGAGATATTTGTGCAATATTATACAACATTTGAACAAAATAACTTTATGCACAGAAGAACATTTTAAACTAGCAAATCTCTTATTCAGAAATAGATGCCTGTAAATGTAATGTAATTTTGTATATTATTTACATTGGGTAATGATAAGACAAAGTTAAAATTACATGTTAACACTGCATATGTATTGGTGATGTAGGTATGCCAAATTAAATACTTGCAATATTAAGTTATTTTCCCATTACTATATAAACTCCATAAATTTCTTCCACCTTCCTGTATATCTTGTCATTCAGGTTTGCATGGAAAAATAGAGGTATATTTTTTATGCCCACTTTTATTGACTCTAGAAGGATGCAATAAGAAACAATCAAATATCTAGAGATCTTTTAACTGCTATTAAAGTTATCTTAACATTTAGCTGTGTTGTTTAACTGCTATTGAAACTATCTGTCAAGATTCATCATTAAACTTTTTTTTATTTGTTTTAATGAAAAGAAATATATCACAGCCATGTTATGTTTTTCCTTCATACAACCTGAAAGCAGAAAGGACCTAAAATTTTGATGTAATGCTCGAAGTATGATAACTTTCAACATAGTGTGTCATTAAAGTCCATGATGTGAAAAGTTACCACAGAAGAGGGTAAAAAAAAAAGAAAACAGAAGAATATCTTTCATCTTCACGTGAGACAACATTGCCTCATCCCAAATGTGTATATTATAAAGTTATATAAAAATATAAAGTTATTATAAAAATAAAATGTGTATTATTATTATTATTATTATTATCACTATCGTGGACTAATTAGCCAAGAACTAATCACACGCAGTCACAAATATATCCATTAACTTAAATTAAGTAGGAATTAAGTAGAGGGGTAGGGGGAAGGGGTTGTTAATAGTGCAAATGGTAATGTAATTATTTCACATACTGTAATTGACAACAGGTGAACTTAACACCTTACATACTTTATTTGTGCCCTTTGAGGCATGATCCTGATGTCTGGTTTAGATCTACTGGTTCATAAGGTGATATGGGGACCACCACAAAGCTCTAATTGCTTCACCATAACCTTTCACTCTTTTGGTCATGATTAGTTTTCCTAGCTCTCCATCATGTGGCTTCTGAGCAAGGAGGAGGTCAGACTGCTTACACACTGTCCTGTGACATATACAGGAACTAACCTAAATGGGGATCAGCACTCCTGCCCAGATTACTCAAAGTACTGTTGTAGACAGTGGATATGATATGACTAGATAATTCCATGCTCTTAGTAACAAGAAGCAAAAAAAAAATAAATGTAAGAAACATGTAAACTGTCTGATATTTATGTGCGATCTTTTAAATATATTGTACAGAAAATTCCTTTACATGCATTATTCCAATTAACACCTCCACCAAATACAGCACATTACTTAAGACAGCTCTGCTTTTCACTTGCTTCACATGGGGCCAAGCTGGATCTTTTGCATTATTTCCTCTCACAAAGGATTATATTATATGGGGACTGTCAGCATCTCTTTGATACAACTCTTGGAAGCCGGGAGAAGCAAAATCAATGACTTCCACATGTGCCTAATCACATAGCCAAGGTTTAGAGAATTGGAGCTGTGTTGTAGCTTTCAAACGAGCCTTGGTGTCTCTGGATTAAACCTGCTGCTTGAATGGTGCTTAAGTTATGATCTTTTAAAATAAAAACAAATAATGTGCCATGTTGTTTCATAATGACTAGCTTGATGATGCCAAATATGCTGGTAATTATCGTCAGGAAGGAAGGCAAATTAGAAAAGTATATAATATGGAATTAATAAGCCTTTTAGATATATATGTGTTAGCCATTGCTATGTAGCGTCATTAAATAGTGCACACAAACTCAAATATTGACATTTACAACATTTACGTCATTAACACGAGGATAACAAGGGCTCTTTTTATTACGGGACAGAATGATATGGCTGTGTTTTGATGTTCCGTATCACTGTGGCATCACAACGAAATTCTCACTCTCATAACTGATGCAGAGTAATCTGTTTATACAATCATCCACTTTCATGTGGTGCAGTGGTTAGGAGGTTTACAATACGGGCTAATCTCTCTATAACCCCGTTCGCAGATGGAATCTTATGTTGCATGGCTATATAGTCTGCCATTCTCCAGAGACAAATCACAGCACTCCATAATCCAACACTGTTTTCCTTTCCATGCCGTTTTTGTATTGACTGATAAAGTTATGGGTGCAGAGGTTTAATTCCAAATGGGAATGACATATAAAATAAGCTCGAATTTTATTGGCTCTTTGAGCGGATTTAACCACTGTTGCTTTTCTTTCTTGGTCAGTGTTCTAATGGACAGTCATGAAATAAATGTACTATAGTCACAGCAGTGTAATGCTAATTAACTTGTGCTGACATGTACTTACTTACATAATTTGACCATGTCTCCATTACAAACCATCTATCTGTTAACTGATCTTTTATCAGATTGTCCTAAACTAAATCATGCTGTGCAACATAAACAAAAACTGAGAGCCTTCAAGACTTGGTGTAAGACTTATTGCTCACTCTTCTATTTTTTCTACCGAAGTCTCAAACGATGCTATTCCATTATTTCTATTTTTTTGTTTGCTTTTGTAACCCCTTAATCTCCCAGAACTCATAAGTGTAAGTGTTTACGTTTACCACTCTCACAACTACTTTTTTCAAATTAATGATAGTTGATGAATGAACTGTTCAACATGGTGGTGTAGTGGTTAGCACGTTGGCCTAACAGCACGACGGTCTTGGGTTTGAGGCCTGGGCTCGGGTGTTTCTGTGTGGAGTTTGCATGTTCTTCCTGTGCTTGTGTGGGTTTCCTCCGGGTTCTCTGATTTCTTCCTACAGTCCAAAAACATGGCCATTAGGTAAATTGTTTTTTCCAAATTGCCCCAAGTTGTGAACGTGAATGGTTGTGTGTGTTGGCTCTGCAGTGGTCTGGTGAGCTGTACAGGGTGTCTCAGCTGAGATAAGCTTCAGTCTCCCCACAACCCTAGCAGGATTAAGCGGTGCACCAAACGGGTGATTGAGTGAGAGTGATGAATAAAATGCTTCATGATGGACAGCTTAATAATGAATAATACTAACATTAGAAACCTCCGTTATTTTGCCTGTCCACTGCCTACATTGCACTGACATAAAAGTCAGAAAGCAGCTTCGGGTTCCTATTTACTAAAAGCTGAAAAAATGAAGGCAAATCTAAAACAGGTGAACTGTCATTTTATCAACTAATTGAGTTCTGTTTTTCTTGCCCATTGCCCCCATTTTTTCTTAAAATTCAAGAAAAAAACCTTTAGTACCTAATCCTGTTATTTAAATTATATGCAGTTATTTTCTGTTTGGGTGCTAAACACCTGGTTGTGTGTTTGTTTGTGGTTGTTGTAGTGGTGTACACTAATATTTAGCCTCTTAACACAGTTTTGTACACTCTAGAAGGATTACAACACACATGAATACCCAAAACTAACCACAGAATACTAATACATGTTTTAACTGTTTTTATTTTCACCAGTAGATATTTACAGTAAGTGTTAAAAAATACACTGTAAGCATTAATAAAAATAAAAAAGTTAACACAAAGCTAGATTTAAAATAAATATAAAATGAATATTCCCCTATCTGAAAGTGTTCCAGTTAGATGTATTTAGGAAAGTAACTTCTTCTATAAAACCACTTCCATTAAAAATAAATGAATAAACAAACAAACAAATAAAAAACTTAAAGGAATATATATATATATATGTCAGCAACAAGAACAAGCTGTATAATAAGTAAATAAATAAATACATATAAAAAGCAATACACCTATAATAGATTTTACTCCATAAAGATTTAATGGTAAACATATCTGTGACAGTAATGTTATTCATAAAGTAAAAATAGTGCACGCTATCTATTTTTATTTATATATTTATACCCTTAGGTAGACAGCGCAAGCATGCCAATACCATTTTTTTTACAATAATGGTGAATGTAAGAAAGTGTGTACAGTAACTACACAGACTTTACATATCTAATAATGAACTACACTTTAAGACAAAAATAAAAAAGACTTTAGACCATAAAAGATTATATTGTTATTCAGACACTTGCACAAAAGATGTTCCTCTAATTTGGCACATGCAGTTTTGAGTCAAAACAAAGCTAACACTTTCCATTGCAGAAGACAAAGCCAGTGCACTTGCAGGCATGGAAAACATGTTAATTCATAGAAAAAAAAAACTGGCAATTCTTGGAAAAAAAACCCATCTCATCCGTTCCTGCATCAACACCTAAACAGATGTTTTCTACAAACAAAACTGTGTTCCATAAAACAACTAGGTGAACTTTGAACTTAAATTTAAATTTAAATAAATTTAAAGGAATTAGGTCATAGTAAGGCCTACGATGGCCTGGCAAGCTATCTGGGTGTACCCTACCCTCGCCCAGAGTTGGCTGAGATGGGCACCAGCCAGCCCGCAACCATAATTAGGATTAAGCGGTTCAGAAAATGATTAAATGGATGAGGTCATAGTAACATCCTGTCATGGAGCTAAAAGCAACCAATCAGGAATTTAAAATCAAACTTCCATTCAGTCAACATGGAGCTGGAAGTGAAATGAGACGCACTAAGAAAGTTTCAATATCTCAGGGCTGCTCTTACCCACTTCATAGCATCCTGTAATACAAACCAGTGGGAGATCATACAACTATTTGCATGCAAATCATTCAAATAAATTGCCTTTTTTTCCTAGTCATGTTAGCACATCATATCTGGCTGCTGGTCCTTGGAATTTTGGCTTTTCTCAATTCCAAAGTTCAGCTTCACTTCTGTCAGTTTATAAGTAGGAGGGATCTCTGATAAGGTGTTTGTGCAACATAATCCAAAGCCAGAACAAGCACACAACTGCATATGCAGAACACGATCCTTCCTCTGTCCTGGAAAATATTGAAAACAGACTCTCAAGTATGATATCCCATTTCCACATTTGATAGCCAATCTTGTCATTCGAAATGTCATTTGAACAGCATTTGCACAATGTGAGACTGGGAATGCATACACTGAGTGCTTCTTAAACTTTATTTAAGCACTCCATACAGATTTATTTTAACATAGTTTTGTGAATAATATATCTATATCAAAATAATTGCTTTGATGTGTATACTTATTATTTAAAAACATTTAAACCCTTGAAATTGCTATTACATTTAAATTGTTTGTGCCGCTTATTTTTTACACTGAGATTTGTATCAAGTCAATTCAGCTCTAGTAATCAAACATTTAAGCAGCATAATAATGCTATAATACATTTAATAACCTAATGTCCTAACTATTAATAACTAGATTATTCTTTCCATATTGTGATTTTATAATCTAACAACATTTTTCATTCTTGCAGATCCGCTTTGAGAGCCAATGATCTAAATAATGTCTCTGAAGGTCCTATACATTTATATGTGCTTTTATATATATGGCCTGCATCAAAGACATCAGGATATGTGCGAACAGTTTAACGTCATAGGTATTCTCTGAGTCAATATGGTCCTAATTTTTTTTTAAGCATCTGTGAACAGTAAGTAACCATGATAGGAACTGACTTCAAAACTGTACTACAAAGCCATTATCAAACTACTCTACCCACTGATTTTTTTAGGACGTAGCTTCAGTAAGGGCATAAATTATATCATAAAATAAAATATATTTAAAATCCCATATGCTTAACCTTTGTCGAGCAAACCAGTCTATGAAGACTAAACCCATGTCCTTGACTGTGAGAAAGCTGGAGTGAAAGTCCACACACATTATTCAGAGCTTATAAAGACACATTGAATCCAGAAGTGTCCTCTGGGTCCCTTAACCACACACTCCATCTCTCAAAATCTGTCTGAAGCTCAGCCAGCTCCAAGCACTGTCTAATTGGCTGAAGTCGGCGTAGGACCTATTTCTACCTCCAGCTTCACAGCTATTGCTCTTGAAGTTTGGAAGCTCATTTTTCACAAGTGTCGAGCCCATCTTTTCACTTTCTTTATCCTTTTTTTTTTTTGGAACCCGTCATGCACTCAGCACGATTTCTAAAATAATAACAAGCTTGAATCAGGAAATAATCTCATGTAACAGGATTTAAAAATACACTGGTTTAATACTTATTATAATTACATGGTAATAACAACAAGACAATGTTGAAGGTAAACCAAACAATTTTCAGCATTTTCACCGAAGTGCTGTTTGCGGGTTATGAGAGAAACCACAAATGACAAGTCAGTCATCTACACCTGTCCTGCTAGACTCACACTACAGCAATAAGATGTTAAAAGATTTGGGATTTGGAATGAAATATGAAAAATCTCCTTTGATTGTAGCGTTTAAGATATTGTGTGCACTACTGGCTCGGCTGCCTGCAAAGCATTAGGCTCAGTAACCAGCTGCTTGTAAAATATGTTTGGAAATACTAGAGACAAGGAAAGGGGAGAAGATGAGGATTCCACATGGTTATCCTAGGAGATGATAAACAAAGGGATAAGGTGATACAGTTTAAGTGATAAATTGAGCACATGTGGAAGAAAGTGAGAGAAGAAAAGAAGAACGAGAGGACGGAAAGAAAAGACTAGAATCTTTGTACTGATTTATTCTAAGCCTTAAAGGCTAGCGTATCCAAGAACAAGATTAGTTCAGTAGATCACATCACCCTACATGTTTCACAGATTTGCTCTCCTCGCCAGTGTTATAGCAAAAAGACGAAAAGATGGGAACAAGAGTTCTTGTTAAACTTAGTACTAGACTGACAGGGGTCTGAAACAGTCTTCCAGGAAAGAAACTTCCAGCAGAGATTAATGTGCTGCTCTATATATTATAATCTAGATTCCAGATCGGTTTTGCTTTTATAGCTTTCCGAGCATTCCTTTGGTATTGGATGATCTTGGAAATGGCTACCTCATCCATTTGAGCGAGGAGGCCATGAAGTAACCACACCTAGTCTACTTGAGGCAGCCCTCTTCAGAGGTGAGCATGTCTGGAGAGTTCATCTACATGCTCCTGTGAGAAGGTTATGGTTCTTCAAACAGTCCATGCTAGCTTTTATAGGAAGTGCTTATGTAAGGTCAGGGACATCGGCTTACACTTCACTGTTTTCCTGGCTAGGCTGCTTTTTTTCTCTGTTCACAGGACATAAAAAATATAAGAGCAGAAACTCCTTTCAACCTCAAACTTTAAAGACAAAAGCCCTCAACACAGCCACTGCATGATATTTGTACTCTTTTTCTTTACAGTCCTGGTTCTTCATTTCTAGTTAGTACAACCCCATGGTGAGGTCAGTAAGCTTTTTTGCTTACACAGTAGCTCACAAGCACAGCTTGATTAGTCATCTTGAAAGCTCCAGATACGGATGTTGGGCTTATTTGTGTTCTAGGCATTAGAGCCTTGATGTATCACAATGCCAGAAAGGCCACAAACCGAGCTGAGGAGAGCATCTGCTTTCTTTAGTTTACAACCCACCAGGAAAGAACACACACTCCAGGGGGGCACATACCAATAAAGCAAACAAACCCAGCAGAAGCTTCACACAACTGGGGTTTGGTGGCTTAAGAAAGGTCCTACCCATGAATCACCCACCCTCTTAGAAGTAAATGATGCAAATAGACAAACAAGGAGAGTCTGGAAGTTCAAATGCAGGCTATACATCTTGATTCCCACTGTGTGGTTAAGAGGTCATGAGGGATGGGGTTGGGGTGAGAGGAACAAGAGATGATCCGATGCTGATGGGTTGTAATCCACTTCCCTTTTTTCCCAAGCGTTCTGTTTTGAGTGCTTGACTGAACCAGCTGTCTATAGTAATCAGTACGACTCGGTAACTGATCCTGTGATGGATTGAGCTTCCACTTTCAACTGTCCTGCTTAAGAGGCCTGAACGCCAACATGGAAATGAGCAAGATCATATTCATGTGCTTTCTGTTGAAGAAGTAGCTTGAAAAATGGATCTGTATATCCGGGAACATGTTAGGACCCTGCCTGCATTCCTCCTGAGAAATATAATATACATCTCCCTAATGTACACAATTATCAATTTTAAATGAGATTGTCAGCTGTATTGTTTGTTTAATCATTCTGGATTTGAAACATTGCCTTCCAAATGACAAAGCAAATGTACACAATATATATATATATATATATATATATATATATCTTCCATAAATCAGAAAAGCACTCACTTACTCTCACTCCCTTATTTGTCAAACTGCTTAATCCAACTAGGATCCCAAAAAACCCAGGGCAAAGGCAGGCCATTCCAGGGTCAACACACACAGCCATTCATCTACATTTATGGCATTTGGCATCCTTATCTTAAATGAGCGACTGTGCACTTGAGAGTTAAAGACCTTGCTCAAGGGCCCAACAGTGGCAGCTTGATGGTACTGGAACTTAAACCCCTAACCTTCTAAGCCAAAGCCTTAACCAACTGGGCCACCACTGCCATTCACACTCAAATCCACACCTAGGGGAAATTTGGAACAGCCAACTAGCCTAATGTGCATGTCTTTACAGTGTGGGTGGAAACCAGAGTACCTGGAGAAAGCCCATGCAAGCACAAGAAGCACACTTCTTGCTGTAAGGCCGACATGCTAACTACTATGCCACTGTGCCACCCCATCAAGAAAGCATCAAACACAAAAAATATTCTTTTGGGATGAAAAATAACCCAACGATTGTGCAGACTCAAATGAAAATGCTAGACAATATATCACTTTTCATCTGTTTAAATAAACAAGCAACAAGACACATCAAATCCGCATTCCTCACTGCAAGTAGACCTCAGATGTATTCCAATCTTTACCTGGAACACAGTGCTTTCCTTCACTAGGAGTGTTTTTATCTTTGGCTTTTGGCATTACAGCATAGCCTAGTCACAGTGCCATGAGGGTGGAATATCTCAGCTTAAAACAATACTTTATAGAATTGTCACCAAAGCTAATAGTCAAAACTACTGGGAACCATACTGTATAATGCTAATATTTGGGCCCCCAACTACAAGGTTCCCATTACTCATTACTGTGATGAATAGCTTTAATGTCAATGGAGAATATTTTTTTTCTTTTAAAAAATATATTAAGCCAAAAATGAATGAATAAATAAATAGATAGATAGATAGATAGATAGACAAACAAACAAACAAACAAACAAACAAACAAATAAACAATGCTGCAATCTTTGCAGTTCCTTTTGAACTTGGTGGTGATCATCATGGCTACAGCAGATAAAAATCTCGATTTCTCACCAGGGCACCAATGGACATATCTGAAGTCTACATTTCAGATTTTACAAATGAACAAAGATTTTTTTTTGCCCTGTTTGCCACTCACAAGCCTCATCCATCACTGCTTAAACAATTTCCATTCATTCATTTGCTGATCAACATAATTCTAATAGGGTCATGGGTGTCTATTTCAGCCAACTCTTGGCGATGGCACCATACACCACAGAGTCCATCACAGAGTCAACACCATATGCACTCACACCTTGGGGCAATTTGGAACATGCAACTCATGCTTAAAAAAAACACAGAAATGCCTTTGCTGTGCCTCAGACTCAAACCTGAAATAAGCATTTAATTAAACTTGTCTGTGTTTGTAGTTTCAAGAAGATTTCATGCTATGGTTGGTCACTTTTTATTGATCTTTATGGATTTGACCACCAAGTAAAGCAAAGCCAGGCTTCCTCTGTTTTTTCAAACTGTAATGGTCATTTATTAAACACAAATATTTTATCAATTGAGGTAATTCTTTTGTGTTATGTCACTGGCATGTCCTAATCATTTCTTTCCTCTCATTAAGCATTTTACTATACTGCACTCTGTAGTTCGGCGAGGATGCTGGCATCCCTTGGTTAATTTAAAAAAATAAAAAATAAAAATAACCTGATCGCAATCAGGTGAGACTTCCACCATCACAAATGATTTATTAGAACTGTACTAAGGGAAGCGTGGCCTCGTGTCTATCAAATCATATTATCTATATCAATGTCACTGCAATAAAATAATGGGAGATTAGCAAGTTTGCATTAATATCTTGATAGCAAATTTACAGCACAAACGAGGGCAGAGATTTGGAGTATTTGGTTAAGATTAAATTGATTATACTCATGTTACAACAGCAACTTAAAAGCAAACCTGACAGCAGGCCAGTGCAAAAGCTAGAACTGTGTACAGAGAGTATGAAAGGTTTTCGAACTTACATTAATAAGAATTTCAGCCACACTGAGTGACTAGCTGGTAGCACAAAAAACCTCAGTGTCTATTATGCTGGCTCTGTTTTCTTTTTTATAAGGAAATAGCCAGATACAATTTACAACACATCCAAACTCTCCAGCAAGCACTTCAGTACTTTATCTTAAGTTGTACACTTTGCCCCACCTCTGTTAAGTGGTATATATTAAGAATTCCATTGAAAATCAAGAGTCACCAGAAAAAGGAAAAGCTTGTAGAGGCTTGTAGGGCCACTAAGTCCTGCCAAGAGGCTCACTCATCTCTCTCCCATGCTAAGATTAACATGCTTCAGAAATGGTAAAGCTAGCTGACAAGACATTTGTTTGATTTTAGGCCATCAGGCTTTGAGAAGACAAAGGTTTTATATAATATTCCCCAAGATCATTCTCGCCTTCTTTGGACAGAGTTTGTTTTTCAGATTCCACTCTCATAAATGGTGTAATGTGATTAAGTAAACTTAGGCAACTTAAGTAGTAAAATGATATTCAGCTTGGTCTAATATTTGGTGAAATCTTTATATAAGCTTGGTACTTTTTTACACAAAGTATCTTTTAAATAATATAATTCCACCAAGAGGTTTATATATGTACCCCTTATTTTTGGTGTGGTAGCATGCTCCAACTCTTCTTGTAGAGAGTAATAAGACCTGATTTAATCTCTGAAAGGCTATCCATTCACTAGTGAATATCCTACATGTTTTATCTTCCATTATAAGTTCATTTTGGTTGAATACAAAAGATTCCTGATGAAAGAACCCCAGCTCATAAGCTTAGTATCTCTTATTCACCTGTTTTATTCACCATCTTGTTTAGGTCCTGTGTCTGTTTACAAAAGTAATAACAAGACCAGAGCTACAACTCGAGGATTCACAATAATCTCGCAGCACCAAAGCGATTCATAGAAAGATGAAAAGTCTAAGATCAAATGTTAAGAAACAAATTAATGCATATGATTAAAAGAATGGCAATGTTTGCTAACATAATGGTGCCCAGTGCAGGGGTCATCAACATTACAGGAGTAAGCAAATAGTTTTTGAAAGACAGTGTGCTTGATTCCATTTTATTTCAAAATAGAAAATATTGTATTTCTTGTTTATTTAATATCCCTGGTAAGTAAATGGGCCAGGCAGCACGGTGGCGCAGTGGTTAGCATGTCCTCCTCACAGCAAGAAGGGTTCAAATTTAATTCAAATTCAAATTCTAATTTATTTGTCACATACAAATTATACACAGTACAATATGTAGTGAAATGCTTAGTAAGACTGTCCAGAATGAAACTATTAAATTATCAGGTAACAAGGAGAAAAACAAAAAAGCAAAGGTCAGATAAATATAAAATCTATATAAAAAGCAAAAGGATAGA
>JAOUQZ010000027.1:8310204-8325981 GCA_028564935.1 Neosilurus hyrtlii
ATTTGTGACACTCTACCAAAATTGGTATTTTCAGGGTTTTTGTTTATTAGCCATACTATTACCTCAATATACTTGTCGGAATTATTTTTTTGTTTCTCATTGAATACAATAGCATTATTCAATACATTTGCATGCAAAAATTATAGAGAAGTAATTTTTACTTCTTTTGATTAGGAGCCCTTTTGTGGAAAGTGGTGGTCTATAATCTTCACTGCACACCACTGTACATCATTTTTTTTACCCATGACTATAGTATTAAAACAAACAAAATAAATAAATGAAAAGGTAAACACCTGACTCAAATGTTGTAATTGCACTTGCATTATAGACACAATGGGAAGTAAAGACTTTGAACAAAAATATTTTCACTTATTTACTCTTACATGTTGGACCTTTATCTTCATCTGGCCAAATCATTCCACTGAAACCAAGATAGATGAGTGCAGGCAATATAATAGGTTGCCAATGGCCCATTTTTCAGAGCTTGGAAAAGAACTGAGCAAGCGGCAAAGAAAAAGAGAAGGAAGAGAAAGTGAGCGTCTGGATGCAATTACCCCTTCCCCAGGTCAATGCTAGCTGCATCTACCAAAGCTTTAGCAGACAGCTTTGCCTGTCAGGACCCCTGCTGGGCTCATCAGGGTGTCCCTGGAAAATGTGTGTGCCAGAGCACAGGGAGGAGGCCCAGGGATGTGGCTCAAAAGCCGGCACTACTCATCTACCAGCTCGGCAGCTCCAGAGCCCACAGCTGCTCGTGTTAAAGTTCGCGCAGAAGAATGAGAAGCCTGCTCATAAATAACATTCATCTTCTCTTGGGAGAGCATACATGGGAAGAAGAGTGAAAGGGAGGTTTTTGATACTTACAGATACACATTATTTCATTTAGTAAAAGATGCACTGAGTTTATAGGCTCATACAATCACAGAAAAGGAAATGATATTATTTAGTGGAACTGATGTGTTTATTCATCATATTTGCATGAAGTCAGGCTTGCTGTTTTACAGTCTAAGACTAAACCATCTGAGGAATGTGATCAGCTTCCCCTAAGTAAAGTCTGATGGATGTGCAACATAGGGCATATGGTAGGGATTTGTAATGGCTTGAAAGCCACACTGAGGATGAATCTAAGTGTAGCAGGTTGTTTGTAGCTCCTAAACAATGATTGGCATTAATAATACTCAATGCTTCAAGTTATGGTGATAACATGGCAGAGTCAACCAGAAATAAAGACGAGTTAACATGAGCCCTATGGTTTTTAACTGAAGGCATGTAACAAGACCTTGCTTCAGAGAAAGTTCCTGGAACGATTTTTAAAGCATGACCCTTGGAAAGTCTTCGGCGGATAGAGGTATAAATGAAAGACCAAATAAAAAAAATGACTGCAACATACATTAACATTCAAACGTTTGTGAGAAAAGAAGACAGGTCAAATGAAGTTGCACATGGGAAACATTGTCATGCAGTAAAAAGTATTGAGCAGTATTGAGCAGTGCCATTAATTTAACTTATGAGTGAAGTGGAACATATCATTAAATTAAAGTCATTTTTTTTTAAATCTGATATGTTTCGAGATATCTTACATCAAGAAGGTCCTGGGTTCAAATCCTGAGTTTGGTGTGGGCATTTCTGTGTGGTTTCCTCTGGGTACTCCGGTTTCCTCCAACAGTCTAAAAACATGGACATTATGCACAATGATTGATTCAAATTGCCCCAGGGGGCCCAATGGTTGTGTGTGTGTTAGCCCTACAATGATCTGGCTAGCTGTTTAGAGTGTACCCCACTTTTGTCCAGAGTTGGCTAAGATAGACTCCAGCCTCCCAGCAACCCTATCAGCATTAGGCAGTTCCTCAAATGAATGACTAAATAAATATAAGAATGATATGTTTGGAGTGAAATCAAGGAGGTGTTCAGTCATGTCGTTATGATCACTATATCTTGCATCACTGGCAGCTCAGCAGGGTCAAGTATGTTAGAACCAGTGCAACCAAGCATGTCAGAATGGAGAGTCTGCCATTTCTTTTAAGATCCATTATACACCCTTTGTTTTTCCCATCAGTCAGTTGATCTAATCCGGCTCAATTTACTTTGACATCCTCAGCAGTCCTATAATATTCTGAGCTTCCTCCAAAACATTAACCCATATATTAAAATGTGATATAAAACAAAGAGGTTAATAAAACCATTTTAAAGTTACCTCAGAGTGTAAGAGTCGGCTACCAGAGATGGAAGTATGGAAGTGGATAGAAAAGTGTAATGAGAAAAGAATGTTGATAGCCAGCTTTGGAAAGCAAAGCCATCAGCATGGCACAGTGAGAACAGGAAAAGACATTTTTTTATTACTTCCTTTAAAAAAAAGAAAAGATTCCAATTTATATGAAAGGCTCCTTCGGGGTTGTCATATCCAATTCCCTCCTGTGCTCCTCATAGTAAATTTTTCAGGCAGACGGTTTTAAAACTTCAAATGCGCCAATATTTTCTTACACATGTCACTGAATAGTCTCCTATAAGCCTTCACTAGTTATTCAGCGCCTGTGTTCTATGCATGACTCTTTATTACCAGGAATGAAAGGACTTACGTACTGTAAAAGTTGAACTTTTCTATTAGTCCTACAGAGAGGATCAGCTCATCACTGGTTGCTGTTGGTGTGTCCAGCATGTGGGGTCCATCTTTTGAAGGTTCCATACCATCCCCTTACTCTGACTCACTAATTTGCTGAACTGCTTAATAATACTAAGGTTAGGGGGAGGCTGGAGCCTATCTCAGCCAACTGGGAAAAGGCGGGCACACCCTGAATAGCTCAACAGACCAATGCAAGGCCAACACATACATAACCACTCTCACACTCACACCTTGAAGTAATTTGGAACAGCCGATTAGTTTAATGTGCTAACCCCCATGCCACTATCCCCCACCCCAATACAAGCCCTTTCCTTCCAGCTTCTTCTAATCATCTATACTATTATGCCTTATGTACATATTTTAAACCAGAATAGACATATTCATCATATATTTTGGACAAGAGGAAATCCCAGGAGAAAAATAATCGCAGCCGGCAATGCACTGTCATTCAGCAGAGTGTGTATTTCTGCCTCACACCTAGTATTCACACTAAAGACTTTAAACATATACTCTAAGCCTGTCCAGGATAACGTTTTTAATGGAGATGAAGGAAAGCATGAAAGGACAAACTAATTTGCCCACAAAGAAATTAATAATATCATCCATTTGTCATAAATACATAACCATACATGATTGAAACCGACTCTAAAAGCCAAAGAAGGGACAAATAACCATAATAAGGTCTCCTACACTTGGTATAAGTGTACTGCTTAGGCCCTGTCTTATATTAACAATTGGCAGCACTTATGCCAACGTATGTCAAATTTCTATAAAACACTGGCATACGCTGAACTATTGATGTTATTCCAGTTTTGAATGTATACATAACTTTTTATCCATAACTTATCCAGGACCCAACAAAAAAATTACATCGACGCTAACTTCTATCAAACTTACTGTATCTCCAACATATATTGATGTAGCTGACGTTTTCTGGATGACCACAGAGCTTTTACTGAATAACTGCTAGCGTATTAGCAGTGTTTAAGGGGATTGGTATATAAAATGGGGTTCAAACAAGTTACCAGTCAGTACTCCTTAACACTCTATCATTGGCTATTGTTGGCCACAAGTTGTGAACGCTGTCAACATGCTAGGCATTCGTTGGCACAAGATATACATAGGTTCAAAGTACACTAGACATTATATTCAACTTGTGAGTAACTTACAAATAACGTGTGAACAATTGCATAACTTACCTACAACTTATGGCCAGCTTATGCAGAACGTGTGAGTCATACACTAGCATGCACAAAATTTTTCAACGACCTCGCCATACACCGACTTATACCAGCGTGCTGTTAACTTACACAAAACTTACTCACAACTTATTCGGCGTACACCAACGTCTTCGCCAATTTTTTTGCCATACGCTGGCTAAATTGTCAATGTGTGACAGGGGATTTAGCTCTGTACTGTCCACCAAGAACAAGAGCAAGAAGGTCCTGGGTGTCTGCACATTCTCCCTGTACTTGCATGGGTTTCCTCCAGGTACTCCTGTTTCCTCCAATAGACCAAAGACATGCACAGTAGGCTGATGGTTTCAAATTGCTCCTAGGTGTAAGTGTGAATGTTTGTGTTTGTGTTGGCCCCTTCACCCAGAATAGGCTGAAATAGGTTCCAGCGTCCCCACGACCCGAGTAGGATTAAGCAGTTTGCCAAATGAATGAATGAATAGCCAACTCTATTAAGATTATCATAAGTTACATAACATAAGTATTCTAAACAGATACTATTATGCATAAAAGGGGTGCGCTATTTTTTGAAAGGTTGTCAGAATGGAACTCAGGGCATCTGGTTGACTCTAGAACTGTGCATTAAGACTAGAACCTCACAGGATGCAGCAAACAAGTTGAACAAATTGGAGATTTTTATTTTCATGCAGCCACAAGCAAAAAAGACAAAAACAAGCAGCCTATCTAAGCTGACTTTGGACAAAGGTGGGGTATACCTGAACAGCTTGCCAATCTATCGCGGGGCCAACACACACAACCATTCACCCACACACCTTGGGGCAATTTGGAACAGCTGATTAGCCTAATGTGATATCTTTGGACTGCGGTAGGAAACCACTTTGCACTCAGACCCAGGACCTTCTTGCCTTGAGGCGGACATGCTAACCGCTACGCCACCGTGCGGTCTAGGGTCATAGTGATATGGTAAATTTAACATCATTAAGGGAGCACAAATCTACATCCACTGCAGATTTAATCCTAATACATAAACAGATATGGATTTTTGGAAAAATAAATTAAGAGATAAACTGTTGCAACCTAATGTCTACCTTTGTTCACTAATTAAAAAGATGAATGTAATCATATGTAGGAAATTATATTACATGCAGAAAGTCTTTCATTATCATTTATCCATTATAAATGGTTTTAGTATCAACTTGGATCCTTAAAACATGACTTATAAGATTTATGTTTAATGGAAGATAAAACTCTAACTAATGTAAATAATGACTTTTGAAATCTAGGAGCCATTTAGAATAATCATCAGAATAAAACATCATAACGTTACGGTATGCGTAAAAGAATGAAGTATTTCTTTTTTTTTCTGAGACACTGAATACATCTGAGCGATATCACCACAGTGTTGTATGACATTGGGCTTAATACCTGGTTATGTCACTATGAAACTGTCTCAAACTATTGTCCCAGTTTTGCAGGTGAGGGTGTTCATTCTTGTTGATGCTGTAGGGGAAAAATGTAATACTGGCTCATCTGAACACAGCTGGAAACATGACGCCCATGACAGATGGAGTTAAAACAGATCACCTGATGTTATAGGAAAAATCACTATAAATCTTAGATATTTCATCATATTAGGTCTGATGAAACCCCAGGAGTGGATAAAAATATGAACACAATTTAGTCACATGCACAGAAAGAAAACTGAGGGAAGTTCAGGGAATCCATCAGTGATCAGAAAGAGTAAGGAAGAAATAACTTAATGATCAGTTGAATTATTTTATCTCATTCTATTGTGTTCACTTTTAATAAGGTTGCATTATACCAGTCAGCCATAACGTTAAAATCACTGTGACACTAGGTAATAAGAGTCATAGTGTTATTACAGTGCCATCTGCCATGGGGTGGGGTATAATAGAGTAGCAAGTAAACCATCATAACTCAACGTTAATGTGATGGAAGCAAGAAAAATGGGCAAGAGTCTAACTGTGGTTTTGGAAATGCTCTTACCCAGCTAGATAACTGGGTCAGAGCATTTCCAAAACCACAAGTTTGATGCGGTACTTCCAATATGACATGGTTAGTACCTACCAAAAGTGATACAAGGGTAGGACAGACGGTGAACCAGGAACAGATTCACAGGCACCTAGGGCTAACTGATGCAATGACAGCTTGCCTGTGTGTGCTTTGCTGAGAAAGTTATTGTTGGCTATAAGGCTGCGTAGCTGCAGATCAGTCAGAGTGCATATGCTTGAGCTACAAGTGAAAGTGCCTACTGTGGGTAAGCAAGCATCAAAACTGGACCATGGAGTAATGGAAGAAGATGCTGGTCAGATGAATCACATTTTGTTTAGGAATGGTTTGAGGGGAAAATTGGCATCCAAATTCGCCAATCTATAGGATGTGTTGCTGGACACGCAAGTCCAAACCATGGAGTACAAGATCCTACATAACTCCACAGGTAAGGTGGGCACAAGTCGGCTGAGATAGGCACCAGCCTCCCTGTGACCCTAATTAGGATTAAGCGGCTTAGAAAACGAATGATGAATGAATGAATGAATTTAGACTCCAAATCATGACAATTTTAAATTAGCCATAATTAATGACAAAGTTGGCAGCACGCTCATGTAGTGGTTAGCACGTCCACCTCACAGAAAGAAGGTCCTGGGTTCGAGTCCCGGAATTGGGCATTTATTTGTTGAGTTTGCATGCTTGCACCTCATGTTTGCATGAGTTTTCTCCAGTTTCCTCCAACAGTCCAAAGACATGCTCATTAGGCAAGCTGCTCAGAGTCTACCCCAACTTCATCCAGTTTTAGCTGAGATAGGCTCCAGCCTTCCAAAGACCTGAGTAGGATTAAGATTTTTATTTAGTTTCAGGTTCTGGTGAACCTAGTTTAAAGGTGTCCTCTCTTCTGCAAGAGAGGAAATTAAATATTATCAGGCAGTGCCATATTTTCCCCTTAAAACAATATTTTCTTCTGAGCTTGCTGGATGACTTTTGTGATTAAAGGCGATATTCATCTTATAAGCACAAATGCTCTAAAATTGACCCAGATTCATGATTTTTAAAAATCCCACTGCACTATTTATTGTAGTTTTATAATAAATCAGCACAGGATTCACAGGTGATTTACAGAAAGAATGCTTGTTTTTTTCCCGATAGTGTTAAGTGGCTTTAAATGAAGCGCACTACATGAATTATTACAATTTAGAGCATTTATTACAGGATATTTCCTGATGCAGGACTAATAATTAAGGTTCCTCATAGCAGTCAGGTTGGGTTTGAAGCAGAGAGCATAAATCTACATGCAGTTTTAACGTGCACACGATGCAGCGTGTCCGGTGTGCGCGCGCAGCTGAGCAGCACATGGCGGCTTCTCTAAAACAACTTCAACCGCGCGAGATCCACAAATATATACATCATCATCTACAGCATTTGGCAGACGATCTTATCCAGGGTGACTTACAATCATCACTTTTATACAACTGAGCAACTGAGGGTTAAGGGCCTTGCGCGAGGGCCCAACAGTGGTGATAGTGGAGATTGAACCGCTGACCTTCAGACCAGTAACCCATCGCCTTTAACCACCAAGCCACCACTGCCCATATATACATATAGACCTGGCTCAGGTGGTCTGTTTTTAGGTACACTGAGGTACTGACACGACTTTTACTTCTGAATTTGCTCGTCATTAGAGATTCTGTTGGTTCGTCTTACATGTCGAGTTGTACATGCGCACTTTATTTTCACACGAAGGCGTCATCTCTCTCTCTCTCTCTCTCTCTCTCTCTCTCTCTCTCTCTCTCTCTCTCTCTGTGAAAACCACCTGTTTTCATAATTTTCTGACAAAACCCCTTTTAATATAAATTGGTAGGTTACCCCTCAGAGCTGTTTTGCAGGTGAGAATAGTTTAAGCCGGGTTGATTTTCTCTAATGAGACCGGAAACATCAGTCACTCGAGCAGCTCCTTCAAGCAGCAGAGAATCAAAGGGAAATTTATTCATCCATCATATTTTATATCAGATTTTCAAGCAAGCCTCATATCAGTTTCTTCTTATTTTCTAGGTAATAAAAAAAAATAAGTTCACAAATATTTATAGGAGACGTGATCCAAATCTCCGGTTTGCAATCCATAAATTTCATGCCACTTAATCCTAAGTAGGGTCGTGAGGAGGCTGGCGCCTATCTCAGCCGACTCTGGGCGAGGGTACACGCTGGACAGCTTACCAGGCCATCGCAAGGCCAACACTCACAGAACCATTCACACTCACACTTAGGGGTGATTTGGAACAGTTAGCCTACTGTGCATGTTTTTGGACTGTTGGAGGAAACCGGAGTACCCGGAGGAAACCCACGCAAGCACGAAGAGAAGATAGAAACTGCACACAGAAACCCCCGAGCTGGGCAAGCCAGGCCTTCTTGCTGTGAGGCGGACATGCCAACCACTACGGCACCATGTCGATCCATAAGTTTAGTCCTACAATTCAGGGCAAATTGAAGCCATTGATACTCCCATTGCACCATCCACACTTATAAAAACTACCCTGCTGGTGTTTATCATACACTAAAGGGGCAGTGCCATGGTTGAGTGAAGAAAAAAATAGCCTAAATATCACCAGTGGTGCTCTCAAAGATGTAATTATTCCTATAGATGGAAATTTGGTTTGCAAAGGATACTAGACATGAATTGGGTTCATACTTTAAAGATTATTGAATACTCTCATCAGCCCTCTCTCCAAAACCACATGAACCCACACTTTCTACCTGCTGGTGCCAAGAATTATGAGGCTTTAGCGTAGCAGGTCGAGGCAATATCAAACCACGTCATGTTTTGTTATCATGTGCGAAAACACCTAAAGTTATTATAATGAACATAGTTATTACCGTTGGTGTTGATTAGCTCATTAGCTTTAGCAGTACATCTGTAGTACGTCTGCCTGCCCTGTGGAAGTCACCTGCAGTGTGTGTACAGGCAGAGTGCAAGCAAATAAGCAGGTGAGGAGGTAGACAGGCAGGTAGGACATCCAATCATTTTATCTGGATGGAATGATATATTTAGAAAGGTGTCTTAGAGCCCCATGACTGCCACTGATGAGGGATGCTTCTAAATAAATGATTTATGCCACCTATAAATTCCAGTACAACTTAGCTTCAGTGTATTGATCCAACTCCCCTTCCTGACCATATACATGCATCCTCACCTGCCAGAACATTCAATCAGCTCTTAGGGAAGTGTAAACACAATTAAGGAATCTGTCCCTTTTTTTCTAAATTTTTTTGTATAACAGATCATATTCTTGCTGTGATCACATTACATTAAGACTCACTTTTATCTGTATTCAACAGAGACCAGCAAGTCACATATATTCGCTTCTATAGTCAAAACCCAATCATCTTAAAATTCTTCTGTATAAAATGCTCAGTTATGTCATCATGCCCATGAGGTGAAGACTATAATGACATTAATTCTTTCAGGGCAATGGGAAGGTTGGAGCCTATTTCAGCTGACACTGGGTGAAGGCAGGGTACACCCTGAACAGTGCGCTAGAGCATTACAGGGAAAACACACACATAAACAAACATTCACACTCACAACTAAGGGCAATTTAGAATAGCCAATTAGCCAAATATGCATATCTTTTGCTGGGAGGGGTAAATGGAGTACCTGGAGGAAATGCATGAAAGCATTAGGAGAACATGCAAATTCCACACAGAAACAGCCTTGCTGAATCCAGCATTCAAACACTGGACCCTCTTGCTGTGAGGTGAATGCGTTAAACCACTATGCCACTGAGCCACCACAATGATGTCAGTTGTCTTGAAAAAAATACAAATTGATAATCTCTTCAATGGTCTGATCCAACATCTCGGTGGATAAGGAGGAAACTGACATCTACTCGGCTCTTCCTCGACAGCAGATATGGGAAAGATTCCATTAGTAGTGAACTTTCTCTCAATCTTTTCCTGTAAAACATTTCTACTGGTTAACCATAAGCCAGTGTTGGGACATGAAATCAGGCCTTACCTTAATTGGGTGTGTTCATAGCAAATACAGCATCACCCCGAAGCTCTAATACTGTTGAATGAATTTTTAATAACACCAGTATATAATTTATCACATTCAAACTGTACAGCCACTTGCATGGGTGGTAAATAGGCTTGCAGGCTAACCAAATATAGAAAGTAACACTGGAGGAGGGAATATGTGTGTGTGGTTTAGTAAAATATTAGAGAGGAATAACACAGGAATCAGAAATGGCTCCGATTCTGCACAGAGATATTGGTTTTTACATGTTAGACATGCATGTTAAAAATTAATTACTGTGATTATGTGAACTGGGGAGGGGGGGGGGGTCCCCTTTGAGGTGTTTGGATCATTATAGTCCTGCAGGTGGACATCTGGTCCAATCCCCTGCAGAAACCTGAGCAGATAAGAAGTATAAACCAGTTTTGTGACAGCACATTGTACAGGAAACAATCTGTGTTTACATGAAAACATGGAGAATAGGACACATCGTGTTGGCTAAACACAGCATAAATGCCACAGTAGCAACGGCTCAAAATGTGGCCTCTGTCAAGGTTATAATACTCAAGGCCATTATTAAATGCGATAAGAATAAATTCTTGCAAAATGAATTGACTACAAAACCTTTTAGGAGGTCTATCATTCTGTGTGTGCAGTGGATTAGTTGTAGTGGGCTGCCCCTAGTCCAAATGGTCAGGGGGTGTTATTTCACTCACATTCCAGATGTTTACCAAACAACACCTCTGCTGGTTTCATAACATTTTTCACATTTTTAAGAGTTGGCATATGGGTGTTATTTCAATCATAATCTAAATATCAATTCTTGTTTCATTGAATATATACATTTTTATTTTAGTTTATTATTATTTTTATTATTATTATTATTATTATTGGTGCTGGTGGAGTTAGTTCAACTTCTAAGAACCAGATGCTTTTGCACTGACAAAATAACTGGTTTGAAATTTGGTGCTGGCTCTGAACCTGCCCTTAATCTGCCTGGGTGGAAAAGGGGTAAATTACAATCAACATGTTTATAAAGCACTGTCTTGTGCCTTATCAGAGCAATTTTTCAAATTTTGACATGATAAGGAACAAAGACTGCTGAGATCTGCCTCCATTAATGAAGGCTGTATAAGTTCATACAAGCTCCTTTCAAAAGTATAAATGTTTTCAGGAAAAAAAACTAATCATTTTGTTATTTCCTCACCTGTTCTCATGAAACTGGATGCTAAATTTCGATGCTAGGCATACACAGTCTTATCTCTTATGCTGGTAGATTAGGCAGCATGATGGTACAGCGGGTAGTGTTGCTACCTAACAGCTCCAGGGTTGTTGGTTCGATCCTGATCTCAGGTTACTGTCTGTGTGGAGTTTTGCAGATCGCAGGAAGGTAGCCTGGCCACTGTAAATTGCCCTTGGGTGTGAATGAGTGTTGATGATTTGAAATCATACACACTCACACCCTGGGTTCCAAACCCATACCCAGTGATCAAGTCTGGATCTATCATGATGCTGAAAAAGCTACTAAAAATGAATAAATTCTAGTAGAGCCTTTCCAGTCTCTTATTTACAGGATAAGGTTGAGCGCAGTATGTTGCTTTCAGTAATGATTAAGAGTTAATTGTTCTTCCTTTTAAACACATACCATGACACATCAGTCATTTACAGTGGACATTAAAATGTTAATGTGTACAATCTATAAAATACGCAAGCCTTACAAATTTGACAGAGGTTTCACTTTACTGATTCCATTAAGAGTTTATGGCCATATTAGGCCAGCTAGTCAATTAATGCTACACCATCAGTCAACAACAACCACCCCAGCCAAACCCAAACAGCTCCTCCTGTTCACATTCCATCTTTTCCACCTCCTCCATGCACCCATGAGGGATTCCCCATGTTTGCTCTCTGAGCCACTCTCTACCTGACACACAATCCCTTTCACTTCACCTGATCTGTCATCAAGTCTTTGTTTTGCCTGCTCCCATGAAGGACACAAGTTCCCTCTCACAGCAGGGCAGACCACATGAGAGCACAGGGTTGGAAGTAAATCAGAGGGCCACATCCAGGCCAGAAGTCAAGTAGTCTCATGGGCCCGGCTTTCAGTCTAATGTTGTAAAATGATGGGATGGAAAGCCACTGCAACATCAAGTTGATGTGGGACAACGGTGGCGGACAACTTTGGGACAACGGTGGTGCTGACACTGGTTGTTACTAATATCTGTGAGGCCTCATGGGGAGTGTGTGACCATTTTATATTATCAGTTGTGTTTTAAATGGGAATTTGAATATAATATGTACATTGTGTATTGTAAATAAAATACTCTGCCTGGCCAAAAAAAAAAAATTAAAAAGTCACACACATGTATATGTTGTTGAAGCACATATTCGTCATGCCATTGTTTCAACAGACTTAAGCAACATAACATTTATTTCAATCCAGTGTTGTGTTCATTTTTCATCAATGTCTTGGATTGATGAGGGAAAAACTGAACCACTCCATAAAGTCTTCTCCAGTACATCCCGAAAACTTTCAGTAGGGTTAAGTTCAGTAGTCTGGGGTGCCAATACATATGTGAAAATGATTCCTCATGCTCCCTGAACCACTCTTCCATTATATCCGTGCCATCAGGGAAGGAAAAAGCCCATTGCTGTAATAACCTACTCATTTAGTACATTCAGGGCTTCAGCTGAATTCATTTTATTGCCATATTTTATTGTTGCTGAGCCTCGACCTGACCAACTGGAGCAACAATGCCATGGAGATTACATGCTGTGATCAAGGCTAAATGCGATCCATGAAAATATTAGAGTGCACAACATTCTTTTGACAGTGTATATTGTACTACAATATTCATTCATTTGCCAAACCATTTAATCCTATTAGTGTCGTGGGGAGGCTGGAGCCTATCTCAGCCAACTGTGTGCGAAGGCAGGGTACACCCTGAACAGCTCTCCAATCCAGTGTAACTATTCACCAACACACACACAACCATTCACACTCACACCTATGGGCAAAGAAGAGCCAATTTTCATAATGTACATGTCTTTTAATTTTAGGATTAAACCGGAGTACCCAGAGGAAACTTATGCAAGCATGAGGAGGACATGCAGACTCCACCCAGAAAAGCCCTCACCAAGCACAGGACTCGAATCCAGGACCTTCTTGCTGTGAGGTGAATGTGCTAACCACTACGCCACTGTGCCGCACATGTGCTTCAAACTGAAATATTTTAAAAATTTGAAAATAATATGTATATTGTGTACTGAAAACAAAGTATAGTGTAGGTAATGCTTCTGTTCACAAACGTGTTTTACTAAACTGAAGACGAGGATAGTCATGAGCCACTCCTGTACCTTTCCCTCCCTTAATTTCCCTGGGCCGTCAGAGCGCTTGTCTACCAAAGAGCAGAGTCTAAATGGGCCGAAACAAAGACCTTAGAAAATGACCTCTGCAGTAAAATCTAATGTCTTTCCTCCCTGGATTTCCATAGAATTTCCATTCTTCTTTCAGAATAGCAAATGAAGGCCATGCTTCGCTGGATACAGAAGATAGTTTGGTGATCTTGTGAATGTTGGGCACCAATCCTAATGCATGGGACTTTCAGTACCACATTTGAAATGAACCATAGACAAGCCATGATTGACATGCATTCACACACCTGGAGTCATAAAAATGAGATCAACTCTAGTTTGAGATAAAATGTTGTTGCCAAGCAGAGCTTTGTAGATATATGCTCCTAAAACATTTACAAAAATTTGCATGAACTTTGCCAATTTGCTTACCTACTTGCCTATCTTGGAATTGTTACGAAAAAAGAGAAGCTCGAAGGAGCTGAAAGCCTGAGTCAGGGCAAAATGGGCAGCGTTGTTTTTATTCATGTAAATGACGCCTTTGAATAAATAACAAAAAGAGCTTGGCTTCGGTCTCAGCATCTGAAAATGGTGTTCAGTTTCAGCTTTCACTCAAAGCTTTTCACTGCCAATAGGTTCTTGTTGCCCTGGTTGATTACTTTATAGACCTGTCAGTAGAGTGCGAAGATGTGGCACTTTCAACATGATGTGTTGTTTGTTCTTGTGGCACAGTTTCAATATATTCAGCTGTTGAATGTTGTTTGGGAAACAGTTGCTATTTCCATGAATATGAGCAGAAAGAGTGTCAGTAACTACTAAAGGAGAGGTGTGAGAGAAAACATCTCAGAGGTGTTAATGATAGAACCGACCAGACAAGATTCTACTATAGAAACACTGTGAGAATAGTGGTAGTGTGTTTACGTTGGTGTGTAATGGGAGGGAGAGAGAGAGAGAGAGAGAGAGAGAGTGACCGAGGCCAAGCCCTGATTTGACTGAGCCCGCATAGGTTTCATCGGCTGTCAGCTCAGCAAACATAGTAATTAAGTGCTGCTACCTTGTCAAAAGCTCCTACGCTACACATCTCTTATTATATTACAAGTTACCTTGCAGGAATTTTGGACCATAGTCTAACTTAGTACCAAGGTTGCTGGTATTGAATTGAAAAATAGTCAAGAACCTGAGGGTAATTAATAGGGATCCTACCCTGCCGGTCATGCGTTGGTAAGAATCTATGCAAAATATATGGTGCACCATTTATTCCACATGTCAAAATAGCCCTTGTGTGATTTCTGTGTGTTAGACAGTTTACACTTCAGGGTAATAGGTGCTTAAAGTGCAGTGTTTTGTAGCATGGCCCAAGCTAGTGTGCTGAGTTACTGAACCGACAAAGTCAACAGATTGAAAGGTGGGGAATATTTCTGCACCTGCACGGGCAAGGGCTGTGAAAAGCGAAGAGGGTGGGAATCGGGACGAAACAAACTGTGATCTAGGAAGCATGCCAGTTAGAGTAATACAGTTTAATCTTAGAGAAATGTTGTACAGGTCAATCATGAATTATAATCATGACTTATTCTCCGATGTCATTTCTCCAAATCAGTGCAATTAACTCAGCACACCTTTTTTAATTAAAGTACTGTGAATTGGAATACTGTGTTATCAGTGCCTATGACACGCTGTGTAACTTTAAAGCATGTGTAAGATAAGGTCTCATTTTCTTAGTTTTACTCTGATGGAAATGTCCTGTTTTTACAACCCTGCCTTCCATTCTACATAGTGAAAGCAAAAACTAGCTGTATCAGCAATGCAACATCAATTATCAGATAGCAACCAGCAGAAACTCTAATCTTTCATAAGTGAGTGAACGCAGGCAACAAAACAAGAGAAAAAGATGGATACAAAGTCCTCCATATGAGAGCTTAAAGCTATTACTTCAGAATCTATCATTAATACGTCAGTCTGTTAAAGCTAACGCTGCTGATAAGGTAACTAGCGTCTGACAAAGATAAAGCTGTCTTGTTTAGGCCTTGTGTTTAAAAGAAAAGGCAGGATTAGATTGATGGGAAACACTGGTAACAGGAGCTGAACGATGTTAGTGTGTGCACTTTGCTAACGTGCTAAATTCGACACTTTGGGAATGAAGCTCATCTGTCTTGATGGCATCAGCAGATCTCTATCAGCAGCGGTTGAGATCCAAACACGTTGCTTCTCCTAGCTCATGTATCTTTGCTAGCCTGGAACTATTTAAACTACAAATAGACCGGTATCTATTCAATCCATCTTTGGTGTCTGCACAATTTTTAAACCTGTTTTCCACACTTTTTGGATTTGGACTATTTATGAGAAATGTTTACAGTAAATATAAGAAAAATGTTGGGGAAAATAAAAACAAACAAACAAAAAAAATTGGGGAATTGTGCTGGGTGAACTCCCAAGGGACAGGGCTCTCAGAACAAAGTGTTTCCTCGAGAAGAAATTTGAGTGCCAAATGTTGTGTGTGTGTGTGGGGGGGGGGGGTCCTCTGTATGTGTGTGTGTGTGTGTGTGTGTGTGTGTGTGTGTGTGTGCGCGCATTTTGCCCATTTTGTT
>JAOUQZ010000027.1:8331716-8351296 GCA_028564935.1 Neosilurus hyrtlii
ACAGACAGACAGATAGATAGATAGATAGATAGATAGATAGATAGATAGATAGATAGATAGATAGATAGATAGATAGGACAGTCAGACATTTTCACTTTTAGACACTTTTTTGGAACACCTAATCCAATTCAAATTTTTTAAGCCAAAAAAAAAAGAAATATCAAGACAGTAACTGCTCAGACAAAATCATACAAATAAAATGATGAACCCTGTGATTTGATATGATTTTTAAAAACCTGTCGGCACGATGAAATATGGGTGATAAATAACCAAGTCTGGTTTTCATTCGTAAAATGATCAGTGAAGGAAGGGGTTTATGAAAAAAATTCTCCAGGTCACTCCTGTAGGTTAAGTTTATTTACTGCGCATGCGTGCGAGCGAAAGCCCTCGATGTAAATAAAACGCGTTCAAAATGTAGATTTCAATGATTTCACTTGTCAGAATTAAACTCTTTATTGAGAACTATGTGATATCTATTTATCAGTCGTCTCCGATTTAAGGTATGAAGCTGAACCTCGAAATCACAGAACACTTGATAGACATGAGATTATTTGGCCCAGAAATGCAGTGTAGATTTAAAGAGCAGTGTTAGATTAAAGGTACAAGGCTGTATTCAACCGGAGAGGAGAGTTGGGTAAATCCAGCTGAAGGACATGCAGGTTTAAACCCCGTTTGGTGCTGTGATGTATTGAAGGTGTGCAGGCGCAGCTCTCTTGCTCCCTCCTTCATTTGAAAGTGCAGCCAGTTAAAACCGAAAAGCCAATTCACTGCACCATAAATTTATCACCACATAAAGAAGAATGCTTTGATTGTCTTGATCTTGTCCTGTTTCTAACACGGATTTGGGTTCCAAACTGGAGGGCACTCAATCTTTAGTACAAAGTGTGAGTACAAGATATAAGCCAGGTGTAAAAGTGTTTCAAAAATGCAAAATGTAATAGTATATATATATATATATATATATATATATATATATATATATTTTTTTTTTTTTTTTTTTTCTTTTCTCTTTTGGGATTAGTGCATAGGCTTAAAGGATTTTTTTAAGAATATATCCATGTACAATGTGAGTGCAAAAAGGTGCAAAAAAAGAAACTCTTGCCGTACTGCCAGTGGCATCAGCTTTGCAGACGTCACTTGCATACTACCGTAAATAGTATTAGACAAACTATACAGGCAGCTGTTTACTGACCTATAGCAACATGCCTTTATATAATGTTAGCTTTGGATGGAGCCATTCAGAGTGTAATGGGAAAGGAGTGTGTGTGTGCTGATGACCTGTTAGCTACATGAACACCTTAAGCAACTCCTGATGGATTGGGAGCACGTGCTTTGTGTTGAATTCTCTCCCACCCATAATTCATTTGTCTGGGTGTGATGTATGCGAGCTCACCGAAATGTGTTGACTTAGAGGCGCGTATTCAAATGGCTGCACGAAGAGCTTTCTGTCGGTTAAGTCAACACGCGTGTTTAATGTAGTGCAACACCTGCACACTCACACTCACATTTAACCACACAGCTGAATTCAATCCAACTCTGCTTAGAGAAGTCCAACTGGAAACAAATGATGCGTGGGACTGCAAGATTCGCACTATCCATTTTCCAATAGGAAAACAAAAGTCAGCCACAATTCCTCAAAACTATAAGACTGCCGGCTTAGCTTACACTAAAATACTGTCCAGCTAGAAATAATACCTCAACTCAAAAAGGTACATCTCCAGTGATCAGAAAACAGTTTAGTACAACTGAGTGTATTATGATGATTATTATCATGATTATTATGATTATTATGATTATAATAATTATTATTATGATTATTATTAAGATGATGATTATTATTAAAATGATGATGATTATGATTATGATTATTATTAAGATGATGATTATTATTAAGATGATGATGATTAAGATGATGATGATTATGATTATTATTATGATTATTATTAAGATGATGATGATTATTATTATTATTATTATTATTAAGATGATGATTATTATGATTATGATTATTATTAAGATGGCGATGATGATTATGATAATTATTATGATTATTATTATTACGATTATTATCATGATTATTATCATGATTATGATGATTATGATTATTATTAAGATGATGATGATTTTTATTATAATTATTAAGATGATGATGATGATAATTATGATTATGATTATTATTATCATGATGATGATTATTATTATCATTGTTATTATTATTATGATGATGATGATGATTTTTATTACAATGCTTATTATGATTATTGTGATTATTATGATTATTGTTATCATTATGATTATGATGATTATTATTATTATTGTTATTATGATTATGATGATGATGATGATTATGCTTATTATTATGATGATTATTATGATTATTATTAAGATGATGATTATGATGATGGCGATTATTATTATTATATTTATTATTATTATAAATCTGCAATGGCCTGGCGAGCTGTCCAGAGTGTACCCCGCCCTCGCCCAGAGTCGGCTGAGATGGGCGCCAGCCTCCCCGCGACCCTATTTAGGAATAAGCGCTTCAGAAAATGACATGACACATGACATTATTATAAATATTAGTAGAAATAGTAACAATAATAAACTTCTTTGTAGGAAATATAGTGGGTGGAATTTTTTTTTTTTTTTTTTTTTTACGATTTCCATCATTTATGCTACACTGTGTATATACAGTCATGAACAAATTCATGTAGTTAGAACATACACTCACATACATACATATATTATCTACCCAGTACCAGTGTGTATAATATAGTATAATATATGAAAACACTGCTCATGTTTCCTTGTTTTACTAAATGTATCAGTCTGTATATCCACACTGAACTTCAGTCTCCAGTGAAATAAGTGGTGGTAAAGCTACAGGTAAACGTTTCTTGCATTTATAACAATGACCGCTAGATGGCGATAACGGTTCACGGTGCGTGGTTCAGACTTTAATACAATTGGCAGCTGCTTTCATTAATGCGGATTTGGGAAAAGTTCTCCAATCTACATACCAGTATATCACCATACTGGTATTCTTTATAAGAGATGGCTGTTGTTAATTGTAGGTTAATTATAGTGCATTGTAGTAAAATGACACAAATGTATAGTTGCAAAGGTAAAACTAGAATAAAAATGCAGTGTTTATCTAAGATATGTTTCTTTAGAACTATACCAGACCAGCTGGTCACCTCAACATGCAACTGTCTCCAATTTTCAGTGTGTTAGTGCTTTTATTTTAGATCATTGTTTCCTGTAAAATGGTACAGATGTAAAGTGTTGTGTAATTATCAGAGGTTTGCCGCTAGGTGGAGCCATTTGCTCAGTTTTAGGGGTCGGAATCTCATATCTAACATTACCACAGCTGTCCTCATGTTCACTGAGGTTTAGACTATTTTATTATGAATATGTATGGGTTCATTAATTCATTCATTCATAGAACCACTTACTCCTACTAGGGTCAGGGGAAGGATGGAGCCTATCTCAACCGACCCTGGTTGAAGGCATGGTTAACCCTGAAGGGCTCACCAGTCTATCTCAAGGCCAGAACACACACAACACCAATTGGTATTGTTTGGTATTGGGAGGAAACCGGAGTACCCAGAGGAAAACCACACAAGCACAGGGAGAAGATGCAAACACATTATTTTCATTTAATAATAATCAAGTTTGTTAATGGTGATAACACACACACTTCATTTTTAAAACATGTGGCAGTGGTGGCTTAGTGCTTAAGGCTCTGGATTACTGAACTGAAGCTCAGGGGTTTAAGCCCTTAAAACGGTTGAGCCCTTAAACAACTTAGCTGTGAATTGTGTGAAGAAAAAAAATAAATGTAAGTCACTCTGGATAAGTGTGTCTGCCAAATGACGGTTTGTAAAATAATTGTTTCATAATTTTCAAAATAATAATAATAATAATAATAATAATTTATATATATATATGGTTTGTTTGTTTGTTTTTTTGTTTTGTTTTTTTAAGAGAAAAAAACAAGATTGTTTAAAAAATATTTTTCCCCTCACCTGGACCAGAAGGGAAAACCCTTCAGTATGGCTCAAAAGAATTTTCCTTTAATGTTATTCTGCTCATTGACGAGCATGCCGTGCATTTCTCAGGTGAAGATAAATAATATGGCCTTAAATAATGTTACACTGTATCTAGAGGACTTGGTTTGGCAATACTGTCTAAATAATACTCACACACAGAATATGCTCACACTCTGCTTTTATTACTTTCGATATGTTACTCTGTACAATCCAGAGTTGACATCACCGAATCAATCTGTTGTGTTGGGTTTTATTTCCCCTGTCAGTTCAGCAGATGAGTGTCATACCAAGATTTAAATATTTTATAGGTTTATGTGTGTGATGAATTCAAAAGGTGTTCTTTATGGTTCCAATGTCAAAATCAAACCAATTTTTGCTTTAGACTACGTTATATTTGACACCTAACAAGTATTTCCAGAAATACAGAAATCTGCTGAAATGATTGGATTCATGGAGGGTTTTTGGTAAGTACAATATTAAATACATTTTCCGATTCATGTGAAATTCCTATTAACATACACATCCGGTCTATATAGAGTTTGTGTGAATAAATGACAACAAGAATTCATAATTCATTTACATGCTTATGTTGTTTGCCTATCTCTACACTGCATTACTATTCACAGTACATTTCATGCAAGGAGGAATTTGTGGTTATTATTCACAAACTAATATTCAGTCATTTAATCGCTTTTGATAAATGTTGCTGACTAACGGTCCACATGTTTCACAACAAGAGCAACACAATATCTCAAATAATGTACAGTCTACGTTTCATAAAGCTCCTACACAGGCAGTCCACCATGGCCCGTTTGTCATTCTCAATCCATTTATAACACATTTTTGGTATATTTACCACATCTGTGGGTTAAGAAGATGTGCTGATGATCCTTGAGTCTGAGGAGTCAGACCTCTCATCATACTCCTCGTCGGCAGCACCATATACAGTGTGTTTGGCTGCATCCTCCTGAATGCTCATGCGTTGTTCGTCTTGAGCCGACCTGGAGGGCAGGAGAGGTGATCCACGGAAGGATGGCCCTGAGAAGGGCGAGACATACTGCGAGCGGAATTGGTACTGCTGCTGCAAGCTCATGGTATTCCACAAAGTCATGTCATTAGACATAAAAGGCCCAGCTTGACCACGGCTCAGAGAGTTGCGCAGCATCAATGGGTAACGGTGAGCAGGGGAAAAGCTAGGCTGGAGCGGGACACCCAAGGGAGTTGGCATCACACCACCAGGCGATTCTGGAGGAAAACGAAGTGAATCTGGCACACGAAAGGCGGAGCCCACTGACCACTTGGAGGAAGAGACTGGATAAGAGCTTAGAGGCTCAAAAAGATGGCCACTAGAGGGCAAGATTAAAGTCTCAGAGTTTTCAGATGAGGGCTTATCCATTTTCGTAGTAGTACGGCTTGAGAGAAGTATCTCAATGGCACCCACAAGGTCACCTCCACAACCCCTCAGAATTAGCTCCAGCACCGCTGGCTTGTGGGAAGGGAAGATCTTCTTCAGTACCTCTAGAGGAGGACGGTTGGCTCGCAGGTTGAAGGGCAGGGATACAGAACCTGTGAGGCCTTCAATTAACAGGTTTTGCTCAGTGGGAGACTTGGGGCTTTCAGGCTTTGGCTCTGGGTCAGTGCAGGGTTTGGGTGAGATGTAACGAGGCTCCTCAGGATTAGATGGTGGGTCCGGAGTGTCAGGAGTGAAGCAAGAGTTGGGTTTGGGTTCCTCAGGTGAGCTGGCAGCTTCCTGCTCACGGTCACTGGTGCTGCCACCACTGTTCTCTCCTCCAGATTGCTCACCCGAGAGGTCTTCATTCAAATCTAAAAAAAACAGAGATGGTTAATGGATATATATGCATAATGAATAAATAAACCATCCGTACACTATGATAAAGCAATACTGAGTGTAGCCTATATTTTAAGAGGGGCAGTACGGTGGGGTGTAGTGGTTATCACATCTGACTCACAGCAAGAAGGTCCTGGGTTCGAGTGCCAGGCTTGGCGAGGGCGTTTCTGTGTGATGTTCTCCCCATGCTTGCGTGGGATTTCCTCCGGGTACTCCGGTTTCCTCCCACAGTCCAAAACCATGCACATTAGGTCAATCGACTGCTCCAAATTGTCCCTTAGTGTGAATGTGAGCGTGAATAGTTGTGTGTGTCGGGCCCTGAGATGGCAAGTTGTTCAGGGTGTACTCTGCCTTTGCCCACAGTCGGCTGAGATAGGCTCCAGCCTCCCAACAACCATAGGATTAAGCGTTTCGCCAAATTAATGAATACAGCGTTACCTTGAAATTATGAAATGATAGGCTTATGCAATTTCTTTGTACTTTTAACGTATTAAAATAAAAACATGTATAAATGTGAACACGGCTGAGTAAACCGGGTTTGATGAAGCATTTTGTTTTTAAATATATTTGCATCAGTCAGTCAGCACAACTAAAGGCTGTATCATATTTACCATATGGCTGACCACTCTGGTCTGTGTTTCTTACAGGTGAGAAATGACCAAAAAGTGATAGAGCACACATTATACATAAAAGCACATAACGAGAGAGCAAATACACCCTGAAATAGAGTAATTTTAGCACTGACTTGGAGGGTAAGACTGCTGGCCCTGCACACAGTCAAAGCAACATTCAATGAAACTGTCAGCACTTGGCTGATTTATTCTCCATTACTTGATTTTTTTCCCTTTAGTTGTTCACACAAAAGTGCTGACTGGCTGCCACGTGGAGATTAGTCGTCGATTCTCCTTGTCCTCTTTTAGCAAAGCTGCCTGTTATTTGGTAACATTTCACCCGAGTTCTGACCTCTCGAGAAAATGATTGCTATTGCGTTCGATTCGGCCTGTCCCACCTTGATTACAGTAATCTTTACTGCGAATAAACATCATCTGCTGTGAGAGAAGCCTGATAGAAAGTCGATGTCTATTTTCCTCAGCCACTTCTCTTCCTCTGTACTCCATCTTTTTTTTTTTTGGGGTCAGAAAACCAGCTACTGCATTTTGATTTCATTTATAGAACAGTGCAACCCAAAATAACGGACATTTAATTCTATTATACAGTTCACTCTCAATTCTGAGCTTTATTACTGAAGGAAACAGAGGTGAAAAAGTCACTATCAAATAACAGAGAAATTAGCTTTTCCCAAAATACTAAGATAATCAGTTGGTTTACAACAGAACAGCATGAAAAACCTTTTTTTCTAAACAAAACCTTCATCATCTTAATAGTTTATTTCAAATGTAGTGGTGGACTTTCTTGATGTTGTTAGAATTTAACAATAATAACAATAATAATATGATATTTTTGAATGTTTATACATTATTATAAAATAACTTGTAGTCGAATAAAAAAAACCAATAATTTATAATAAGAATTATTATTATTAATAATAATAATAATAATAAAATATTGTTTATAACAAAAGAATAACTGTATAACAGGCTATAATTTCTCTAATTTAGTAAGCACTCTGCTTCTCTGCTTATCACTCATTACAATCATTCTACATTTAAATAAATGCTTTCTAAATTTTTATACCCTGTAAAAAAAAATACATAGCAAATAACTGGAAACTTTTTTAACTGTAAATTTTGGCTTGAGCTGATATCTGATGTGATGTCGAGTCCAAAGGAATTCAGATAAGCGTGCCTGTAGTGGGGTGTAACTGCAGCGTGTGTTGTACCTGTTGGTGATTGCGTTGTGATGATGGGCTCGGCGCTCCAGCGTAGCTCTCCGGTGCTCATGGCTCTGTGCGGCTGCGGCGGCGGTTCGGCGATTAAACTTTCCAGACTTTCGTTGGCCTGCTGCCGCCGGAGAGCGACCTGCGCCGCCATGACGCGCTGGCGCTCAATGATTAGGATGCACTTGTCGCACGTGCAGTCCTTGAAACGGCAGTATCGTTTGTGTCCTTTGAGCCAGGACAGGACGCCGTGGTTGCGGCACCGTGCGCACTTGGGTGTCCTCTGGAGCGGCGCGCGCGCCTGCGCCACCGGGCCGCCCACATACAGGTACGGCGAGCCATAGCCGTTCATGTCGCACTGATCGAGACCGACGCACGTCGGCAGAAGAGCATCAGATGAAAGCGGCGAGAGGTGAGAGTAGATGTCAGTTGTGAGGAGACGCCAAGCTCAGCGCCCCCTCTCCCCCCCCAACCCCCGCTTGCTACACTCGTGATAAAGAGGCGTTGACTCGGAGACGAGGATCCACCTTTTCGGTGAGCAATAAAGGTGCGCGCAGAGGCGATCAGACGCGCGCGGACAACAGAGAGCGACTTCACGCGTCATATAGGGTCCAAATCTGCAGAGGCAGGACTAACCAAACACCTTTCAGAACATAACCAAAGCTTTAGGGTTATATGATATACAGGTACAGGTGATCTATTTGGTTTGATTTTTTTTTTTTACAGAAAGTGAAATTCCACCAGTATATTATAACACTAAGAGCCACAGAAGCACCGTCTCGTTCTACTGAGATCACTCCTAACACCAACAACAGTTTATAATCTGCGAATTTTTCGGGTTAGGCAACCGGCAACCTGATCCTAAGCAATTAGTTCAACATGCTCCAAGGTGTTAAGAGTGCAATCATTTCAGAAATCATCTGGGAATGTCCAAAAAGCCCGCAGTGCTGAGGGCTTTAGCATGGAGCCGCTCAGTAGGGCCACTTTATCTAACCACATGCTGCGCATCCGAATTAAACAGAGGAGAAATAATGCGCTGGTTTGCATTTGAATGCGTGCTTAACTTATTCCCATGAGGAATTTCATCCTGGCCGACAATGAGCGCTATTCCGGTTAATTGAGCGATTGCATTCGGGATATGGGGGTTTGAGTGATGAATAAATATTAAGAATAATATGGACTTGCGTGCATGGAAAGTATAGACCAAGACCTTGGGCTGCACAGAGGTGAGAGTAAAAAGTAATACTGCTATTTAGAAACAAAATGAAATCCCCAGTCGGTAAGTGCGCTTTAGGGGTTTCCTCGTCTTGGTGCTTTGGAGTGACGTGTTTTTTTTTTTTTAATTGTCATTAAGAAGGCTTACACAAAGGCAATATGGAAGATGTTGAGATGTGTCCTGCAGCGTTAAGAGCCCATTGAAACCGAACACCGTTAGCTCGAGTCCCGTTTCTGCCCCTAAAAGGGTTTAGTCAAGCACATAATGGGATCGCAGCAGAACAAGTTTGAGAACAGGGGCCGCTCACAAACTTGCCCACATGAACTCCGTTTCCAGGGCTATTAAGCTTTTAATTAGAAAACAGCAGAGGAAAATTCAAGGTGATGATAATACACCGTGTGAATGTGAAGGGGAGGATCGGGCCGGGCACATCGAGCAGCGGGGTGTGAGCAAATTATTTACGTTTTATGTATTATAGATCTAGTGCGCATAAAACGCACTGTGTTTGTAGTCCACAAAATAGTCACAGATACATTACTGATGATGCACGAAAAAAAAATAAGCATCATATAAAAATACTGAACTTGATCTTTTAGTGCGCGTGACTATAAACTTAATAATGGCAGTGAAAAGTTGGAACACGCCTGTTAATATAATTAGAAAGAGTAGGTGTGTCCACACATTTACCAGGAACCATAAATCAGAAATAATCAGAAGATTTCAATCCCATATTCAAACGAATAGACCGATAGAAAGTCTCCCAGCATATAGTGAATGAGGTTTACTTGGTTAAGTGATAGCTGGAACAAATACTGAGCAGAAAAAAAACTTGTCTGCAGGAATAATAGGCTTTAATGCTACACAGCGAAAACTGAGTTCATTCATTAGAATTATTTAAATTCGTTCTCTCTCGACAATTTCATCCTTTAAGTCAACTAAACAGAAAGAAAAAGAAATATTTGGATTCCCCAGTGCATGGACTCCTTAGCTCAGCACTGTATATCGAATAATACCTGCAGCCTTTTTAAATCCTAAATCACAGGTTTTTTAAATCACATTTAATAACAATTAACCCAATGATGATTCATATATTACGCACACAAGGTGCCAGTAGTTATGGCGTTGAATATAGAAGTGCAACTGTCAATGTTTGATGTTGAATTAATAATAAAAAAATGACTTCTAAATAAATAGGAATTGCAAATGATCTTTGTTGATATGTAGTGCGTTCAAAATTCATTCATCAAATGACTCTCGTCCTTCCCCCAAAGAGATTATTAACATATTTCCAAGGGCAAATATACAGAGGTAAACAAAATAAGCACGTGCAGGACTAATCCTAAACAGATACCTTCTGCCTGTATGATTAAACTATTCATGCTACTTTTGCCTAAACAGTAAATTTCAGACGGCATTTTATTGTATTTATTAAAATTTTTTATTTATTAATTTTTTTAGGCTGGTGTAAGGGCAAATGAATCCATTGGACTATTTAATGAATCAAACATAGGAAACTTGTTCCTATGGCAAAAACTGGATTAATAATTTTTATCATCATTTCATATTATCTAATGTTCTTAGTTGAGGAAAATATTATTCTATATAAATCTATGGATAAAGCAAAAATTCCTTGGACGAATAGTTCTATAAATATCATGGGGGAAATGGCACTGAAACATAGAGCTTCATCTTTCATTTAACCTGAAGTGGAAATGGGTTTAGAGAAAGGTGGACTCCTGGTTAAAGACACGAAAGCGTCTGCAAACATTAGAGGCCTGAATTTCAAATGCCTTCCAAATGAAACAAAAAAAACAAAAACAAAACAGTGAAGCTTTCAGTAAAATCTGAAGAAAAAAAAAAAATATATATATATATACACATATACACACACACACACACATATATATATACATACATACACATATTTTTATATACAATACATTTATTATACATATTATACGTATATATACATTTAGACATGTATATATGTATTAATTGTTAATTGCATTATTGTTAACTGTTTACTCAGTGCAAATGTGATAGACACAAAACAATAGCTGATATTTACTGACTTATTTGTTTTGATGAATCTTAATATTCATGACTTAGTACTAATTTTTGCTACTATAAAAACATTTTTTTTTTGCTCAACTGTGATAAAAAATATTCATGACTGGTAATATGCTAATGAGACCATACTGACTACAAAAAATACATTTAAATCAAAGATTATTTCCTTTTCAAAGCTTGGGTGGAAAGGGGCAGTGCTGTCTATAATGGAGTGACCTGCCCAGTCATACAACTTTAACCCACTTCAGTTGGTCTGGTTTGAGATAAACATAACAATAAAGAGAGTGAGAGTGAGAGAGAGAGAGGGAGAGAGAGAGAGAGAGCTAACATCATGACCATCTAGAAATATGTTCCTCCATTAAGAAGTTGAGCAGCAGTCAAAGATGATTTTCACAAAAAAAAGCAAAAAAAAAAGTTTTGATTATTTTTCATGGTGATTCGTTCTGCTAACCAGCAAAGAAAATACATTTTATTTAACCTTTATTAACCTTAAAAAAAGAGCTAAGTGTTCCCCAATCTGTTGAAAGGTAAGTAATTAGCATTGTCAAGTTTCCTGTTATGATGATTCAAACTAATAAGAAGAATAAATCCCTTTTCACATTTTCAAAGCTGTTTAGCATTTTACTGAAAGTTTTGTGCAGACAGAAGGATCACACCAGTGGTCTTGTTGGCTCTATTTTAGTGAGTGGATCTGTTTATCTTGCTGACATTCAGCCAAAAGGCGGCTTGTGAGTGATGGCAGGACATCTGTCCAGTAAAATGTCTTGCTAATTTCCGAGGCACTAAAAGCATCCAAATCACTGGAGTTCTGACAGCAGCATCTCCTCCCAGTCACACCCTCTGTATCTCAGTATAAACAGAGACAATGGGATCCTCATCACTCTCACATTTCCACTGTTCTCAACTGAATGAACTGTTTTAATAGACTAGTAAGAAACAAGGCAGCGGTCCTCTCATACTGCCTTTTGGGAATGACTTCACAAATCAAAAGGTGAATTCTTTTGTGATATCCATGCACATATATCAAATTACAAACAATCATTTATCATGCAATTAAAATTATTCAACTGTTATGCTACAGAAAACAAAGCTTAGCATTATGAAGGCATGTGATATGCAACACTACACCGGTACACTGAATAATTTCTTTGGTTTCAAAAAAGAGTTTTACTTGGAACCCTTCAGATGAGAAAACACAATGTTTCAGTGTCCTACACTTTACCTTTATGGACGACTCGAGAATCTTTAAAGGTTGTAATTTTTTTTATTGATTTTATTTTTTTAAAGAAAAAACAATTATAACCCAAGGAAATTTTGAGCCAACTCAAAGTACTGCAAATGCCCATGGGCTATTTCCTAATATGACAAGGCTAAATTTTTTTTTAGGAGAACAAAGGTAAAAATTAAATACACTTTTTTTTTCATTTCATGAGAATAATTGTGTATACTGTAAAAATGGTGCTGAATAATTTTTACCGTTTTTGGGGTTTTTTTTCTTTGCATTGCATGAGTTTTTATTTATTTAATAAATTTTTATTTATTTGTTGTGCACTGAACCGATTAATCCTAATTAAGGTCGCTGGGGGGGCATTTCATCCGATCCTGGGCAAGGGCAGGATTCACCCCAGACAGCTCACCAAGCCATTGCAGGGCAGAAACACGCAGATAGCAAGCCAATGGCCTACTCTTTTAAAACAAAAGCAATGGTTCTTTTACATGCCTCTCACCACAGAAAGTAAGAGACATGACTGGCCTCTGATAACCCAGTTAGCTGCACTGGGGAAAATAAATAAATGAATGAATGAATGAATGAATAACTCCTCATACCAATTACAGTGTATATGTGCCGGTATAAGAAATGATCAGTATTACGATCTAATATTTTTAAGAAATCCAAACATCTTCAGCTGAAATTAGGTGTACACTTGCAACAAACTCAACAGAAAGCATCCCCTACTCATAACCGATGCAGGCGGTGACTATGTGTTTTAGTTACTCAGATTTTCTAGAGACACTTTCCTAATAGTCTCACAAAACAAATTCAAGCAATACTGCGGTTCTCCCCCACAACCCTCACCTACACCTCTACCAAACCCTAAAGCACACACACATATGGATGAACTGCATTACACTGATCCGTGTCTGAGACAGCTCTGTCATCAACCACTTTTATGAGCTCCACTTCCCTTAAATCTCAAACTCCTGACTGAGAAAATACACCTGAGGAGTACACCCCACCCAAAATAGTGTGTTGTGTGTGTGTGTGTGTGTGTGTGTGTGAGAGAGAGAGAGAGAGAGTGTGTTAAAGCATCTTGAGGATGAGTACAGCTTTATCATAGCTTTGTCTTGCACTTGGTGGCTGTGATTGATGGAGCAATAGAAGCTCAAGGAAAACAAACTGGGCGACACTATTCAGCCCACGGCCTGGGCTCGTAGCAACAGAAGGACACGGGCAACTCTGACAAGCTCCTGTGATGAAGGGGCCTTCCTTAACTAAACTCATAAAGCACACAGCAATAAAAGTCAATCTTCTGTAAAATCCAATTAAGTCATTATCTGACTGATTGTATCTTTAATTGAAAACAGAAGTGACAGTAAATTTCTGTGATATATCAGGATCAATCGATACTGCTGCCCGATCCGCTCTGCAGCAGTGATTTATAATGTCAGAGCCATAGAGGTAACTACACATTCTTCTCACTAAAACCACTGGGGGATGAAATTAAGAGTTAAGTGTGTTTAATAAAAAAGGATAAAAAAAAAAAAAAAAACTCAGGATAGTCAGGTTATTGATTATAGCAGATGGGACAAAATCGAATAAATGTTTTCAGCATCTTGGGCAAAGAAAATACTAGTAATTTTCTTTTTTGGCTATATGTGCTGCACTCTCTTCATGAGTGGTGTAAAAATCACTCATCAATAACAGTTTCTATTTTCAGCTGTATAAACACCAGAGTACTCTAAATGAGATTTCTTGCTGTTTTATTAAGACATAACAATAACTGGCGCTTTTGCAACATGACATTAGAAATTAATCTCCATAACAGTCAGTCACAGTAACATAGTGCAGTGGTTAAAGCAACAGAACCATTTTTGTGGTACAGCTCACAACTCAGCATTGTAGTAATTAAGAAAGTAAATCTTAACATGAACAAACTGTCTAAGTAATAACACCTTCACTGTTCATAACTGTGGAAATAAAAGAGGGATGTTCAGTCCTGTTGCTTTATTATTAAGAGAATAAAAATACAAATAATGGTTTGCATATGTAATTCAACTTGCCTTATTTAACTGGAGTTCATTTTCTAGAGTATAAAAATGATAAATTACAAAATATATAGCTGGAGTTCAATCTTGCAACAGATACGTCTACAAACAAATTTACTATTTTTATTACATCAAACATATAAAGGTACTCCAGCTCTGGGGCTATGGAGAGAGTTTATTTATTTATATATTTTTAAAAGGCAAGTTATCAAACATTATTCAGGGGTATTACAGTCAAGGGCAAACACTGACAAATCTATAATATGCAAAGAAAGGGCAGAAGCATTCAGCTTATAAACTAAAGTGTGGTAAAGAACCTCTCACAATTCAAGGAGGTAGATAGTGATGCAAATCATCCAAAGTTAAATGATGCCCTTTTGCTTGTGGCCATAAATAAACAATGCACTGTTTGTGGTGAGATTGAGGCATAATTCATTAGTGTTCCTTCCTGCATACTATCCCATAATGGCATCTCCTGTTGTCTGGATGAAAGGTGCTAAAATGATCTGAGACTGAATATCACAGTGTGGGTAGGAACTCAGTGACTCTGTATTAAAGGTAAAAAATTATTTGTGGAAACATTTCTATTTATTAAAGCAATAATAACAGCCATAAAGCTGGCAAACTACAGAACTGCAGTTACAAGTGCAAACATTGAACTCTCCTTAAAAAATTAAAAACAAAAAACATCTTGATATTAGACTGATCAGAATAAGTCTGGCTGGAAATATATCTACCTTTTTGAAAGGTCTTCTTTATGCTCAAACTTTTAACTTGTGATTTGTAAATACTTGACGACATCTAAATTAATAGGAATATTTATATGAAGACAAAGTGTTTTGTGCGATTTGCTCTAACACTGAATTTAAAATATTTACAACTTTGTGAAATCCAATCATTAAAAAGAGCATGTATTGAGAAAAATCAAACTGAAATCATATGTTCAATCGCAAAAAAATCTGAACTTGGTCACAACTTATTTTAACATATATTGCTGATCTCTTGAAAAACAACAACAAAAAAAACATTGACAACATGGCTCTAACCTTTTAGTGCCACGAGGCAAGTTAAGTGCAGTTGGTATGGTCTCTGAGACTTTTACTTGGCAGCTCCCTCTATGATGGAGTCCACAGTAAATGCTCCTGAGTCAGAGTTGGGCTCACATTCTGCCTTGTTCTCAGCACTCACCAAAGGGTTGATGGGCATGCAGGCCAGGCTGGTGTCAGGAACTCCATCAGCAGAAAAAGCTGCAAAGCACAGAGGCTCTGACATGTGAACAATGCAGTAGAACTACTATTATAGAACACAGCTTACTATTACTCCTATAAACTGTGGTAGCATTATGAAATGAGACTGCTTCCCTGTAAACAGTACTGCAGCACAGAATCTCCCTGAATGTTTTGGGAGTATATTGAAATTGTAAGTCCTTCAGAGGGAGCTTTCTGTTTTCAAATTTCAAAGGAAATTTAAAACGATTTACCCTAAGTAATGGGCCACAGTTAAAACATAATATAAAAAGACATCTCAAATCGCTAACGAACAAGAGCTTTGTAAGAGAATGCTGTTGGTGACTAATATAGTATCAGAGTATTTCCCCCTATACATTTTTTTGTAAAACATAGATATCCATGCACTTATAAATACACATTTTGTATTATGCAGTAAAAGTATATTAATAATTTCAAAATAATTATCTTTAAGAAGGGAACCCATCCACCAAACTGGTGATCCTATGTCATTTCCTTACAAAGTCATTGCAGCAAAAATCCCTGACAAGTCGAATATAGAAAAAGTGTCCTTGTGACCTTCAAAAAAGATCAAGGTCACCCATACACAATCCCAACCCTAAGTTATCGCACTAACAAGACTTGACAAAGAAAAAGTGACCTTGAAACAAGGTTAAGGTGATCCATATACCATCCCACTCTTTTTACCCCTGAGGAGGAGCAGGACACCAAGCTTGGTGATCTTATGTCATTTACTTCCAAATGTATTACACTAACAAGTTGTACACATGGATGGATGGCGGGGTCTCTTGTGGAGACAACTTATATTTCAGTAGCTCTGAGGATGAGAATGCTGCCAGAGATGAGCGAGCGGTAACTCCAAAATTGATTATGCAGCTGTCGTTTTGCCAATTCGGTTTTCCAGTCTTCAGTTGGTGTACGAGCAAAAAGATATGTTTTCTGCAATCTCTGGCCAATAAAGTGTTACGCAACACAGGTCAGTAGCCCAGCCAATCCAACGATTTTTCGTTACTACCACTCTGGAACGGCCAGTCAGAAGGGCAACATGTATATGAGCATGCCTAGAGTCATAACACTCACACACACTTTGAAAACGGGCATGGACTGATTTTGCTGGAAAGAAACGCTGATGGACAGGTACTCTAACTGTTTGTTCTGAAAATTAAACTAACACAATTTGGGGTGCAACATTTTCCAAAATATCTTTTGGCTTGTTCCCCCCATAAAAAAAACAACATTATTTGATAATCTTTCACAACTGATGCAGCCTATCAAAACTGGACAACAAACTCCTAAATAGATACAGAAGTGACAGACATTTACAAGTACAATACAGTATGTAGTCAGGAGGTAAACACGCGAGAAACTCTGCTCCAGAAATGCCTTTTTTTAAGTTAGGGCTTGTCCCATTTGTTTTTGCCCAGCAATGTACTGTATTAAAATCTATAATAATATCAAAAATTAAAGTGTATGAATATTTATTTCCCCTTGCTTTAAATTTAATACCATCTGCAAAAATATACAATAATTGAGAAATAGATGACAGAAAGTATTTTTATTGCCCCAGCTCTGAAAGTCAGTGTACATGCAATCTGTTAGCTTTTTGCAATTACAGTAGTGACAGCTCTCAACATTACAACAAAGTAGACAAAGTGCTTGTAAACATGAATCACATAGGCTGAGGTGAGTTCACGCCCCTTGGGCAGAAGCAATGAACTTGGTGATGTATTGAGCCAGCATGAGTGCTGAGCATGCACAGTAGACAGTATAGGTATAGAAATGAGCAGTGCTGGATAAGCAATGTCAGAATCATCAGAATCCTTTATTGATCACGGAGGAAACTGTGTAAAAAAGCACATGTGTAGTTGCTGCACTGAGGTCCCAACTCTCCATGGAAGTAAAAGTTCGAAGCGATAAAACATACAAAAACTCTGTATTAACGGTCGTGGGCTTTCTATAACAATCTCTTAGCAAAACACATGTGAGAAGAGAAAGGGGTTTTTATCCCTATGAATTATGCATTACTGTTCACTGTACTCAAAAAGTAATGAAAAAATATATATGATGCTAATGTTAATTTGAAACAGTATATTATAATAACCCACATGACTATAAACTCATGGATCATGACTTGTGCACTGAGCCAGGTCACATCACCGCTTAACTAACTGCATGTATTAAACTGATACTACAGTGTCTGCGGGGTCTATCAAAGTTACAATGCAAGGGGGATTACATAAATCTAATTCAGCTGTTTTTCTGACCTTCGTAACTCACAAGAGACAATATGGAGTTTATCTCCATGCCACTCTTCCCTTTCTCCTCCTCCTTACACCCAGTGATCTGCTCTGGCATTGAGGTAATTAAGGAGCACCAGTGAAAGAAGGGAGTAATTTTTCTCCTCATTAACCTTCTGATTGGTTTCAGGCTTCAGGCACACCTTCTGCAGTTTGTCACCCATCTCAAACCAACCAATCGTTATGTTTGTGTAGCTAAACTGTGAAGATGTTCTTTGAACAGCAATAACATGGTGGGATAAATAAGGGATTTGCAATTAGATGTGGCTGTGTTAATTAATAAGTGGGAAAATAAAACTATTGTGTAATTAAAAGCAAAGGCATCTGACTGGTCGGTCAATTGGACAGAAGGTAAATTGAACACTGGGGCTTGCGTGGCAGGAAGATATGTTCTGTGTCACAGCTTTGTTGTGTTTGATCATCAGCTAATTACCATTTAATACGATGAATGTGGAGCCTAGCAAATGCTTTTAAATGATTGGTTTCAAAGCTTAAATTTAAATACGATGATTAAAAAGGTCAAATAAAATGGGATGCACAGAAGTGAAATGCAAGAACATTAAGGAAAGCCAAATCTGAATTTACATATTATATACACAGGCATTTTTGTATACAGGGTAACAAATAATATTTCTGTTAAACAAATAAAATGAAATAAAACAGCTAGGACTTGGCATGAGCTCAAGTTTGTTTGATAGTTTAAAAACTTGCAACGTCTGCATAGAACCGTACTGAAACAAGAGAGGATTTAACCTTCTCTGTGTTCAGAAGGAACTTATTTTCTCCCTTGAACTTTTGCCCTATTCACCTCTGTTTAACAGAATATCTTATATTTCCAAACTATTAACCCGTCTTTGTGTGGTTTAACAAAAGGAAGTCTTTTTTTAAGCCCATGAAAAGGGGAGGGGAGAAGGTGAAAGGGGCTCAATCATTTCTGGCAGTCTGAACAAAAAGTGAACAAAAGCCCAGATGTGCGAGAAGATGGTAATTTAGGCCAGATCTACTGTGGATAAGGCTTTTCTGCCTGAGCTCATATACTACCTGCACAGGGACATGAGGGTGCCTAATCCCTCTACTTAGATAAACAGGATACACACTCTGCCATGCACACGTACAAGTTGTGCACATTTCAGAGTTAAAAACAAACAAGTAGTCAAATAAATAGATATATTAAACAAAGAAATTATATATATTCTTATATATACACATAGATAGATAAATAAATAAAATGCACATATTTCAAAGGTAATTTTATAACACAATACTGTTAGTCTAACAAACTACTGACTAAAAAAAATACTAACACAAACAATACTAATACTTTAAACTAAGTCTTAATGCACTTTGTGAAGGAAGTCACAGGGAAGATAAGAGGGCAAGAAGAGAAGGAGTTCTGTCTTATGGAGCGACATGAACATCTCTCTCCATCATTAGAGCTGTGGCAGGACTTTATGGAGCAGAAAATTCAGTGGAGACTTAAACCTTAAACACTGACTCCTCAAACTGGCCAATGGCTGCTTCATAAACGCACTCACAAGAACTTTGAATGGAAAATAAATACATAAATGAAGAAATAAATAGTAGCAATAATAAAAAAAATTATAAATAAAAAATAATAATACACACACAAATGTACATACATACAAATATATATGTATATAAATACAAATACACACACACACACACACACACACACACACACATATATATATATATATATATATATATATATATACACACATATA
>JAOUQZ010000027.1:8354039-8369491 GCA_028564935.1 Neosilurus hyrtlii
AAGACAGCTTGCCAAGTTTAGTGTGGAAGAACTTGAAGAATCCTGAGCCCAACCTCACTGGACATCTTTTGAATGAAGTGAAATGTTGACTGCACACAAGACCTCCTCAACTGACAGCCATCCCAACTTCACTAATGTTCTTATGGCTGAATGAGTACACAGCTGTGCTCCAAAATCAGCATTAACCATCATTCACACTCATCACTTATAATAAAGTATATTAGAACAAAAAAGGAGGACTCATTCCATAATGGTGTTGTCAAAAATTACATATGGGTGGAATGGTCAGGTGTCCACAAAATACTAGCCACATAGTGTACATTATGTTTGGACCAGGCTAGTAATATGTTAACAAGCAAAATCATGTCTCACTACACATTATCAGAGTCAGCTGAGACAGGCGCCAGCCTCCCTGTGACCCTAATTAGGATTAAGCAACTTAGAAAATGAATAAATGAATGAAATTTTTATTATCCGAAACAAAAACACAGCGTATACACAGCATATGAGATCTGTAACTGGCCTTATAATACTATAATCCTATATATATTTTAATACTATTCACATTAGTCCAGTGTAACAAGTGTATTATTGTCTGCTTGGTCCTAGTACAACATACAAAATTCCATAAAGACACCAGCTAAAATGGCCAAAATCCTATCGCAAATTACCATGCAAATATAAAGTATAAACTACAATACAATGTTTCCGTATTAAGACTATTACTTTTTGAGGCTGAGTAAAAAAAAGGTCATGAATCTTAAGTCTTGCGACATATATATAAGAGAACATTTTCCCGAGTTGGCATTATAGTAACATTAACTGCTCTGCTACTTGTGATGTCATGAGAATGACTTGGAGATCTTGATCATAGCTGTAAGGTTTCTCTGTTACATGAAACGTTACACCTCTTCCTGTTGTATTATTTCCACTTCAGTGCATTTAAAGAAAGTTTTCATTGTTGATCCCATAGTTGGAATGACTGAATAGGGCCTTTGATTATTTCTGTGAAACTGTATTTTTCCAGAAATGTAGTTTGTTTGTATTTGATCTGCATGTACTTTTTCCATCATAACCTGTTTTGTTGGTTCCCACAAACTGAGAGCATTGTTCAAAATTACCCTTTAAAAATATTTTCTGATAAGAAAAACAAGAGTAGGTCAAAAAATACGGAGATCAGTTAAGGGGAAATTTTTTCAACTTGTAACTCCAAACAGGGCCAATTTTCATCATGGGAAAACTATAGATGCAACACAGTAACAAAGTGCTGCAAGGCGGTTTTTAACTAAAACCTCTTTCACAAACAATACGCTCTTTTTTTTTTTTCTTTGGTCATACAAATTTAGTCATAAGAGATCGACACAGGTTTGGGTGAGGTGGATTTGAAAGTTGTGGAGTTGTGTTCACATACAAAATGTGTTGAACTCCTTTTGTGGGAAAATAGGTCAGGTCTGTCAAATCAGACATTCGTTCATATGAAAGTGATATGATTGTTCTAAGACCAAAAAAAAAATCTTGGTATGTTATTCCTGTGATACTTAATTCAAGTAAGTCCACCATATGTATGTTACATGATGCATGCACTTTCATAAAAATGTCATGGTTATATAAGAAGATTCTGTGGGTTTAACACGGGGCAACACAGTTGACTACCTTAAGTAAATAGTACAATACTGTATGCATCAGATGACCCAAAAAGTGTCCCAATATAATACACAAATATGTATGTCTATCATAGCACAGCCTTAGGATGTCCTGGGACATCACACAGCAGACCAAGGAAATGGACTCGACAAGACGCTGAAAAGTTCAAAACAACGGTCTACTACAGTATTTTCTGTTGCACACCAGGTGAGTTTCATACAACACAACCAACTGTATACTGTATCTGTTGTATGAGGCATGTTGGGGCTTTAATAATGGAAAACTTTGCAACGGACATCCTAACACTGAGATCATTTTAAACTGATTTAAATATTTGTCCTACATGAGTTATGAACAGCTCACTCATACATTTCACCCACAACAACTGTGAAGGATGAACTGAGAGAATTGCATTGCTAATTTCTGTACATTTGTCACTGTATTCTTTTAGTAAAGTGGAGCTTTGGGAAACATTATAATGTTAAAAGATTACTTACTTTAAATGATTAAATTTTTTTTTTAATAAATATAAAAAAATATTTAGAATTTGTTTTCAAGCAACTGGTATGAATACACATAGCAAATTCCTTGCATAGTGTAAGTGTGAACAATAATGAGATTCATCCATTACCTTTGTGGCTTAGACAGAGCAGGGAACAGCCAGATCAATAAATATTTAGAGCTTTGATAAGCTTTTCACTTTATTACTGGAAAATAAAACACTTGAGATTGAAATTCATAGATTGTGTAAACATAACCAATCTACTAAGACACAAAATCAATGAAAGCTAAAACCTAAAATTTACTTTCCGAATTTGCTTACATCATAATATCCTAACTGGTCTCCTTAATGCATAGGACATAATTTCTCTTCCTACACAAAACTTTCAGCAAAATTCGACAACAGTAATAAAAAAAAGAGAGAGGGAGAAAGAGAAAGGGAGATTGAGAAGGAGAGAGAGAGAGAGAAAAGAGAAAGAAAGAAAATGGTTAAACCTGTCTCATATAACACTAAAATTTCAACATAACTCATAGGGAGCACATCATCTCAGAGCATGACGGGGCAGGAGGATGGGTTGGGAGAGAGATGTGGGGTGGATGTAAGCCAACCCCAGGCGGTTGATGGAGTGTGGTGTCACTAGCGGCATAGACGATTTACAGCAAAGCGCTGCTGACGAGCTCACAGCAGTAAAGTGCGCACAGGGGCGTATTTCACAGCGAGCTGGCTTTTATGAAGAACACTTGGACACCCCGGCAGGGCCGCCGCTCGTGACGGATGGAGAAAGACGCATGACAAGCTTCATCATTGTTTGTAAATCTTAACTGTTCCCGCTCACTAACCCCAGAGGCAATTTTCCCGAGACACAGGCAGAGAGGGCCGCTCAGAAAGGACAGCATGGCACTCCTGAAGGTTATTTGGCCTCATATTTGGCCAACTGATTACTTCCCTCCATAACAAACACCCCCCACCCCCCTCGTGCAGTGTGATAGCACAGTAGGCACAGCAGGTGTACAGGGCACTCAGAAGCCTTCTCATAGAAAGACATATGTCTACAACAGCATTACATCTTAAGGATCAAGGATCAGACTTTGTCTACCAGATCAAAATGTAATCTGGGAAGAAATCATTATTTATTTACATTATGTACATTTTTTATACACAGTTGTGCTCCAAAGTTTTTAAATTAAAATAACAACAGAAAATGACAACTAACCAAATGACACTGACCAAAAGTTCATATACCCTGGTTTTGATGTCATACACACAAGTTGACACATTTGTCTTTAAATGGCTACTAAAGGTAACCATCCTCACCTGTGACCTGTTTCAGACCTCACATCAGTGTGTGTGGTCAATAGGGTCTGATAATAAATGGCTTCACCCAGCCATCAATCATGGATGAAAATAAACGTTTTCTTTTATCATTCATATTCTCTGAAAAGTGGCCAGACAATCCCAACTCTATGCTATTGTAGGCAATGAGAACCAAAAAAAATCACTCCGACAATTATATTGAGGTAAAGGTATGCCTTATCACTGAAACTACCAATTTAATTTGTTTGAAAAAACAAAATCACTGAAAATACCAATTTTCTGAAAAAATTAAAAGGTGCCACAAATTTAATTTTTTTGACAATTTGCAGAGCATGAATGAACTTCAAACCATATGGAATGTTATATATGTTTTATATTGTCATTTGTACCTTGGTTTGAGTAATACAATCATAGTGACAGATACAATAACATTAACCCACATTGCAGAAACAAGCTTTGATGATCAAATGCCAAATTATTATGATTATTATTTTGTCTTCTTTTAGTTTAGCAAATCACTGTGCCATTTTGTTTTCCTGTACTCACGGTATACAAGTTGATATTTATGATAGTATAGAAGCCAATCAGAGTGCAGAAATTGGGTATTGATATAAAAATATGGATAGATAAACCCAAGTCCTGGCCACATGTCTATGTATCATTGTGAAAATCATGGATCCACCCAGGGATTTAAATCTGCTCTAAAATATAACGGGGTTTTCCTTTGTCCATGTTATACACTTCCAACAAGTTTCATGGAAATCAGGTTTGTAGGTTTTGCACAAACCTGCTTAAGGGCAAAATACTGTCTTACCTCACTGAAAAAAATAATGTCCAAGGCCGAAGTAATAAAGATTAATGGTACCGTTCCAAAAGCCACGACACTCTATTGTGCTTGACAATGAGCTCATATGTTTTGGATCATGAGCAGATCCATTCCTTTCCCACACTTTCCATCACTCCATCACAATTTCCATCAGGCTAATTTTTGCAGCTTATCAGGTATACATAGATAATATATTATATTGTGGTATGGCATCTACATACAGTGGGTATAAGAAAGCATTTTTTACATTTTGTTGCATTGCAGCCTGAAATTAGGACACACTAAGAAAATATTTTCTCACCGCAATAAGAACTGGGGAACTTGTTAAGATAGAAAGAAAAATAGATGTGAAAAAAAAACCTTAAAAAAGTCATGAAATTCTTATGGAAAACCTGCTGTTCTCTGGCAGAAAGTTCACAATGGGAAGAACATGACAACAGGACAATGACCTGAAGCACACAACAAAGTTGAGTACACTTTGGCTGAAGGGGCAAAAGGTGAATGTCCTAGTGTGGCCTAGTCAGAGCTAAGATTTAAATCCACTGAAAATCTGTGGAATGGCTTGAAGACTGCAGTCCACCAACAGTCACCATGTAATTTGACTGAGCATGAACAGATCTATAAAGAGTGAGCAAGTATAAAAATGTGAATATTTTGAAGGGGGTGATTATTTTCTTTATTTTTTTAAAGTCCTGTGAGTAGTGGATTGTGATCCTTTCACCCCAGGTTTTCAGCTGTGTCCCTCGGGCTATTTTGTGGGGTGTGCTCTGAGAATACGGTGTACCGGACTCGTAGCTACAGACCATTAGGCCTCTGTACCACCGGAGCCATAGCTTGGTCTGCATTGGTAACAACAGGTTACCAAGTAAAAATTATGAACAGAATTTCTAGGCGCAGCCGAGGCGTTAAGAGGTTCTGGTTTGGCGGCCACAGAATCTCGTCTCTCCTTTCTGCAGATAATGTTGTCCTTTGGCCTAAACAAGCCGGGACCTCGGGCTCTCGGAGCGGTTCGCAGCCAAGTGTGAAGCAGCCGAAATGAAAATCAGTACTTCCAAGCAGAGGCCAGGGTTCCTTTTCGGAAAAGGGTGGAATGCACCCTCCGGGTTTGGAATGAGGTCCTCCACCAAGTGGAGGAGTTCAAGTATCTCGGGGTCTTTTTCACCAGTGAGGGAAGACCCTCACCTATAGTCACGAGATTTGGGTAGTGACTGAAAGAACAAGATCGCGAATACAAACGGCTGAAATGTGCTTCCTTCGCAGGGTGGCAGGGCTTTCCCTCAAAGATAGGGTGAAGGTGCTTGGCCACCCAGGAGTTCGGAGTAGAACCCCTGCTCCTTAGTGTGAGAAGCCAGTTGAGGTGGCTCAGGCATCTAATCAGAATGCCCTCTGAACGCCTCCTGAGGGTGGTGTTTTGGGCATGTCTCATCCGGGAAGAGACCCCGGGGTCAACCCAGAACACGCTGAAGGAACTATGTTTCTCATGCTGGTCTGGGAACACCTCATAGTCCCCACGGAAGAGCTGGAGGAAGTGGCTGGGGAGAGGGACGTCTGGACCTAACTGCTTAGGCTGATGTCCCCGCAACCCGACCCCAGATCAAGTAAAAGATGATGATAATTAAGAAATAATATATTACTTAAATAATAAATGTTTCTTATTGCATTTGAAATTATAGAATTTATTTTTTTTTAATTATAGCATGAATCAGTGAAATATGTTGTAATATGATGAATTAATCACATGATACAGGAAATTCAGGAAGCCCAAATGCATACAAATATATCATCTGTACTCAGAAAAAAATGCATTAAATGGAAATTGGAACTCTGTCAACTATTCCAAGCTAATGAGAATTACCAGTACACTAGCATTTGTCACAGGATTTAGAATTCAAGCCTTGATTTGTATTGTCATATTTATGATTTTTAACAATAGCCAAGCCTGTCAAGATATCCCATAACAATCAAAGGTTTAGTCACCATTGATATTAGATAAATTATCTTGCTGGCTGGATTCCCACATAATATACTACGCTCTGTGGCAAAATGTTTACACTGACACTCAAATAGGTGTCATTGCCCATTATGTGCATACTGGATGTGTAAAAAAAAACAAAACAAAAAAAAAAAATATATAATGTAAAATAAAAATTTAAATGAACAAATTTCACTGAAACACTAAGCTACATAATCTGAATCAGTAATCTAAATGTATGCATTAAGTTATAAATTACTTTGAGCACTGGCATGCAAGCAGGTCTCACGTAACGTATCACAGGAAACAACCACTAGCCTGCTATCACTCCAGTAACTGGGTATTTAGGATCTGTGTTTTGAGACCACCCACACTGGGGTGCTTTTGTGCTGTAGTGGAGCATAGGACACCATGGAGTGAGAGTGCAGTGGGACAGGCACCCTCATGGCTAAGCAGCTTGTAAAATTCATCAAAAACCAGAACAGGTAAAAGCTTTCAGGAGATTGGGGAACAGTGGGTCTATTAAAAACACAAAGTATGCAAAAGCTCTGTCAATATCACTTCAAGCATTCATATATAAATTAATCTGCACTGTGCAGTTCAGAACCAGCTAACAGTCAGACATTTATGTGAATTTATGATATCTGCAACATAAAGGAAATTAGAGTATTAAAAGAGTGTGACTTCTGAACCTGTATGTGCAGCTCATGTCACTTTAAATCCCAAGACTTAAGAACAAATAGCCATAATAAAAGTTTTACTTTTGAATTTATTTATTTGTGTGAATTTTATGGCACTCTGGACTTGCAGAGTGAACCTCCCTCGGTTGTACTTTGCACACGCTGTTGATAAACTCTGGATAAAACTTTATGGGCCTGTGAGTGATATGGGCATGAGTGTGTATGTGAGATAGAAACGAGGAGGGGGCGGGAGAATGACAAAGCCACTGACCTGCAGTTTTGGGCTCAGGGCAGATGTTGTTGTCCTCCAGGGTGAAAATGGGGGGCATGCAGGCAGCCGTGCCCAGGCCCTGACTTAGGTAGGATGCTGCAGAATAGTAGGAGTGCATACGGTATTGCTGAGACATGTTGTGGCTGGACAGACGGCTATCTGCACTGGGCATCTGCTTCGAAGTAAAATGATTCACGTACAGACACACAAAACACCCACACAGGGTGGAGATTAATGTAACTGGAAATATGTAATAAGAATACAGTCATCTCCAGAATTATTGGCACCATGTGTAGAGTTGAGTAAAAGGGCTATAATTTAAGTAAGTTTATTATAAAATTTACTTTAACAAAAACACACAGTCAGTGATTGGCACCCTTAAGATTTCTTGTAAACTAAATGCAACTGAAGCATGCTCACATTTATATTTTATTTTTATTTATAAATCTTGGGGGGACAAAGCTTTGACTGGAAGTGGTTTCTCTGGTCAAATGAGACAAAAACTAAACTTTTTGCTAGTAGCTGGTTTGACATAAAAATGATGGTTGTATTATAAAATAACCTAATTGCGGCTGAGTGTCTGTGATGCTCTGTCCTGGGAACCTTGTCCAGGATGGATGGCATCAGGTATCAGGATATTCTACATGAAAATCTTACCATTTATTTCAAGATGTTACAAGAGGGTCACGGGTGGATTTTTAAGCAGGACAACGATCCAAATCCACATTAAAATGATTAAAGGGTACCTATAGTGAATTTGTATTACCAGCTCTTTAAAACGAACATGTATGACATCAGCAGTTCCATCAGGCAAAGTCAGTCCTTATTTCTTGTCAAGCACATGTGAGTGTTGCCACACTGCTACTACGACTAGGCATGCATAGCAACATGTTGGCTGTTCATTGGCTGTTCCAGCTCCGGTAGTGACGCAAACTCATTGTTTCGTCCTATTGGCTGGGCTGCGTGCCGCAGACACCACAAAGTGGCTTCTCACGAAGCCTAAGCATTAACATCTAAAACCGGACACTGCTCCTACAGAAATCCTTCATAAATAGTCAACGGATGACAAGGGACGGGAGCAGCACCTCGCCAAAAGTAACCAGTAAAAGGTAAGAGCCTTTAGTAAGCAGGGAGTTTTATCACCTAAAATGTCATTCACTGCTTGTTTACTTGCACTGGACAACCCAGCCCAACGAGTTCATGTCACTTTCAGGAAAAAATGGTTGTTCTGCATTAGTTCAAACCCCGCTAGTAATCCAAGGGATAAAATTGCCCAGTATAATGCTTTTTATGGTAATTTATGATAAAATAAGCTCTGTATCGCGTAAACGTCTTACATTACGCACAAATTATGCTGCCAGGATGATCAATACCGGTACTCTTTAAATCACCACAGCTTTTTAAATGGGTGTAAGAGGACAGATCACAAGAAAGAGCCTAGAACCATAGAGGACCGGGATGGACTTTGTACCCTTGCACGTTTTTCATATCCTATCAAGGCTCACTGCTGTCATGACGGCCAAGGGAGACGTAAACTTGTGTGGGGTGCCAATAAGTCAGTGATGCCTGCATAAATTAACAACAAAGCATCAGTCCTAAAATATTTTCAGAGTGATATTATGCTAATTAATAACAAACAGCATTGTCCCTCCCCTTTTAACCAAGGGTACCCATAATTCTGGAACCAATATGCCATCTTGATCACAGTGCACCAAACAACACAAATGACAAATTCTGAAACAGTCCTGCTACTTAAAACAAACGTGTGCATGTCTCATCATGAAATAAAAACAAGAAAGATATAGCCTGTGGCCCTTAGGAGTCTGATTTGGCTTCTCAGATCAGATAGGTTATTCCCTAAAAATAAACTGCAACACATTTCTGCTCAATTTTCCACCATCTTGTGAGAACTTTAAAATTAGCTGTCTAGTCAGCAGCGTGTCGGCTTGAGGGGGTTTTTCAATTTCAGCTTTATTGAATTTGATTTCTGTCAGCCAGTTATATGTCACCATTTATTGTTCACCCCATCAATTCTAGACAGCTTTATAAACGGTTATTTAAGCTATGCTAGGCTTCACATATTGCCTATGACAAATACAACAAAAAATGAACTGTATTTTTCTGGATATGCTCCAGTGAAACATGCACTGAAAAGCAGGAATACACATGAATAAGCATCTGAAATGTGTCATAACTGGAATTAAGATGTATGATGGTCTGCCTAAGGAACAGTCCAATTTATACGCTCATGTAAATCCAACTCAGTTGAAATCCATGGTCTGACACCACACTCATCCATTAAGTATTATGTCAGTCATCTTAAAATGAACATTTATATAATTCAGGATCATGTTCATGTGGAACTTCATGGAGTGTACATATGTTCAAGCCTGACTCTCCCTTTAAACAGGAAGAAAGTCAGAGCTGAGTAGTAAGGTGTTGGTACCGTGCCACTTTTGGTGTGAAAGCTCCAGTGCAGCCCTCATTAATAGGGGCTGGCTCATCTCCCTTACCTCCCTCAGAGGGCTCTTATCTGGCACCATCAGCTATCTGGATCCTCTACGCCACCCTCATATTTTCATTCTCCACCTGCAGTGCAGCGCAGCCCTGCTTGCTTGAGCTGGGAGAGGGCAGGAGATGGACGTGCTCTGATAAAGCCAACCTGGGGAGCATTTTCTTCAACCACTAACTTTTTCCCCTACAGCAACACTAAACCGATTTGTATCAACTTTTCTTCAGGGACTGTGGACCATGGTAACGGATTACATTCTTGAACAACTGCAAACTATTAAAAATGGATTTGCTTAAAATGTAATACGATTTAGTCGGAGGGTTTCTGAAAACTTAAATATAGCTGTTTAGATTGACTGCAACATACTAAAAGAATTTTTTTTCTCACTCACTCATTTGCCAAACCACTTAATCCTATTAGGGTCAAGGGGGGTTGAAGCCTATCTCAGCTGACACTGGACGAAGGCATGGTACACCCGAACAGCTCACCAGACAGGACAAACACACACAAAACCATCCACACTCACATTCACACCTAGGGGCAATTTGGAACAGCCAATTAGCCTAATGAGCATGTCTTTGGGCTGTGGGGTGAAACCGGAGTACCTGGAAAAAACCTATCCAAGTACAGTGAGAACATGCAAACTCCACCCTGGTACTCGAATCCTTGCTGTGGGGCAGATGTGCTAACTATTATGCCACCGTACTGCCCCAGCATTTGTCTTGCTCAAAAAAAAAAAGAGAGTGAGCGAGAGAGAGCTGTCTTCAGCTGATTGGTAAAGCCAATTGCTACAAATTGGCTTATAAATTACCATCCTAGCAAAATTAAGGCAAACATTTTCAGCTTTAACATCTAAGCAACATTGGTTGAACCAAAGCAACATTAGCTCACATGTGGTCTATTCTTGTTTACAACGAAACACGTTGTGAAAATAAATCCTTGCAACCGAGCAGATAGTACCATTATGCATAATGAGATCAACATTAAGGTACTGAAGCGTGTTGAAACACTATATCAATATCATTAACCTTTGCAATTCAAATGGCATAAAGAAGTGAGTGGAAGGCAGTGACTAAGGTGCAGGATGTTGCTGTCAGGCATCCTATTGCATACGCACACTGAAATATGGCTCCATCAAGAGCCCACATGGACATACTAATCACGGATAAGTCCCTGAAGAAATATTGGCTTAATTTATTTTGCACATGAGTAAATCATACTGGATACAATAAGAATACTTTGTAACATAAATTTAAATCAAATGTACATGATGATCTCGATTATATTCCTTCATGTCACAATGTTGAGGCTGTGTCATATATCAGTCATTTCCTGGTTGATTTATAAAGGTTAATAAAAGTGTCTTAAGTTGATGGGATGTCAAAAGTAAATGGCTATGACTTTGAGGATGCCCTCAATTTCATGTTCAATTCAATCTGAGTAAATGGAAATTAACATTATCCAATACCATGGAACTCGAGCCTTAATTAAATACTAATCACTTGCAGCTTTCAACAATAATTACATCTCTGAATATAGTAACAGTAACATGACAATCTATATTTGTTCTACAACAGTTAAACAATGATTAAAAAATAAACAGTCTTTTAAAACTGTATACGCGTTTCACCATGCCTCTCCAATCTACATCCATCTCACTATCCAGTTCAGAGGATCCTGTGTCATACCTTTACAATACAATAAATATGAATCACAACACTGTTCTTACTCTACCAGCCTCATCCTTGTGAAAAGCCTCATCTCTTACTCTTACACATCTCACAGCCTAGTAAAAGTAAAAACACAGAAATTCCTGTTACCCAAATTATCTGTTTATACTGAGCTACAGGCATTTCAGGTGTTCATGTGTGTGTTGATTCTGAAATATACCTCAATATACTGTGTACCATGACAGTACCATCACTTATATAAAATGTTCAGCATATTATAATACACGTTGTTACACTACAGTTTTACACTAAATTGTAATAATAATAACAATAATATTAATAATAATATTCATAATTCATTTATTCATAATAATAATCAAAATCTATATACAACTGTATGAAAAAGCCTGGAATATACCCGGAAAAGTGCTATCAAGCTGTAACAATCAGTTTCACAATTTGATTACAGTTGATATTTAACTAATTATCTGTTAGCCACCTAATGTAAGCCTGTCTAAGACTGTAAGAAAAATCACTGTATCCGACATAGTTGTTGTTGTAATCAAGAAAGATCATCATTTCCTTCTGGTCATAGCTTTTGTATATGTGCACATAACATGACCTTACAGTGGTGTAACTCAGCTTCATGGACACGATGAGAGGCCAGCAGCTCTTTTTACCCAGAAACATAAGCACCATCAACTGTAGCTCAGGCATTTTAAAGACATGCATGAAAATCATTTGCCAACCTGTATAACTAAAGAGGGTAAATTCTGAGTCGTTCAGTGTAAGTGCATGGATTGGATAAGGGTTAGAGAACTCCCAGTAGCAGCATTAGTTGCAGTTCTGACTGGGGGAAGCAGGGAAATGTAAACAGTTTGTAAGAGAGACAGCGTGACATGAAGACTACACACCTTCCTTGCTGTGCTCAGCCACTGGCTTGGAACGACAGGACAGGCAAGACACGTAAAAGCTTAGTGTGCCACCCTGCCAGCTGGGTTCACTGACAGGAACCCGTATAAACAAGCGCTCTAACCCATTTAATCAGCTCATTACCACATACTGCTGGATTACATGGGACATAGCTTAGGTGAGTGGGGAAAATGAGCATCATGGTGGTCTTCTTCATGGGTGTTGAGTTAATATGGAGTACTTCTTCCTGTTTGTAGTGGATTTTTAAGTGGGATTGGAAAACTAGACATGAAAGTTTTTGCAGTACTGCTCCTTTGGAGACTTACTCTGTGATTAATCAAGCCCAATACTATTCTAGCCCATTCACTCTGTACAATACCTGTCGTCACCATATTTAATAAGTGAAATTAAACCTGTCACATACTCACAGCCCATTTATCCTCCCCAAAATCTTATTTCATTTTAAATTATTATAATAATTCTGGTCTACTTAGTATCATGTAGAATGGCCTGTAAACCATGGCTTGAGTTCAACAGAGTAAATGCTGTGTGTGAAAAATTTGTAGCATATTTATATTTATTTTTTATGTGTAATATACTAAAAGGTCTATGAAGTATACCTTTACAGCATTACTCTAAAAAGTAATTACAGTCCAATAAATTATACTATATAAACATTTCCCAGAGAAATGAGAACAACTTATGGGTAAAAAGATATACCATTAGGTAATTAAGCAAAGGTACAGTTCAGTACTGTTTTTCTAGGATTGTGCAAATGATTATTGTTAGCACTGTATAATGAATAAATACAACTGACTGTATTAGTGTTATTACCTGGTACTGTTGATAATTGTACAGATTGCTGTAGTACGATGGGTAGCGGGAAGGTTGATAGAAGTTGTAGTAGGAAGCATCCACCATCAGGTCAGGAGAGCTCTCAGAGTGTCCCCTGCTGGCTGCTGTTGGGCTCGGAGACAGTGAAGAGTGGCTCCCTGAAACAACACGCCTTACACTTACAGAGCAGTGGATATTGATCATGAATAATTACACAACCTAAAGCCACAGGTTGCTACGGACTACAAATTAAAAAATTCTTGATGAAAATGATGCTTTGGGATTTTTATTTTTGTAAAGTTGTGTGTGGTGTTCTTTGTTTTAAAAGCAATATAGATAATCAGTGGTCTCATTACTCATAGCCCCCTCTGCTGGTGAAATAATCCAGTGCTCCTGGTAGTACAAATGCTCTTGCATTATTCCTCATTAAATGCGTCATTATGCTGCCTTTCCAATCTATTTCAACCTTCTCAACTTCCTCTTTATCTCATGTACAGGTTTGGAATGTGCACCCTGGAGTCAGAAGATGACCAGTAAGTGCCACTTTGCTCTTCTTTGGCCCGTGACAGCAGCAGGGATCAAATTAAGGCAGCCTTGACCGGGCTGGTATTTTACTCCTCGCTCAGTCCTATCAGACAAGCAAGAACAGCCTGTCTCTCTCCCACCCTTCTTGACTCAACATCTCTGGCCAGAGAGCCATCAAAATGATTGCCCAACATGCCAAGACGCAATCACCAGAGCTAGAGATAGGCATAGAGTGCAATGACAGAATGTTACAGGAACTGTTGCTCCTCCATTTCCCCCTCCCGGTATTTTCTGAGAATAAAGAGAGCACCGCACTGATTGTATTGTGTTCTAGGTTGAATGGGTCACAAAAATGAAGAACGGATAGATGGGTACAAGCTGTCCATGGCCACGGTTCTACTTGAACTGCCTCGATACACACATTTTCTCATACACACACACTTTCTGAAGGGTCATTAGTTAAGTGGGTCATGGTGCGATGTGATGGAAGGAGTCGGCAGTCTTTTTCTTTTAATATACCTCTTTATGAGCATGTTTTTTTACTGACTCTTCCACATGAGCACTATTTAGAATTGACAAAATTTAGTTTAGTTTAAATTTTGTAAAGTTCAAAATTGTTTAAGTCTTTTAACAACTTTCATTATAGTTCTTAATATTGTTCAGATTTCTTTTGCAATCTCTCAGTTCTATAAGAATAACAAGTAAATAACAATTATATGTTATCTTCCGTGGAAGACGTGTCACCTGTGGTTTATTAAACAGAAGGTGAAGCCAAATTTATTGTCGTTGTGCCAGAAAGTATAAAAGCAAAAGCTAAAACATATTTAAAAAAATTAAACATAAATACTCACTGATGGAGGTTTATTGTCTATAAGAAAAAAACTTAATGTTGGTATTTTGCAGCTATTTGCAATTTTTTTTCATACGCATATTTTTTTCCCGCTTACCTTGTAAGTAGAGGTGTATGGATATACTCCTTCCATGTAAGAAATTAACTTTGGAATCCTTAGAAATGCAGAAACATGGAGTTGCAGATATAGTGTTAAAACACTTTTTTTGGAAAAAAAATTATTTGGAAAAAAGAAAAAAAGAATTTGGAAAAAAAATTCTAACTAAATACCTGTTGCATGTATATTAGGTATACACACACACTATATATATGTGTGTGTGTGTGTGTGTGTGTGTGTGTGTGTATAAATATCTCACCAACCTATTAACCGACCTTTTCAACTATCAATCAACTATGCCTTAAAATAACCCTCTGATGGTACTAAATAATATGTGCTAGCAGCAGTATTGGAAAGAAATTTCTTCTAATCTTTACAGCTTCTTCATTCCCATTTTTGCCTGGATAAAAGTCTTGTCGCAAAGAACCAATCTCACTTTCAAGCCTATATTTATTATAGAAAAATAATCAAGTGACCTTGTTTATAACTAAATATATAATATTGTAGCAAATATAATATCATAGTGAAAAATTAAAAACATCACTCAGGGTCAATAGTGCCTCTCCAAACATGGCCATGATCGTACCAGACTTCCAGGTGCTCGTCATGATGAATAATTATCATATTAAAACAATCAGCCACCTTCAAGATGATCAAATTACAAATAATAAAAATGTATAAGTGCTGCTAAAATTACTGAGGCCCAAGACACTTGTCATCCATTTGTAATACACAAGTAAGCTATTTTAGAGGGCAGCTCGTTCATCAAATGGTCAGAAAACAGTCTGTTATCAACCTTGTGGTGAGAAATCTGAGCCACCTGTAGGTGTGAAACATAATGGG
>JAOUQZ010000027.1:8375569-8393709 GCA_028564935.1 Neosilurus hyrtlii
AAGGAACTCAAACCTATGATAATCATGTACTGTAAACATTTACATAGCATGAAAATACAATTATATCTTAATAAAACCTTTAATTGATAAATATATAACTTCATGTACTATTAGGGATTTATAGTAAATTGGTAAATACTGTAATTATTAAATAAAATGGTGTGTATAAAAGGAAGGACTGTTAAATCTAGATATTTACTGTATTGTTTAAAATATTGTCCAATTGTTGTATTTTGACCTGCCACACTATGGCTACAGGACACAGAAAATAAGACTGATTTACATCCACTTTACTGTGAATCTAAATCATATATACAGGGTTAAAATATAAAGCTCGTCCTTGGATCATCTTGGATATTGTAGACTTGATTCCTGATTATAAAAAAAAGTAATCTGCAGATACACAGTCGATGCGTTTGAAAAACCTCACAGAAAGAAATAATACAGAATACCTTAAAATCTACACTGATTTGAGTTTACATCGTGACCATGTTCTAGTTGAGGGCTCCTCTATGCATATCACTTGGTTGTGATTTCAGACACAAACTTGGGAACTACAAAACCCATTCGCTGTGACCCAAAAATAACCACAAACCCATTGACAAATCCTAAGTGGACAAGAACATGGACATGACACTGAAGGCAGAAAAGTGCTGAATAAATGTCCTTTCACAGTCTATGGTCGATTCGAAGAATCAGGGTGTGATGAGTCCTTTTTCCATGGTTTAATGAGTTGCTGGTTATGAATGCTAGGCACATATGAACTACAATTAGCAGCAGAGAAAAAGGTGAAGGAGGTATAGAGCTTGTCTAATCAAACATGCCCCTCCTAGTGGGACTTGGAGAAGTCTTCCTGCCAAGTCGAGGTGTTCCCTGGGGAAACAAACAGACATACTGATATAACATTCTGACATTTCAAGAACAATCCACAGACAAACCTGAGATGATGAGGATCTATCCAACAGCCAATCACCATCCAGTGTAAACACAAGACGCATTCTTATCAAGAGGCTATTTACTCTCTGATAGAAATAAAACATACACAAAGAAGGCAGGAACTTTGAACAGTGACCATTGGACTAAGTAAGTGTGCAAGATTGTTGGACACACTGGCTTAATAATGTAGTAATGCTTGAACACATTAGAAAATCTTCAGTGCAATATTAAATATTACTAACTTCAGCTTGATATGTGCAATATTCTTAAAGGACAGATATTATACCCATTTTCACATCATTATTCTGAATTTTGGAGACCAGTGGCACACCAAAGCATGATTTCTAATCCCAAAAAAACTCTACATTTCTTCAAGAAGCTGCTTCCCCAGCTCACCCGAAACACTGATACTGAGTGCTTGTGCTGTACGGCCTGTCTGGCTTCCTCCTCCCATTTATGGTCTTTCCGCTCTCTGTGCCTACTCTGCTCTGACTGGTTGCCTGAAAGCTCCAGCTCAGAGCGCTGGAAGGCAGGCCTGAACTGGCGGAGATAATGAAGTGCATGGGGGGGCAGCATAAACAGAAGGCCAAGGAGGCCATGATACACTAGGGTGTTAGAAGCATTTACATAATAAATAGCTATAAAGGATGTGATTAGCTTGACAGATGATTTAAGCAGGCACTAAATGAGGTGGTATTGGGAAGTGAGTAGTTCAGTAGTACAGAGAGCAGATGTGGAGACACTTACTGGTGACTGGGCTTTGGAGAAGTTGACATGAGCATACAGCAATACTGCAATGTCTTTGTGTCCAGCTTCCAGAGCAATGGACAGAGCAGTACTTTCATCCTGAATCTCACACACACACACACACACACACACACGTGCAAAGTAGCACACATTTCAGTAACTCTCAGATTTCGTTATATTTCTTTAGGTAAATGAATCAGTCAGTAGTTCGTCAGCTCAATGCAAAGGAAATCATCACTGTTACAGCCAGTTCTCATTTGTTGTTAGTCACACAAACATTTCTACATTAAACACTGCTTTAGAAAGGATGCTTTTTTTGTTTGCTCACATTGTCATGGAGTGTGGCATCACAGCCCGGCTGGGCCAACAGCAGCTTGACTATCTCCACATGGCCATGCTCACTGGCGCACATGAGCGCTGTGGAACCCTCATCGTCTTGGATGTTGACGTCAGCACCGCAGGCAAGCAATGCTTTCACCATGTCCATCCGGCCGTGACTGACTGCCAGCATCAGTCCCGTCTGACCAGCCTAGAAGAGAGAATCATAGACGTAAACAAGGACTAAAAACATGAAGATAACATTTAACATTAAGTAACATTTAATCATATTTGCCAGATTTATATGTGATGAGTATGATGAGCTTCTTTATGCATGTTTTTAATCGTGTCTAACTTTTACCAATTAAAAGGAAATTGGTCACAGACTTTTTTGTTGATTTAGTTGATAAATTGAATTAAAAGGATACCTCAATTGTTTTTTTTTTTTAAGACTTGGGTGCCTTAATGCATCTACATCTATAATATTTTTAAATAACTACAAGAGTGTTTCTTTAAAAGGCCAAACTGAAACTCTTGCCAGAGCACTTTAACTTATATGGAAGTGGGTAGATGGTGTTACATGGGGGACTACACTGGTTCAGTGAGTGATTTCAGTGGTACCTAGAGAAGTCTGCATTGACACTTCACTCAGGTAAGTGCATGCTGCAGTCAACTAAGTCTTGATTTGATGTGTTCAACTCTCATGCAAGGTTAAGGCGACTGATTCCCTTTCAAATTTTGAAAGGGACACTAACATTCATGCCCAACTGCAACCTCCAAAAGTTAATGCTAAATATGTTCAATTTCAAAGTTCATACTGATGTTAGACTCACCTGGCTGGCTTTTGCATTGACATCCCCTTTACTGAACAGCTCCTCCACCACCCTCATATCTTTAGGAGCCTCAACGGCAGCTAACGCAGCTAGCATGATGGGAGTATAGCCTGCCTTGTTCTGCTGATTGACGTTGCAGACATCTGTGACAAAAAACGAGAACCAGTAGATCAGAGAGGGTCCACAGGCCACCCTTCAAGTCAGTGCACTGGGACGAAGGACTTCCTTTGTTTGGGCTTAAAGAGAGGAAAGCACTCTACATGCAAACCATTGAGACAGCATATACTTGGGAGAAAAAAGAAGGTAAGGGCTAAAGCTCAGCTTCATTGATTGGCAGTTGGTCAGAGCTCTGAGAGAATGGGGGGCCCTTCTTGAGACATGGGGCATCAGGGCCTGAGAAGCTTAACATGAAGCTGACAATAGGCTTTTCGCTCTAATAAATGCTGGCACCTCATCATGAAGAGCATTATGGGATATTCATAAAAGAACTGAAGAAGAAAACAAAGGTTTGGAGAAGCCCACTTCTCCAGTTCTTTTAGAGGGGTTTCTAATGGAGGATTAGCAAAGTGTATGTATATTTTGGCAATGCTGCACAGTAAAATTTCTCATTTTGCTTGAGAAAGTCATGAATGTAGATACTATACTCAAAAAAAATATTCCAATTCCAAACTCCAAACTATTGTTTTGCTGCACAATTATAAATGACGTTAAGAGTTTGTAGTACATGTGATTTAATTTAAAAACTAGATGTACATTCATGACTGTTTCTTAAAGCTCAGATTTATAAAACATCCATAAGCACAAAAACTACAGACATTGACAAAAGTCTCGTCGCATTGATGAGTTACAACAATGCTACAAATATACAGACTGTTTTGTGAAAGCAACAGAAAACTGTAAATGTATTTATACTTTTTACAGCTAATAAAAAGACAAACATATGCATTCTAGGCTGGAAAAAAGTTTGGTCATGTCAAAAGTTTGGTCAAACATGTAACATCAAATTCTGGATCAAAGTAATTAGTAAAATTTGTAAAATATAATTAGTAAAAAAATAATGAAAAGTGCTTGATTAACTGAATATACATAAAATACAGGTATTAAAGCAGCTTTCAGGTAATTTATCAAATCATTTTGTAAAAACTGTAGAAACCTTCAAGATCTCCTGAAAGCAAATAAAAATAATTTGAAGGCAATAGTATGAAATTTCATAAATGAAACATGTGATCAACCATGGTTTTATTGGTTTGATTTTTTTAACTTAAAACCATTTTGACTGAATGGCTTTTGAATGCAGTTTTGATCATCACAAATCTTACTTTTATCACTGTTTGTGCTTTTACAATTCTAATTATCCTTTTTTTTTACTGCACCAAATCCAGTCAACTGTTACAACTGTTAAGGCATCCATGAGGCAAACATCACTGACCGGATGTTACCATAGATCCCCATGGTGGTAAAAATGTACATAGAACAGTGACTGCCACTATGCATTGAAGTCACTGATGGTACACATTTCTCAGGCAAGTGCTTATTTCCTCTGCTCACGTTTCTGCAAGGAACCCCCCAAAATCCACTGTAATGGCCACAATAATCCTAGCCACAGTTCTCACACATCAACCAACTATATGAGACCTTAGCATCAGGGTAATCTAGTGGCTGTGATTATACTTGCTTCATTAGCACATGTTATCAATGAGATTTTCACATACAAAATGTTATTTGCAGATTTTCTATTCTCCCTCTACTGGATAGTGTACTATACCTGTGAGGTAAAATTCACATCCTTCCTAAATAACTAATACTTTAATATTATGCATGTTTTATATATAAAAGAAAAAAAAGTCACTTCTTTTCCTGCCTGTCTATCTGGAAAGTTTTATAAATTAGACCCCTGGTTTGTTTTGGGGAGGGGTTTAGCCTGGTTTTCATATCTGCAGGATCAATACTACTACCACTCTGCATGTCCATGGTTTGTTTCATCCTCAATACTGGAGTTCGCCAAGGATGGGTATTCAGTCCATTCTTATTCTCATTCTAGATGACAAACATGATTTTACTTCATCTGCTCTGAAGATGCTCGAGTTCTATAGAAGATATATTTGACGGCCTTTCAGAAACATGATTTTAAATATTCTTCACATCATCAAAGAAACCATTCCACCCCTGATTAAAGAATCAGCTCAGTTTTAAAGAAAGCTCTTATTTCTTCCAGACATTCTTATGCAACTCTACTTGCTGGCTTCCCTCATATGGTGCCACTCACCTGCTTCATAAACTCTTGCATTCTTTTATATGACCCTTCTAATAAGGTCACTCCTCTGGCATCCTGTTGCAGAAAGATCAAATTTAAACTTGTCCTCACAAAAGCAGTGCACCATATTATGTAAGGTGTTTGTGGTTTTGCAATTTGTGGTTAAAAATTACAGAACTGTACACCAGCTCCATTATTAAACTCTGGTTGACTGGCCCGACTGAATGGCTTTTATGCAGTTTTGATAATCACAAATCTCATTTTAATTACTGTTTGTAGTTTTATAATTCTAATTGTTCTTTTTTTTACTGCCTGTACTACTCAAGCACAACAACCCAGCATTAACTTCTAATCATTAGCCTTATAAATCCTTTTATGAGCTTTGTATTTCTGTACTTATGACTGACTGCACACTTCATAATTCAGTACAGATAAGTGACTAACCATAAAAGTAAGTAAATAAATGAATGAAAACCCAATTATTAACCGGCTTCTCAGTGGGGAAAAAAAAAATTCACATTTAAAAAAGAAATGATAACAGCAAAACTGCTCACTTCTCTTTATATGTCTGCCTTTTGTCATTGTAAATATGTGGAGCTAGCTAGTTACCTGCATCCAGCAGCTTCTTTACAATGTGGAAGTTGGAGTGCGAAACACTGTAATGTAATGCGGTGTTGCCATTGCCGTCGGCCATGTTGACTACATACTGCAGCAGGGTGGGCGAGATGTTACGGAAAGTGTTCAGGTAATCCTCCACCATAGCTGCCACTGCCGTCTTCTGACTGGACACACGGAACCACTCATGCTGCACTGTGTTCATGCATGTCCTCTGTGATATGAGAGGAATGGAAGGAGGAATTAATGTTATCACAGCTAAAAGTAGCAGTCACTGAACGGTCAAAAAAATAATAATAATGATCAGTATTTAATCCTATGTTGTGCTACTCTTTAAAATTTGCATAAATGAAACATGAGATCAACAGCTAAAACAGGCAAATGAACAAATCTTTACTAATAAACTAGGTTTAAAATATATATATAAAAAATTAAAATCACCAAAACTCAAACCCAAAACTTGGCATAAAATACAATTGCCACAGAGCAGTCGAAATCCTTACTAAAGCACCCTAATTGGTACTAACCATGGTCATTAAAGCTTTTTTGGGAACATCAGTTGGCTATGGTTTTTGGTACATGTTGAACTCTGCCAATGCACAGTCAGATATGGCCCTACAATTTAACTCCCGCTCTTATTTGCTGTTCCTGTAACATTCTTTTCCACTATATTAGCCACAAAGGAGCTCATTAGCCATTATCCCCTTACTGCCTGCAGCACAATGGTTAAGTAGGGCATAAGGAACTATTCAGAGAAAATAATTTGATTTGCATGCAAATTTTTTTATCATTGAGGAAAAAAACAATGATTCTGAAAATGATCAGAAACTCAGTGTGCATTTGGAAGATGCAGGTGGGACTATTTATCAGAATTGTTGTGATTAATTTGGTTTAAATAGCAAGTAAAATGTTTAACTCACTGCATCTTTACTGGATAATGCCTTGGGGTCGCTCAGGTGGGTTTTAAGAACATAGCAAGCAGAGAGCATTTTTTCACTCAAATCATACCTGGACAGTTGAAAAAAAAAATTATATTGATATTAAAATATTGATGAGATAACTTTGACAAGGAAGACATTTCTACCTCTCTCGGGTCTCATGATTCTCCTGGCCAGAACTTTCCACATCTCTCTTTACATCCTGTGCTACTTCAGCACTAAACGGATCATGCCTCCTCTCCTTGATATTTGTCTCCAGCCTTTCTGTTTCCTCTTCCCCCTCAGAGCCTGTAGAGCTGCTTTCCTCAGAGCTTGAGTCATCGCTTGATGTTGACTCATACCTGGATGAACGGTAATTTACATGGAATATCAGGGTTATAAAAACTTGCAGGAACACACAGACATCAGTCCTGGCTGAAATATATTTTAAGATCTTGAGCTCTTACCCTCCATTCACACCAACAAATTGCAGGTTCTTTTTGGTGCTGTTGGTACCCTCACGACCATCTTTCTTCTTCATGATGGACTTCAAAGTGCCCTGGCTACCTACATGGAAAGTAAATCAATATATTAGCACTGACTGCAATGACTGAATTACAGCCATATCAGTTTATAAGATCTAGCTCTGTGTGCAAGTTTTGTTTGATATGCAGACAGGTTTTCGTCTCTTAGCCACAAGGTGGCGCACAGAAGAATATGCATGGCTGAAGTGAACAGAGACCCAAACAACTCATCATCACGACTTGATACGAGCCACCTTTCGACACTTCACAATCTGGCTTGGCATGCAAAGCAAACCCTGTCATTTTACTGGCATTGCTGTGAAATAAGCACGTTTCCTTGATATTCTCAGCAAACGATAACCACTAATCAAGTGCGAAAGCAGAACCCTGCCAAGTTATGCATATTTATTTGCAAAATACAGAATCAGTCCAAGTAGTAATGCAGATGTTTTTGAAGAAAAGCCACCTTATAAAAATTAAACACAAGAGTTTAAAATAATATATCGACATGCAACAGAAACCTGTCCAAAACCTAAACTATCCCAAACATTTTAACTACAGGCTCTGTGCTGCCAAATACCCCAGAGGACCTCCGCCTCTCTCCACAGAGAGAGAGAGAGAAAAACATAGTCTTGTGAACTGCCAGAACATGCCTCACACATATGGCCTCCTCCTGTGTCTCTCTGCATACATAGTGTACATGGCAAACCCTTTTTTTTTTTTACATTTCCTGTTAAGAATAAAGATCTGTGGTCTATAGCACTAGTTTAACACAGCAAGGGCTACTTCATTTAGCCACCTTTCTGATACAACCAATTGCTGGGATTATAATGAAATATTCTGTACTCAAATATATGTTTAACTGAATAAATGATTAAATGTACACATTATATGATAAGCTCTTACCATGTAAAGCAGTAGACATCTGCTGGTCCATATGGCTCTTCTGTAAAGCTGCACTCTGCTCATGGGACAGGGTATCCACAGCACACCCACTCTTTGTGTGAGTGACCTCCAGCTTTGTACCAGCCAAATGAGAGCTGGCAATCTGAGAGTCTGAGCAGAATAGATAAGGATAAGAACAAGATATGTACAATTATTACAGGAAAGTAACCTTTTTATAGCCTTAACTATAAAGCATTCCTTTGAAAAAAGTGCAAAGTAGGACGGAATCACGTGTAGAGTATGTGCATGTGTTTAAATGACCAGTTCTATTTTCCGCTTAGGCAAAAATAGCTGCACTGCAACATTACAAAGCCAAAGACAAGTTAAAACACAACTGTATCCACATTCACTCTAATTACCCGTGCCTTATGTTTCTGTACTGACTAAGTGTTTTTGTAGTGGTACACAATATGATGTTTTTGCCTCCAAAACAAATATTCTTGACATAGCATGCAGGCACATGAGCCATTTTTGTGTCTCTCTGAAAGCGGCACAAAATTACTGCTTTAATCTGTACAGCAGTGATTCATGGCAAACGGCATGACCCCTGAAGAACAATTCCGTTCTGAATTACCAAATGTTAAACTTCCAATAAAAGTCATGCTGTTTTTAATTCTTTGGCACTTTACAGCATTGCTTTTGATATGTGCCAACATACATATTTTCCATGCAAATTTTTAGAAAGTCAGGACAACGCTAAAATATTGCTATTTATTTCTTATAGCATTCAGTAAAGCATTTAGATTTGCATAACATTTGTGGAAAATGAAGAAAGAAAAAGCATCAGGGGAAAGAATAACTGTAATACAGTCAGAATTTGGAACAGGCAGCAGGGAAATCTGACTTTCCCATACTGATGAAGTCAATGAGACACTGTGTTATACTGAGTAAAACATTTCAGTGTTATACAATGTTATGAAGTCATACAAACATACAATTACGAGAGCATGTTTGAGATTTAAGAGACTTTAGTAACGTCAAAGAATAAAGTGGTATTATCTAAATGGGAGAAGCATATAATTTAATCTCCAAAAAACAGTCAGCAAAAATCACCTTCCATGATTTTTCTTTTTTAATGAAATTTTCAGGGTCAGAGACAACTTTTGCATAGCAGATCCAATCAGGCCTCACATCAGATATCCCCTGAAAGAATCCAACATCCAACTCAGAGAGTAAAACCCAGAGAGAACCATGTATTGAGCCAAAATATGTGCCAGCCTACACTACTGTCACTCAACAAGTATATAAAACTCCAAAGACCCCATGAAGCCTCTGCATTTTTTGTAACGTTCCCCTGCGGAAGCTCCACCGTGAGAGCACATCACCACTGTGGATCCAGTTGAAATCCTCAACGGATGCTCCTCGAATCCACTGCCATTCAAGTTTAAACCCCCATTATAACTCATGCTGGTGACCATGATAATAGTGGGCCAAAGAAATATGCAATACAGTGTTTCATTTTTAGCAAAATAATATTACGTTTCTGCCCTAGATCGCAAGCAATGAACCTGTACATCAAGCAACCCGTATTTTTATTCATGGCATCATCCATGGACCCTTTTTAAATTGTCTTTAGTTTCTTCAGGGAAGCTCCATAGAAGTTCTGTGGGAGAACTGCAGAGCATGTCGTTTAATTCTGCGGATCCTTCTGAAACCCCAGCTGAATTTCCCGCAGAGCATCAGGATTTACCTTGCAGAGGCTCCTCGAGGATATACAATAGGTACGTGACAGTACTGTATATATGTATACAGATTCAATAATATATATGGTATAAAGAAGTTTCTCCAAGTTTAGTAGGTAACTGTTTTTCTGTTGAATCTCGCTGATGACTGTCTTTAGTACTATAATATAAAAATTTAGGCAATGCCAACAGATGGCACTTATAATAGATGTCTCCTTGAATGCTGTTCGAGCCAGGTGTTATAAGAGTAGTGCGGCTCCCTTAAAGAGGAAATAAATAATTAATTATATCCTGTGTTTTCTGATTTCGGTCTGGAGCAAAAAATGGAAAAATATTTATACTGAGTTTTCTGTTCTATATGATTTCATATGCATCACCTGGCCTGTTAGTTTAATTATCTGTTTTATGAGTTCATGTTTCTTATTGCCGCCAAGATCGCTTGTGTATGACCGTGTGTCAGGGTCGGATGATGAGCACAATAGTCTCTTACATCACCACACAAAGAACTAATCAGAACACTATCAGTTCTGAAATGTCCATACTCCCAGCAGGTAGTCTGTTCACTACATCAACTATAAATTTATGTAATCAGCTCAGTTGAAACTTGGTGTGAATTTACAATAACCATGGACCAGACACATTGTGATAAAACTCCCTATTTAATGAAACCCTACCATTTTTAAGCTTATCTTTTTTTTTCAGTTTCATTATTGCACAAGCTATATATTATCATGAGTGAGCTATACATAACAGCCAATCAGCATCAACTCAGCTGCACGACACAGACAGACGGGCCAGCTATCAAAGCCGTGTTCCATGCCTGGGTGGCTCTGCTGATCACCTCAGCTAATGTCATAAATGTTAATTTGCATTGTTGTTAACCCTTTAATGCTCTGGGTGAATATTTGGTAGAACACTTCAATGGTTTTTATTTATTTTTACTAATCTCAACCATTTGGTAGAGGTGTGTATGTAAAAAAAAATATGGGGTTCATTGAACAAAAACAAACATTGTAATTTTTGCCAAAACTGATAAAAACATTTTTTTCTTGGTGTGGCCTTTAAAGAGTTAAGTGACTCATGGAAAGTGATGGTTAATAATTACTATTTACTTGTAGAAAAGAAATTAAAATATTTAGGTGAGCCACATGGGCAAAAATAAATAAATAAATACACTGCATCTACATATTTTTTCAACAATTGTATTTTTGTTGATAAACAAGCATAACTAACCTTTTCTGGTATTACCAGAGTCTGCTTGCAGATTCCGGAGGTCCACGTTATAGAGATCCTCAACACTGCCATACTTCATCACAGAATTGATGGATGACAGGGTGGTTACCAATTCACTGTTGATGGAGTTGAACTGGGACTGCTGTGGTGGACCAAATGCATCAGCCAACTCACTGTAATTCTCAGCCAGCAACATCTGCTGCTCCTGAAGAAGCTTCTGTACTCTCTCGATATAGTGATCCAAGTCAACATGGGTACCAGCTTTGTTTTGTGAATTGACATTCTGTGCAGCAATCATTTGTTCAACTGCCACACTCTTCTCTACCTCTTGGTTTATGGGTTGAAAAGGGCCACAAGCTATGCTTCGTGTCTTAAGCCCCACCAAAAAGTTATCATCTATACTAGTAAGCCCAACCCCAATTTCTTTGGTTTTGGAACAGGTTACCTTTTCAATAGTTTCATCTGAAGCTGTCGTACCGACTGCAATGGAGCGAGACTTTACTGTTGTCTGTATATCTTTTACAAGTCCATCACCGACAGCAACAGTGCGAGTGTCCAATGGTACTGTGCTGGTTTCTTTGTCTTCCAAATTTTGTTGTGTGTTAATGCAAAAATCAGTTAGAACAATGCACTCAGTGTTAGAGGAGTTATCTACAGTGTTCACTTCAGTGTTTGTTTGTTGAGAAAACACTGTGGGTAAGACAGTTACAGCCGAGTCCACTTTACTCACAGTGTCAGTCACTGTGCTTTTAGAGAACACCTCTTTAATTGGACAAACCAATACATCCACTGTGCAATCTCCACATCCAATGGACTGGAATTCTTTTGATAGTTCAGGCTCCGTCTTAAAAAAGTCTAAACTTTCAACAGCCAACTCAGTGTTAACTCCCACCTCACGCTTACTTACTTCTACCCCCACTTTCTGGTGGCACATTACAACTACCTTCCCAACACATTTTTCTTGAACCTCCACATGTTCTTTCACTACCCATCTAGCCATTGTCAAATCTGGACCCACAGCAATATGCCTAGTGTCTGGCTGACAACAGACAGCAACAGTGTGTTTTTGTGGTACATGTCCTGTGTTGATGTCAGTACATTCCGTATGGTTCCCCACCCCTTGACTCTTTGTGGAGACTTTGGCTTCTACTGAAGTGCTGTACATTTCAGGTCTTGCCAGCGAACCCTTGCCCAGTTTCTTCCTTGAGCCAGCCACCTGGAGCTCAAGCTTGAGTTTGCCCATCTCCATTTCATGAGTGGTCTCTTTCAACTGTACCTCCAGTCTGTATATCTTCTCCTTAAGGGCCTCAATGGTTTGGTGCTGCAGGTCTATCTCAGCTTCAGCCTCACTGCTCATGCCCAGCATGGCCTCAGTCACCCCAACACCTGTGCTCTTTATCTCCAGCTCAGTTCCAACAGCAACATCCTTGTTCTGTCCTGGCAACTTCCTGTAGATTACTACATCATTCATGTTTTCATCTGCACCAACACCAATGGACTTACTCTCACGGTTCCATTGTCTTTGCAAGGCGATTTGGTTTGTACTGTGTTGTATTTGGTGCAAGTCATGCTCTGACTCCATGCTGGTGTCCTGGATGTTTTTCTCTAAAGCCTGCACCTCAGCTGTCAGTTGCCGAAACTCCTGTAGTCTTTGTGAGCTCTGTTCCATGTTTTCAAGCTCAACAATGTGCAACTCAGAACCTGACTGGAGTTGGGCCACAGGCTCATACTGATCAGCACTTCCTACACTGAAGGATCGCTTCCGAAAGCCCCCAGATGGGCCCTGTCCAGGTACTTTTGAATTCTTTATCTGTGACACCAGTTGTCTTTTTTCCTCCTGCAAGACAGAAATCTTAACCTGAAGGATTGGGATGGTTTTCACCTGCTCCTCAAGCTCTTTAAGTCGTTTGAGAGCCACTAGCATCTGGTCACGAATGTTCTGAAGGTGCAGGGGGCTTATGTTAGTTACTGGTGTGGTCATACCTGAGCTAAGCGGGCTGTGACGTATTGAGCTTCCCATGGAGGATGTTACATAAAGATTATATTCACCATTTGCCAGTTGTCCATTATGCTGAAGAGAATTAGAACTAGGCGATATCTGGCTTGCCCCATATGAGCCACCATAGGATGATAAGGAGCTACTGGAGCCCATTCCCCCGAAACTTGCCAGACGCCGACGGGGTGGCTCAGTTGCTGGTGGCTGCATGAGTAGCCGCTCCTGTTCCAACCGTCTCCGAGTCTCCATTAGTGTTTTCTCCACCTGGAGATTGTTGCGAGGGAGATTGGGTGAAGGTGGTGGCAGCTGCTGCTGCTTGGCCTCAAGAATGCTCACAAAGGCCTGGGCGGCTTCATTGACTTGTGCAATGTGGCCCAGGGAGGCTAACTGGTTGCGTGTTGCAAAGTATACTGATGACTGCTTGCTTTCATCACTGTTGGATGAGGACAGAGAGTCTGTAGACGTCCACTCAGCCTGACCAGACTGGGGGGGTAGCACAGACTTGGTAACTTTGGGTTTTCGCTGAATGTTCAGCTTTTTGATTGTATTGCCCTTTTCAATGTCATCAACATACTTGAGGAAGTCCAAATCTATCTGATAACCATATGGTGTTTCCAGACAGTAGGGGGCCACAGAGTCCTTGTCAGCATCATCATTTTCTAGATAAAATGAGAAAAAAAACAGAGACCACAAATGTAAATTTAAAAAAATCCAGACAAGCCAAAAAGACAGACCATTGATTTTGATTAAATAATTTTAGTTTTTTATGCAATACAAATGCAATTTATAAGTGGATAAAGCCCCTGGAAGAAAACAATAAATGTAACTTATTCATCAATTTATATTCTATAAAGTTTTAATAATTTCTCTCAAGTTTTTAATTGAATCACTTATTGAACTGAAAACAAAACACTTCATGTTCACAACAAAATCCCTTTATGGTGTCTGACCATTAAACTAATGAACTCCAGGAGGTAGAAATATGCTACTAACTGTTAGTAACTGTTTTAACAGTGTCTAGAAAGCTGGACAAATCAAGCTCAAGGGACCAAATTTACATTACAGGCATGTCACTGAGAAAGACAGATGTCAAATTAGTATTGATTTTGTGTTCACTTCTCGCAATGGACACAACCAAACACAGTTTAGATATTATTAAGGCAACCCGGACAGAACTAAACACTTATATGGGATACTTTTTCCCCAAATTTGGCAAAAGGTGGGTTAGTTAAGGTGGGGTTACATACAAACATTGAGAACAGATTCGTTGGCAGTGAAAATCCATTTGAATGATACTGCTTTGAGAATAAAACAATTCATTCACTACCACTCCGCAAGGAATGCAGTGACAGAGCAATAATAAAAATGCATTCAGCCTTGCGTGTACCGCATTCCAAAAACCACCAAAGACTGAGGATTCCTGACATTTTCCACCAAGCTGCTGTTCAAATCTACAGGGTTTTAAGCTTTATTCTCAGTATGTGCTGTATGAAAGTAGCATGCAAAACATCTTTACCTCACTATTTCCAATTCTTCAGCAAGCCAAAGCACCAGACAAATTCCTTTAAACCAAGAAAGAATTTGGGAAGGGAAGTCTGGAAATTTAACTCCTAATACTTCAAGCCCCACTTACCGTGCATCAAACAGAAGTGCCTATTTCAGAGTACCCTTCACTCTTACGCAGTTAACAGACTGCAGAAACCAGAACAAGCTTCACGCAGGCACTTTCTTCACTCCATAAGGGGAAAAAATTCCACTATTGGGGTAAACTTAGCCAAGCTCAACTTAGCCCCCATAGGCTGACTGTTCCAGCCATTCAGCCAATTACAAGCCTCATTCTTCTGCCTTTGCTTTTCTTGAAATATTTTTTTAAATGCCTCATACTCACTCTGCTCTAACAAGGAAGCCTTTCTTCAAGACAATGTCTCAAGCAATAAGGACAAATTATATAGACTGAAAATAAAAACAGGACTCCATTCAAACATTGAGTCAAAAGGTTATTCTAGTCTATTGCACCAAAAAGACAAATAGATACGTTTCAGATAAAATACCCATTCAATCTCCTGGACAACAGCCATCATACAGTACATGCATGACAACAATTCCTAGCTTGTTGGAAAAGCAGTAGATACTGGACAGTGTGGTACAAGGAACAACCAAGCTCTGACCTCAGCTTGTGCAATTCAGGGGTCATAAATTCCATGACGAATAGGATGAACTAAAGACAAGTCCAACAAAAGAAGCAGAAAGGTAAAAACAATCCACCATAAAAATAACAAAAAGCAAAAACTGAATTGCCTGGATTGAGTGTAAAATAAGCAACACAAGCAGCATTTAAAAGGCAAGCGCAGTCCTGGTTAAAATTTTACTACCAGCTATCTCTGCAACCTGGGTTCAGGGAAAAAAAAAAAAAAAAAAAAAAAAAACTCACGTGATCAACATCCTCACTCAACACAAGATATTTATCATGTCATCTGTCTTTACCTGTTTGTTTAGTTAGTGTCCTGAGCCAGTCACTTGACTAATGACTTCAGTTGTAAAGGCACAATGTTTCTGACAAGGCATATGTTTAGAAAACTATATAAAGGTGAGTGGCTGACACAGAAATAAGGACAAAGCCAATGGGGTTGCAGTAAAAGATGACCCCAAAGATAGCTCCAGCTGGATTAGGAAACACACCAGACCGAGTGGAATGATTGTGTCATCATGGAGTTGTTTGTGAACAAAGTCGGATGCAAAATAAAAAGACTAATGCAGAAAAAAAGAAAGAAAGAGTGAGTGCAAGAACACCCTTGTTCCGATGGAAAACTAGTCAAAATAAGCTTTGGGAATTAATTTGGAATTCAGTAAACCAAATTAGGCAATTTATTAGCTTGGTTGAATAATGACTAAGCTTTTATCTCTTCCCAGAGCCTAAAGCTCTACAGTGCACAGACAATGTTTTCATTCAGTTTTTCTTTTTAAGCATAAACATGAAAGATACCTTGGCTAGACAATGAACCAAATACAGTATTTTAAGAAAATAAACAACTCAAAATAAATAGCAACTGATGAAACATTTACAGATTAAAAATAAGATATCATGAAGAATGCTCTCAAAATTCACTCCTCATAATAACTAAATCAGATATGATTAATGCTGTAGATTCGCCTTGTAAAACATACATTTCAGATACAAGGATTTAAAGGGGGGAAACCCCCAGGGGTTTGAAAGTCTGCAAAGAAAACACAGCTCCAAATTGAAATAAAAAACTTTAAAGACTAGCCACCGTTTGACTCAAAGCAAAAGAAAACAGAAGTGGTTGTCAGCAGATTTGTAGCACCTGCTCAAATTGCACTGGTAGCGTGCACCCTTTTTCAAAGCGGTTTTGCTAGCACTTAGCTGCAAACTAGTGAAGTTCAGCCAAGATAAAGTTGAGGTATGGGAATATTTCCGTGGAAAAAAAAGGAAGATGAACATCTGCAAGCATTTTACATTTCTATGGCTGACCAGTTACAATGTACAACTAGCCAAGCTACGACTTACTTTCTATATACAAGATAAACATGCTATATGATATTAGCCCCCTTTTAAACTCTACATTTGTAATTAAACATGTTGTAATTAAAGAGCCTTGATGATGTCACTAAATGACTACCACATAAAACAATATACATATGGTCTCTAAACAGAATGTTTATTTTTACTGAGTAATTTTAAACCAACTAATGTTTTTAACAATCCCACTATGAAGGAATGTTAGCAATGGCCACTTAGGAGGAATGTTAACCACTTGACCATCTGGTCAAAAAAAATAAATTGTGCTTGCTAATTGTGAGGAACTTGGCTCAGATCCTGAGACCACAGCCAATAAGTATTTTTATCAGCCTCTTTTAAATTTGGGACGTTTTCAAATGCAAATGCAGCTTCCTAATTAGATCATTAGTTATAAACACTTACATGAACATTCTGCATTCAAGAAGTTATGATTAGGGTTTACAAATCATAGTTCTGCTCATTGTATCGGACAAGTTTTCTTCTACTTCTACACTAACAAGACGATTTTGGCCAAGCAAATCCTATTCTTCTGTAGACAACTTTTTTTCAGATAAGTTTTAAAGGATCAGGTCACATTAGGCAGTGGAATATGACAAATATTTGCTATGAAAATAAAAGGCAGACAGTCATGTTTGGCCTCAATTGAGCCCAAATTCATAATGTGGGAGAAAAATAAACATTGCGTGCCAGATCATTTTACAAACTGCAAATATCTTGAGATGCATCTCAGCTTTCATAAACGAACTTGATGGTACACATTTTTCACAGCTGTCATTTAATGCAATGATGTTAACAGAATCAAAGTAAATTCATAAGGGGAAGAAAATACTTTTATATTAAGCCTATAAATATATATACACTAGTGATGGGCAAAGACAAAATATTAGCGTGACACTTAAAAATGCCAAACATGTTTCATGATGATTTACACAGATTAGTCACAAAAGATGTGGTTTAAATGCCCAGTAATGACTTTAATGGGCATAGCTTCTATATGACAATATATTCCTTTGTAAAGACAAAAGCTAAATCACCAGTATACCCTGTAAGATACATTCAAATATGAAGATACAAAAGTTTCACCCGAAATCTATAAATAATAACATTTCTATAATAAAAGTCTGGTACAAGTGTTTTTTTTCTCTATACAGCTGTAATTCTTCAACAATTTTCTAAAATTTTAACCTAATATTATAATTCAAGAAAAGCTGAAATCAGGAGACCACACTCCTATTACAGACTCACCTCTGAATCCATCAATAAATGAAAGAAAACTCCATTTAGCAATGAGAGATGTGTAAGCAGTGCTGTAGTTGGTAGCCACTGAGACACTGCTCACACACACACACGCACTACACTAAGAGAAAACAAGGGCCCTTTTTCCTCACACTGGTCTGGTATTTCCTGACCCGTCCCAGGGAAACCACGTCAGCTCCCGAAGTTTAACTACCCAAGGAATTCACGTCAATACTCTTGACAAACAAGACAACTATATATATATATATATATATATATACACACACACATACTTACACACACATATATATATATATATATATATATATATATATATATATATATATATATATATATATATATATA
>JAOUQZ010000027.1:8397845-8409597 GCA_028564935.1 Neosilurus hyrtlii
TATATATATGTATGTATATATGTATGCATGTGTGTGTGTATGTATGTGTATATATATGTATGTGTGTATGTATGTGTGTGTATATATATATATATATATATATATATATATATATATATATACACATATATATATTTCAATCAAATATAACAAAAACAATATTATATATGCTCCAGAGCTCTGCTATAAAAATCTCATTTTAGTTTAGCTTGTATGTTACCACATAGCATATATAGCTCTACATATGCTCATGGGTGCTCACCTGCATTCATTATAATTAAAAAAAAAAAGTTGGAAATAAATCATAAAAATATGATTAGTGTTTTTTATTTTATGATTATCTTGCTTTTATTCTCATGTAGTGAATATTACATTGATTAAGCACCTCAAGCTTGGTGAATGTCACTGAAATAAATAGTCCCCTCAAATGGCATCCACCCACGACATCTTCAGCATATAATTGTAAATAATTGCAAACCAAGATAATAAATTAACGATGATCAAATTATAAAAGACATCACAATATGTTCTGAAATGAATAAAGGACATACATTTTAAATATAAGCAGTAAACTGGATCCAATATAACACCAATTTTGGATTCCCTTAAAGAGTAATTCAGAATTGCAATGGAGATTAATTTACAACAATTCTGAACCTATAACTAAGAAATTCAATTAGGATTCCAATAATATTTAACATTCTCAACATGGACCTACCGTCCTCGTTCATCCTAAAACCGTTCCACTCCTGCAATGGTTAAGTGTAGTGACTACTGATAGTCCTGCACCATTGCACTTAGAGCTGTGTCTAATGTGCTGCAGCCAGAATTAGCCAAGTTGCTGAGATGACAGTGAAATGATCTAGGTTCTATATCAGGAAATGACACATCCTGACTGGACAGATCAGTAAACTGTCTAGCAGTCTGCACCCTGCAAAAGACCCTCAGGTAGAAAGTCTAGCTGGGATGCCAAGACCAACATCAAGGCATGTCTGACAACAGTATCAGAAGTACAGCTTATTATTAATAGACATTGAGATGGGCAGGAGAGCTTATGAAAGTGTGTAAACTTGCAGGGCACGCCTGTATTTACAGCACCTCACCCATCAGAGTTTAATACCAGTTATGTCCTGAGCCGAATTGCAGGGATGCTTTAACAGTAACTAAGACCTTTAAGCTAAAGAATAGGTGGAGATGTTTTATGTCACAGGTGATGCCAAAATGTCTATAAATCACCTCGGACATGACCTGTTTGGGTCAAATAACAGCGTGTCACAGGGTACAGTTTCTAACTAGTAGACCAGGCTATATTTCTCAGCTAAACTCAGGGGGTAAAAAAAAAAAAAACTGTTACACTGTTATTACAACATGTAACAGCATCATGCAAAAAAACAATAAAATTCGCTGATAACTAATGCCAGGATTACTGATAGCGTTCCAATAGGAATATATTCCACCCTAAAACTCTTAATAATGCTACACTCATGAACTAAGAAAACTCAACTAACACATTCCAAGTTCTTAAAGCGATGAAAGGAAAATCCTGAAGACGTGTGTAGGGCTTGACAAATTCCTGGTTCTGATCTATCAGGGAGAAGAACAGCATTAAAAACATGTGGATAATGGTGTTCCACTTCAGATACATAGATGTCTCAGCAATATTTGAACAGATTCACATAAAAGTGAATATGTTGGATTTCACATTAACGCTAATAATAATAGTAATAAAGTTATATGAAACAGAATTAGGTACATGTGGTGAAGTATTTTGTTATTTATGACCCATCATTCACTACAGAACCAAGCCTTTCACATGGCCATGTGTAAATATTTAGACATGTGATATTTCCATCCACCCTTTACCTGTCAAAACTTGCTGACTCAGTGGCCAAATGCTTCTGAAATTCAGGGTAAGGCATAATAAAAAATTCTACCAACCAATAAGACACCCTTCGCATATTTATTTGTTGCTTGTAAATTATTGAACAATTTGAACCAAACACCACCCAAGCTATTAGCATGAAGTCATTAACGTGACAAACAATGCCACGCTGCTTCCTCATATATGACCACGCAACATACTATGTTCAAGGACCACACCAAACGTCGTTGTTCCTCCTCTAAGAATACAGATGCGCCCAGCATTCAAATTCAGAACAAAAGCCTTACTAAGGGATCATGGAATGACATGGCGCTTTTATGCATCCCAAAACAGAGTTCACCTCACCATTATTTTATTATGTTTTCGGTAAACACCTTTACACAGTGCTGTTTTTGTGTGTAAATAGGTACACTAAATAGATGAGAACAGACGTTATTAACTACACAGAATCTCTGAGATATTAGCGGATTCAAAGCTCAGATCTCCTGTCCTGCTGTAGTGGCATGATTAAAACACAAATATAAACTATAAAAATCTCGTTTCGATTTGCTTTTTTATTAAATGTTTCTGGACAGTACCTCCACAACTCTGTAAAGCTTTAAAGAGATAGAGTTACACTGCTGTTAGTCCCTGCACTTGTCTGTGCCTTTAGCGAATCTGTCAGACATGACTAAAATAAAAAAATTTAAAATACATAAGTAAATAAACTGTAAAAATCTAATTTATTGTGTTTCCTGATTAGGTGGTAGTACACTATATACTAACACTTATGCCCCTCAGGCTCAGTGTATAATTGTTAATTATCTATGAACCAAGACTAACTATTTCACTTCAATTATTCTGACAGAGGGAGCAGGAGAGAGTAATATGAAATCCCTGGTTCGGATAGAGGACTAGAGTTTAAGACCTTTACCATTTCAAAACACAGTCATTCCAGCTCATTCACCAGTTCTTTGACATCGGACCATTGCTGTGTCCTTTTCAGACACCCAGCATGAAGACTGCAGGCGCAGAGCAAATCGAGCAAATCAAAAGGCCTAGTTGATTTCATCAAAGGCATTATGAGAGAAGTTTATAAAAAGAATTGATAAACGTATGCAGAAGTAGTTTGTATAATGACCAGTGTATGCCTTGCCCTCCTAAAACACAATCAAAACAGATTTTTTTCTGCTTGTTACCAGCAGAAACTCCGCTAACTTCCTCCTTAGCAGCCACTGTGAAAAAGCCTGCCTGCATCACCTCATAAAAGTGGTAAATTTTCCAACATGTATGACTGTTTTCCAGTGATGAAAAAACTGTGTGGTGTTTACAGACAAGCATTATGTTTTCCAACCCCTCACTGGCAGTTTGCTTTTTTTTTAAAGCAGGCTTATGGATTTTATTACCCCAAACGCGGCTGATCTAGGGACTAACCTACAACAACAAAAAATAAAAAAGGAAGAAAAGGTAGGAGGGCTACACACCTGTGAATTTGAATTCATCTTGTTCAGGGCCAAGGCACTGGAGCTTAGCAGCATTGCCACAACCACACGTTTATTACCAAAGTCACCATAGTGTGTCCCATCCTCTCCTTTCAAATCCAGCTTCAATGCCCTATAATTATCTTAACAATCGTCCGAGAAAACAATGAATAACCAGAATCAAAGATTCTTTCTTTTCTTCCACTTTCCTGAATTACCTCCTTTCCATCATATTTAGGCCATTTCTTCTTAAAGTGCTGAGCTTCCTAAATAATGATACACCGCTTAAGGTTTATTTTTAAAAAAAGATGCTAGTCTTAGGCATGACCAGTCAACATGCTGTGGAAGGCACCACAGGATATTTTGTGTTTCACTTTGGGAGCCTTTAAACAGTACACGAGATTACCTGACTCCTCAGAACAGCATAGATCACAGGTGTCAAACTCGAGGCCTGAAAAATTCAGGCTGAATTCAAAATTCAGCTCACCAACTCATTTTATGTGGCCCTCAAGCGCGTTTAAAGAATATGATTATCATACATTCTTTGCATCGGCTATTACCAAGACACCTCCTTCCACTAGGTGGCGGTGGCCTATTTCAAGTATACAAGTCATCATAACTCAAGAAAGATTGCATGCTAGCTTGTTGCTGTTAAACACTGTCAAAAAAAGCAAGTGGATACAGGAAAAGAAAACAAATGCCTCAACGAATCATTTTGCCATGTAGATTTCAGGGTTGCCCTTTTAGAATAGATGTTCAGTGATTATTTGGCCTTCGATCGCTTTTAAATTTAATGATGTGGCCCTCAGTGAAAAAGAGTCTGACAATGTCATTCAATGTATAAGCCATTTATTTGTTGATGTCAATTCTTTTAAATGTCGATCACCACCATGAAATACAACAATAATTTTTTTTAAATACATTCATAGCTTTTTTTTTTTAAATAGAGAATGAGGTGACTGTTGAAGCCAAAAAGCATTTAAAGCTAAATGTTGACTGAAGCTATACAATACACCCTAGATGACCAGTTTTTTTTTTTTTACACGTACATTTAACATGTATTAAACTCAGAAACTCTGAACAACTGTCTATAGAACAGCAGCCTTGCAGTTCCAAAAATCTTTAGAAAATAGAACTATTTCAAACAGAACTAAACCAGTTTCACAACCACAATCACAGCATCTAACACAGAATCGCCTTCTTTTTCGGCGTTTTTGAGGTTTTGAGCATGGTTTTTGGAGAAAAAAATAATTAGATGGGGCATAAAGTTCTAGGTGCGGCCACTGATGAGAAATTGGGAAAACTTTTTATCCAGCATAACAAAAGTTAAGCCAACCCTTATTCAGTTAACCCCAACCCATGAATTTCCACCACCATGCTTCATAGGTGAAATGAGGTGCTTTTTCTGGAAAACGGGTACTGTGACTAGGGTCAAAAAAAGATTGTTTTCACATATGAACATGTTAATCAGGTTCAGATATAGTCTGGCGTTGCCTATTCACATAAGTAGCACAAACACTGAGATTTTCCATATCAGATGTGTTCTCACATACTTGAAATATTCTATTTGGTTTAGGTCTGGGGTGGAGTCTGGGGAGAGAATACAGTAGGAGTCTCTCGCTCTCTCTCCATAGCTTTTAATTCTCTATTTTCGGTCAGAAAGGGCTAGTCAAGTTAGTAGATATGGCCAACACAGGGTTCTGTTAAAGTTTTAGTTAAGGCTAAGACAATAGACAAAGTGTGTGAGTGTGTGAGGAAGTGAGTGAGTGAGAGAGAGTGATATGTAATTAATAAAGGGTTACTTTTGCTGTTATTTTACAATAAAAAAAACACCACTTGGAAAAAAAATTTCTAGATCCAAATATTATTTTATTAACCCAAGATGAAATGCACTAAAACCTGAAATCAATGCATTATGATTGCTTAAAATAATTTTTTTTTTTGGGGGGGGAATGGCTGCTTCACTTTACAGGGTAAACTAGCCACATGAAAACTCCAATTGGCTGCCAAAATAGGGGTGGTGCGTCTGGGGCACAAATAGCTGCATCCTGTGAAAATGTAATGGCAACCAATCAGAGAGCAGCTTTATATCATCTGACTGCAAAACATTTAAGGACCTGCATAGAATATTACTTGGCCAACACCCCTAAGGCTGGATAAAAAAAATTGCTTGTCTCTCATCAGCGCCCATAACTGGAAATTAAAATATTTCGAAAAAATATTTTTCTAAAGGTTCTGATAAGAAACCGGTATTTTTTTTTATCCGGCATAACCAGGAAATAAACAAGTTCACCCAGAAGTTAAGCAAATATAATTTGGAAAGAATTTTTAATGAATGCGGGAAGCCACTTAATGACCTGGTGCACTTTAAGTACAATTAAACAAATTTTATAATTATTTGCCTTGTAGAATTATATTATGTTTAGTATGCTTAAGTTGAAGCCTTTCTCTAGATACGTGATGTGATGCGTGTGTGCGTGAATATGTGTTGGTGGGTATTTGACCTGCCCGGCGTTCCAGTGATTACCAATTTACGTTACCTGCTAATTAAAAATGGAATAGTATTGCAATTTTTCTTCATTTCACAATTTTTGAAATGTCGTCCATGGATGGTTTGCCCTTTCTTTGATAATATTTAAACTAAGATTTCTGAAAGACATTCTTGATTATTAAAGAAGCATATCTGCTTTCACATTTGATTAGAGTCAAAACAAAAAAGAAAAAGAAAAATGCCTTTCCTCCATTCAGTAGACGTTACAGTTCTGCTTAATGTTCAAGCAGCATTCCAGTGTAAAAGACAGCTGCATTCCTTTATAGGCAGAACCTCAAGGTGTGGAGTCAAGATTATAGCACATGATCAGTCCTCAAACACATGAGAAAGGCAGTAGAAACCAAACTAGAAACTTTGTTTTTTTTTTTTTTTATAATAACAGATTTTAATGTGTCTGGAGGCAGTCATATTTGACATCCCAGGATTCAGGCAGTGGATTGTATTTCAATCTCTCATTTAATTTAACTCTCACTCTCTCTCTCTCTCTCTCTCACACACACACACACACACACTTAAGAAGCCATCTCCGATTTTAGAGTAGGAAAATTTAACTCCAAGAATGTAAGGTGCTTAAAATTACTTCAGCAGAAAAAACAACCAAAAAAAATCCCCACATCTCCACTTTCGGTTAAATTACAGGACTACAATAACAAAAAAAAAAAAGACCAGACACTTGACATTTCTCAAGGCTATTCTTTGGAGAATAGGTTATGATTTTGTTCGACAAATTAAACATTACAAGAAAAATGTCATGTGAGCGAAATGTTTAATGTGGATTTCAAAGCGGTGTGTAAGTAAAGCTAGAAGACACCAACCATTGAGATGAAAGAGTATTCACTCAATAAATATAGAGTCTGTTGGCACCTTCATTCTTTCTTTCCACTTATGTGCCAAAAGGCCTTTGTCCAGTCATTTTCTTAAAGCAGTAACATAGTGTACTGAATAAGACATTACAATTGCCCAGTGTGGCGAGATTAAAAAGCTTAGTTTACCTAATCTACCAAACAATATTACATTATATGGACCCAGGATGAGTTAATGGGCTACAGTAACACAAAGTTTATTTTTGTGCTGCTTGCATCTGCAGGTTTGTCACTCAGGCAACACTGCCATCTAGAGACATGGATAAAATATTTAAAGGAAAAGCAAGAGAATGTAGCTACTCCTTTATGTTTAGTAAGACAATATCAAACTATGGAAACAATGCGGCCTCCTGTGGAGGTGACTGTCTAATATAATGTGAAAGGAAAAAATATCTAATAAATCTAAATAGATTTCACACTTTAATAGATTTCATTCTATTAAATCATCTCTACCAACTGCATATAGGATTCTCAGTCCCAAGAAGAGATCATAATTACCTCAGAATGGCTTTGTCCTATGAGTTTCCAGCACAGTCCAAAGTATCTGGGTAAAAAAACTTATTTGCTTGAGGCATCCAAATAAAACAAAATAATGAAACCATTCAGACCAAATGATACAGTGCAAGTCAGAAAAATGTTCTCTGCTCACAAAATGTGCTTAAAATATATGGTCTTCCTGGCTAACAGAGTGAGCAGCATGCAGCAAGGCTTAGATGGGCTCTGGCCAAACTCACCATGTCATTCAACAATGGCTCGACCCCCCAACTCTGCATACCCAAGAAACAATTGCAGAGGTTGGGAGGTGTCTAAAATCAGTCACGCCCTCTCTGTCCAACACATGACCACATACAGACATCGTGACAAGTTCAACTCTTCCTCAGTGCAGGTTTTCATTCACTAATCATTCAGATCTTGAAGGTTACCTTGCCCCAAGCTTGGTCTAGTTCTTGGCCATTCTTTGCTGCTCATGCCCTTTCTTTTACCTTTTGTCCTCTCCTTTCTTTGTTATCGGCTCCCCTTTTTCCATTTGACCAAGGACAGGCTGGAGCCAGTTATTTATTTAGCTCTCCAGGCAGACTGAGGGGAGCCAGGCAGACTGAGGGGCCCATGGCCAGTCTTCCCTACCTCAGAGCTCTAAAATACGGTGAGAGAAAAAGTCCCTTTCACAGAAAATCAGAGTCTAGATGAGCCTCAATCTATTAATTCAGCTCGATTCAGATGATCAGCTTGTACTTTTTAAATTTCCAGGCACAATGGAAAAAGTTTTCAACTGCTTAATGAGTTGAGTGACCTTCAAAAAGTTGTCATCCATGCTCAGCTCACAAGCTCCAACAAAAAGCTGCAGTTAAATCGAAAAAAAAAAAAAAAAAAAAAAAAGAGGGCTTTGCTTGATTCACGTCAAACAGTCATAGTCAGCAACCTGTCAGCATGCTCGTTTGACCTGGGAAGTGTCATGTTACCTCAGTTAGGAATTCTATGGAGATGACTAAGTGAAACAAAAAGCCAATATATTCCAAAAAAAGCATTTTAAGGAGTCATCTGTTTATTTATTTATTTTTTTTAAGTAAATGGGTAGGGGTCAAAGATATATAATGTATATAAATCTTCATCCCCATCATTTAAAAGTAAAAGTGGAGAGAGAAGACCAAAAGATAAGTCTGGCCTTGCATATAAGAAGGCAAACAGTCACTATTACAAGCACATACCCGAAGGAAATGAAATAGGTCAAGATGTAAGAAAAGGACACATTTTTAACCTAGAAATCATAGAAACTATAGGTCTACAGTGGAAATAAAGTCCGAACTAAACAACCCCTTGCAGATTTTAAACAAAATTAAATCCAGGTGGGATTTGTATAACCAGGTCACTTCAGGTGGCAAAGCATTAAATGGAACTACTCAAACAAAACTAGGTCTCAGCCACAGGTGTACATACATGACCAGCTATGGAACTGGATATCACATTGTTAGCTTCTTCAGTAGCAGCACAATAAAAAACACTTTTCCTTTCTTCCTTGCAAAGTATGACAACCATGTTCCTAAAAAATAGTATATTCTTAACAAGTATGACAAATCACCTGTGGATTGTTCTTCTAATAGCCTGTAATAACCATTTCCGAATTCACCTTCCATGTCCATTAAAAAAAAAAAAAGCAACTGACAAGAAGAAGAATGACCTATTACAACTCATCCAGAAAACACACACTCACACACATTACACAATCACAGAGGTACAGGACTCCACAAGGCAAGCTTTTGCATAAGCATGAATCGGCTCATTGCCGAGTGGCTGGTCCTATTGTATTCGCCTGTAATCCATATTCAAGACTCTGATCTAGTGCTTATGACTCTCCATCTGCTGGCCAGTGAGCAGAGCAGCTGTTCGGCCCACTACTTCCCCCTGACATTGTTAGCCTTTTGTTTTCAGTAGTGGAGATAGCCCAGAGGGACAACATGATGTGACATCATAGTAAAGGATGATTAAATACCTTCTTTGCTATTCAGATTGATATGAGAAGGTATAATCATGTGGACTGAGCTTAGTGAGGGGGGCTTAATGATGCTGTTGAGGACCAACCAATTTGAGGGTATACATATTCCCGTAGCTAATAAATAGTCATGTGATATCCCTAAAGCAAAGCAGTGTAAGGGGCTGGAGGGTGGGACAAACATGAGGCTATTTTCTTGACATTTTCAGTACCCAACAGACAAAAGACCTTGTTGATTTCAAGCAATAAATGTACATTCATTTAAATGAAAAGGGAGATAGCATATATCCTGCATATTCTTCCTGGCTTGGTTGTTGTCCTAATCCTACCAGCCCTGGAGCTTTGAGATTTGCTCCCTTGTTAGTGAGTTACAATACCAGTCAGGACAACATTGAATGACGGTAACAAATAACAAAATAAGTGCTTCCTCTAGTAAAGCAGCCAAAGGCCAAGATGGCTTCTGGCAGAATTCTGGCAACACTAGTATGTGTGAAGAGGGTGCTGCCCAGACATACACAAAATACCTGTTTCATTCCGGATTAAATTATTTTTGTGTGATCAAAATATTTTTGTGTGTCACAATAGTCACCATTCAAGATCAATCAATCATAGTGCCATAAATTCTTGTTGTGTGTTGGTTGAGAGAGTGATATGACAAGTTTGCTTCTGATCAATCATTTTTCTCATCCATGTGTGTTGTCATGGAAGAGGTCACCAAACGAGACAAGAAAACCTACAAACTTGTGTCATGTTAATGTTTTCAAGGTGTCGTGGGGCATTAGGAAGTCCACATAGTCGTTCTTCGATTGTGTCACACTAGAAGGCCTGTTTTTTTTTTTTTGTTTTTTTTAACAGCACTATTTAACAGAAAAACACAAACGATGCATACAAATTTTTACGAACTTTGGGTTTAATTTCATTTTAACTTCAACATTCAAAGAAAAATCTGTCCTTTGTGTGGTCTTGAATATCAGTGTTTAATCTCGCACACCAGTCTTCTAGCCATCATAACATACTGCATTTTTAAGGAGGAGGTTATTTAACTGAAGGTGTAAATGACCTACCTCGTACTGTATTCAGCAAGGTATAATGTTTTAACCTTTTTTGTAATACTGCTATCAAAAATTTGCTGTCATGAAGCTTAAAATGTTTCCAGTGTACAAAGGTATGCATGCATGAGGTAAAAAAACAGGCCTGTGATTTTGGGTGAAGATAGTCCACTGTCAAATCCGCCCTGTACCAACAACACATTAACAACAGTTTCACCAGTGCAGTGTTTACCCAGTGTTCTGTGATGTCGCAATCACATCAATTCACACAAATTCAACCAATCCTCGAGCATTCTGTGCATTTAATCAACGGCATTTTCACATTGCTGATTTCTAAGCAAGAATAATTGGACTCTTCTGGACTATTGACAATTATCATTTTTAAATAAATTTTTATTGTTTTGGACATGCATACTTTCAAAGGGCATAACTTCCAAGAAAATGACGTTACAGCCAAAATGTAAAAAGTTTTTATAACCTTGAACATTTAAGAAAGTTACTACTTAAGTTAATATTAAAAACCTTTATTTTTGACCACTTTGTGACTGATAGCTCTAAGAGACTGTAAAAATACCCATAACCACCACTAACTTGAGGGAACAGTACATTGTCTATTTCCAACATGAACACGGAAGATGCATCTCTCAGGCTGAAACACATGAGCACTTTGGCATAAGGAAAATTTGTTTGGCAATGGTAGTGCTGAGTATGAAAGAAAAAAAACTAGTGTATATATTTGCTCAAGGAGTCACTTAAGGCCTACAGGTTTCTGCAGATCTACCACTAAACCTGTTAAAAATAATCAAACAAACCGAGAGATGAAGCTGAACAATTGAAAACATCATGATGCCCTTATTAATATGCAGTTCTAGCTTTCATTCATTCTTAACCCAAGAAGAAACTTAAATGTACTGTGTGTTTCCCAGTAGTTTCAAAAACTAGGAGAGAGATTCAGTATAAGCTACTGGCATTTATAATTGCCAGTTTATTTTTATATCATTTACAGAATAGGTCACTAGGCTGTTACCTATCCCCCATTTATCTGGACTTGCAAACGGCATGCATGACTGGGCCATTCACACTCACAACAACACTGGGGGCAATTTGGAATAGCCAATTAGCCTAATGTGAAAACTGGAAACACATGTAAGCACAGAAAGAACATGCAAACTTGATTAAAAAAGGTTCCTGACAACCAAGCTCGAACCCAGGACTTGCTGTAAGGCAAGAGAGCTAACCACTATGCCACCGTGTCCTCATCATTCTAATAGTGAAGCTCCCAAAAACGATAAGCATCTTTTTAAAAAAAAAAAAAAAGTGTCTGTCTGTCCCTCCGGTGTATGTGTACACATAGTAGCCCAGTGGTGAAATTTCTCATGCCAGTTTATGTCATGTCATTTTCTGAACCGCTTAATCCTAATTAGGGTCGCGGGGAGGCTGGCGCCCATCTCAGCCGACT
>JAOUQZ010000027.1:8409697-8419719 GCA_028564935.1 Neosilurus hyrtlii
CAAAAAAAGAAATAAAAAATAAAAAAATTAAAAAGGGAGGCTCCAGCTTTGTTTGGGAATACTTTTCATTTCTGACAAGTCTCGGCGAGACTGCGTTATCCTGCTACATAATCTTAAATCGGTCACATGATATGGACACGCTGTCGTGTCCAGCGACATTAAAAGATTAGATTTTTGTGTTATTCTGCTCAATATTGCTTGAGTATCACTTGTACATCGATGCTCAATGCTCGAGCGAAGTATTGAAGGTTGACTTACATGCCTAATATGCACTTGTTATCTTCGTTTAAACTATTACTGCAGCCCAACACATTACTCATTTGAATAGAAAGGCCGCATCCTATGGATACTCACGCACACTCTTACTAGGATAAACGATTTCTCAGACGCTTTGTAGCTAATTGTCATTGATTCTGTCAGCGTATCATACATTTTACAGAGCAACCAATTCACACAAACAACTTAATATATTATAGAGTTATTGAAATGTTTCCTGAACCGATAGTTTCTAAATGGTGTTTACATGTTGAGACTAAGATTGCATGGTTGGTTAACTCATTTTTATTCCCTCCAATAAACAAGTTATTATAAAACTAATTAATCTTGATATGCGTAGGATACATGCATAGTTCCCACGAAAAACTTGTCAAGTAAGGGAAATCATATGGGAGCTCTGTTTTTAGGCGATGCCTAAATCTATATATTATACAAAGCATTATTTTCCTGTTAGATGCAGTTCATGAAACTATGGTCTTAGATGCTTTAAGACGGTGCTTTTTGAAGACTATGGTAAGTCAAGCTTTTTTATAAGTGCACTGTGGTTGACAGTGTGTCAAAAGCATCTGGACATCCATTGACAAAGCTAGCACCTTCACAATGGAGCTGTCTATACGAAAAATACAGGCTCAAGCAGTAGGAGCAGGATAGTGAAACCACACGGTGACACGCTAACTTAAAGATATCAGGCCTATTCATGGAGGGGGGGGGGGTTGTGGGGGAGGCATTGTATTCTTGAGAGAGTATGCATGACAATTAAATGAAAAAGAAAATATAAATGGACAAATGCTTTCATCCAAACTGACTTATATAAACCAGTTAGTGCTTGCTCAGTGAAAAAGTGCCTAGCACACATGACCTTCAGCAGCAATCAAACTGTGTGACTCAACAGTTTATCAGACTGCAAAGAACAACAAAGGAAATTACAAGTAATGACTGAAGGGAGTGTAAGAAGTAACCAGTACAGAATGTTTAAAGTGAGTATTTGAGGATTGAAAAGCATGAGAGAATTACCTGATGTGGAGCAGTATGAACCCTCCACTTTCAGAAACCACACTCCTTAAAAGTGTTTGTCATCTGAAGGAATTTCTTCATAGACCAATAGCAAGCTTTTGCCTAAGGAGGACAAAGTTGAAAGCCTTGCATAAGTGGACTTTTTTGGTATAAAAATAAATGCACATTTTAAAAATAACAATATAAAACTTTAAATCAGTGCAAAACAATTTTGCACTGATTTATTAAAAAAAGAAAACAGGGTATTTGAGAAATGCTTAGGAAGTTTTTTTATTCGTCTGTAATATTTCAACATTCCCAATAGTAGAAAATTAACACTACTTAATCTTGGTTTTAAGACATTTCACTATACAATTCTATACCATGATATCAGATTTAATTAGTAAATTAACGAGACAAATATCATCTTAACACTTATAATAACTTTTTTTAATGTTAAAAGTATGGATTCATATATAAAGACATTAACGTTGTATATTTTGGTTAGTACAGAGACTAAAAAAAAAAAATCCCAGATAAGTAGTACTTAAAAGAACGAGCAAAACGGAACACTTAGGTGTGCTTGAACAATTACTATAACAATACCTGAGCCTGCAGTACTCTTCTCCATTACATGCACTAGATCAGAAATTCGACAGGAAACACCACAATCTAAAGTGAGCCATTATGCTTAAAATACTATGAAATCAAAATAAACTCTAAAGGAATGTGCACATACATTTGAGTTTGATTTTTAAAACATGGCCTAGATTGTTTGCTCCAGATCTACTTAGAAATTTTTATCAGAACATAAACGGCCGTTTAGGGGTGGCCTGCTAATGTCACAACTAAGTCCAGTCAAATTTCAATAAGGGCTGTGAATTCGTTCTGAAGTAGTATGGGATCTTCTGATAATACACTTGTCCTTCGCTGTACATTACATGTCCCATTTTTTCTATAGCTGCTGCAAACAGTTATACAGTAGGCTTTAACAAAACAACATTAATATTAATCCACACTTCACGTCTAATATGAGAAGGTGTCAGGAGGTCACAGCAGTATCAGACTTCTCTTCCCTCATGCACACAGTGCTTTTTGGTGAACAGATCTGGAACAACTCCACTCCCAGCAGAATGTACAGCAGTAATAACGGAGCTTTGGAGACAAACAGTGACCCTGTGGCCTGGAAGTCGGCTATCAAACATCAAAGTAGACAACTCACTTCTCATCCAGCCCTGCAATTACATGAGACCTGAGTATAGTACATCCGATGTTCCCACAGGAAAAATCCCACTAGAGGCATGGATGCTGACAAGTGGATAAAGAAGTGTAAAGCATAGGGGAAAAAATTGCCTGTGTATTGTATCACACATCATCTCTGTTGCACATTTCATTGTTTCCAGATAAAACTATTAGTTTCTAGTTATACAACAGGGATCCTAAATTCTTAAATCTAACAAGTGATGATGATTCAAGAGAAAGATTTAAGAGAGGCTGTGAAAGCAGAGCTCCCAATGGATGTCTCCATTAATAGGTGTACTAGGTGTCGCTGCCTTTCCTTACATGAGCTGATTTCTGATTCAATTTGTTTTTTTGTTTATTTATTTAAAAAGGGACAGTGTACATGCATAGACTTTTGAATATTAAATTTACATGTAAATGCACCCCAATTAACTACGTTAGCTTGTTTTTATCTGTAGAGTAACGCAGTAGAAAGAAAACACAACAGAACAAAAAAGACATACTGTTAGAATAACAAATTACTAAAAACAGCCAAGCAAGCAAGACTGTCAAACAAGCAGACAAGGTGTTATACAAAGAAAGTACAATGCAGACAGTACAGTGGGCAGTGCCATAAGCTATGATTACAGCTTTGGTTAATTTTAATCCACCTCAAGTTTATTTTTTTAAAGGATTTGTATTATCCATGTCTTGTTACTTTAATTATCCATTTAATATGTTCATGTTCTGTCAAGCTTCTGACTTCTGTGTTTGCTCCATGAACATTTATTTATTGTGTTTTTTTATTTTGTGTGAATCTGAGCATTGGTGTATGAACCTGTTTTTTGAGTTTCAGTTTCGTTATTACTAATAAATATGCTGTGTTTTTGGTTTTTTTTGCTGCTTGCAAGCATCTTGCAAGTCAGTGATACATAACAGCCAATCAGCATCAACTGAGTGAGGTGGCAGCCTTATTGGGATTCCTGTGCTGGGCACGCACAGACATCAGACAACAATCCAAGCCATATTCCATGACTAGAGTGGTCTGCTAGGAACCTCCACTAACATGAAATAACTTCAAAGACATTCTATAGTATTAAATGCAACTGTAAATGGTTAGAAAGCTACCTGTGCAATTCATTAATTAATTAAAACATTGTTACCACTTCAAACTGTTGTGGTACAAGAGGAAAAAATACATGTCAAGAATAGCCCTCAATTTTGTTATTTAATTTCCTATAAGAGTACACCCTGCCATGCTTTATTCCTGATTTTGTTTATTTACTTATATTCAGTGTTGTTCCAAACCTCTGTATTTTTTCTTTATTAAGACAAAATACATGCACCCCTTTTCAAAAATTGCCAGCACAGAGTTAAAAAGTATGACCTTTAGACACTACACAAAATACCTCACATTGCATTTTCTGGACACGTAGCAGTCCACAAGCTTCAGAATCATTTCCCTGTCTATGCATGCAATTAAAAAAAAAAAAAGAAACTTTCAAACATGGCCACAAAAAGTGAGCTTTCCACCACATAACCATTCCTGGCAATGTATAATGCTTAAAAAAACCAAAACAAAAAAAAAACAAAAAACCATACGCTCATAAGACTAGGGGTGCATTAAAGTAAATTCACTTCTCCTTCAGAAGTCTGAGACAAGTCAGATGGTCTTGTCATGCCACACTTAAAACACATTCAGACATGGCACCCTGAGTGGTTTATTCTTATAAAACAAGGCCAAGTGTATGGCCTTGACACCCAAATTCTATGCCTGGGAATGAGTTCAGTAATAGCGTGCAGGGCTTAATGAATCAATGAGCACTCATCAAATTAGCAGACACAATGTCCACTGACAGCACAAAGCGGACCAGCTTTCACTAAACTGGGGTCAGGTGTTTTTGTCAGCTGTTCGCTGCAAAAAAGACTTTGAAATCCTAATCTAAATAGGGTTTTTGTGGAAGACTGTATAAGGATCTCAAGTAAGTAAAAGCTAGTTGTCCTTGAGGTAATTAGACTTATTTATAGTGCTAAAGCATTCTCTGTTCCTGCCAAGTCCCCTGCAATTTATTCAGAGCTTCTTCCCTTTTATCTGGTCAGCAACCAGTTACATAACCTACACAAGTAATGAACAGAGAAAATGGCATAAGGTCATTTAGCCATGAGAATAGATGATTTGGTTTTTCCACTTAACACTTTGGCTTGTTTTTTAAAAAGAAATTCCTTATTTCATTTTCAGACTAATTTCAAAAGAACTCATTTATGAGTCCCGAGTAGCATATCGACAAAGGGGTACAACCACCAATTTGGAGCTCACAAAAATTTTAATCCAGGTTGATGCATGTACGCATCCTCTGCCATGCATCCATGGGAACTAATTGGTGAGCTCTCATGATCTTCCTGTGACTTACATCACCAGCCAATTATGGGTCTATGTGAGCTTATGCATACAAGGGGGTGGATAGCGCTTTCCATCTGAGAATGTTAGGCAACACCTGAATGCGCATGAGCAGCAGTTTATAAAGACTCGGGTGACAGCATTACGTGTTACATGCCTGCTTACGCCCCTTCTTGGTTGGTGGTGACTGCATGATAAGGAGGCAAATGGGTGGGAACTGGCCATGACAAAGCTAGGAAAAAGAAAAAATAATAAAGATAATTTATAAAATCTTTATTTCAGTTACAGTGAATTAAAATTGCAAAAACAGATTTTTCAATCAACAGTGCTCTGGTGTCTTTTTCTAAACTAATGAGTGCAAATAAACTAGTGTTACTCACAATATGATGTAAGAAACTAGATCTGGTCGGTGTGGTAAAGAATTTTGAATTTGCTTGTAAATGCTTTTTCAAAGCGGAAAAATGAATCCCTCATACTTGCCATTAAGTGGCTTCCAAGTCCTTTTTTTCTGCCATTAGTTGGCATGTTTTTTTTTAGAGAAGAGTTTGTCGGGCCAACCATAGTCAGGGAATTTTTAACTAAGCCATTACTCCATTTTCCTATGCCCAAGTACTAAACATCATTTGCTGGAACATACAATACATGGGTGACAAGAACCACCTGAGCTTAAGTTTCACATATTTTCTTTATAATCCAATAGATGAGAAAGCCTAGTTAATATCTCAGGAAGCATTCCATACCAACCATTTACATAACAGGGCCAAGCTCATGGGAGCAGAGATTTGAATAACACCTCTAGGAAAAAATACGCAATAAAATCTGGACTGTAGCCATGTTGAATCAGCTGTTGAACCATCACCACCATCTAGAAAATGTCAGAATGCGTGTCAAAAATAGTTCTGAAAACACTAAATGATCAATAAGAAAAGGGATTAAAAAAAAAAACATGTGGAACAAGTATTCAACAGTCCAGGTGAGAATGCCACGTTGCACACTAATTTTAATAAACAAACTAGGCTCGGTTCAGGAACAGAGCCCTGAGCATTACTCTGAACAAGCACACGCAGGAAGAGATGAGCTTTCAGTAAACATATATTAATGTTCTTTCTTTGAACAAAAAGGGAGGAATGAAAACACCCCACCAGGAGGCTTCATCAGCATGGATCCCCTGTTACCAAGGCAAACCTAGACTTATTTGTAAAAACAGAAACTTAAGAGGCCTAACATGTACTTTGGCAGGGAAAACTAGGAAGGTAGGCTGTACTGTAGTTTTGCTATTATATGCATTCTTAGATAATTACAATCAAATACAGGCTTCCCATCATATACATGAGGCCATATTTTCTAAAATGCTGCTAATCCAGCAGTGTATGGATTCTGTAGGGGCTAACTGCTTTATTTTGTATACATATATACATCCATGATTGGCCGGTGCCCTCCTGATTTATAGAGGAACAGGAAGGACTATCTCCTGGACTCCCACCAATTATGGAAATCATATGGAAAGATATCTAATCAGTGAACACATTACCATTGTTCCATTTGCAAGCCGCTGCTTGAGTACGTACTGATATACGCCTTTCATCATCTAGCTACAATTTGATGTTCCTACATATGCTTCCTCTTCACCTTCTGCATCTACATGCCAATCAACACCATGAGATATGACATTCCACCATGTCTTGCAGCAGTGTTTAAACTGGGAGCACAGTGATTGATGGGTATGCCAACAAATTAGAAGGGTGGCCACAACATCTGGGGATTACAGAGCTGAACGATGACAGTTTCAGACAGTAAAGCTAGAAATACAGCAACCAAGGGTTTCAATTGTAGGATTCAACATTGATTCAATGCCTTCAAGTGTATAATGTTTAACTGCGGACTACTTTGAAGACATCTGGATAGTATACAATTAATCAGGCCACAAAGCAACATATGGTGGGAAGTTTTAAAGAACAAGATTACTAGAAATAAATATGTACAAGTCAGACATCCGGAAGCACAATGTCATAAAACCTCAATGTCAGAGTATAAGCATCATGTTAAATTAGTCAAGCCTGATTTAATTTAAATGTTTAATATAGGGAGCATGTAATGTAGGGAGCTTCTGTGATCTATCAGGAAATCCAACTATGTTCAAAAAGTATAATGCTGGAATCATAAATACACTACATGGCCAAATCCACTAGCCATTACACCACTGTTAAATGTCTTTTTCTAGGTCTAGTCTTCTTTTCTTTTGTAATAACCTTCTCTCTTCTTTCTCCATGAGATTCTGCAGCATGGCTGAGGGAATTGTGCACATCCAGCCTCAAATGTCTTAGTGAGGTCAGGCAGTGAGGTCAGGTGAGGAGGTCTGGGGGTGCAAGTCAAATTCCAGTTCATCCCAAACATGTTTAACAAGGTTGAGATTAGGGCTTTGTTCATACCACCAAAATTGTTCTATTCCAAAATTAGCTCTTCACGAATCTCACGATCATCATGCTGGAACATGCTTGGGAACTCGCTGCAATAATATGCTAAAGAAATCCTAAACAAAGTGTGTTTCCAATGTATGGCAACATTCTTGGCAAAGACTATATAAGGGAGCGATGAATGTACTTTAAATAAAATATATATTTTTAATACAGTTCAGACCACTTCCAGTAGAAAAAGCAGAAATTCTTTGTGAGTAAGCAGCAATGGGAGTCCTTTCTTTCTTTAGCTTTACTGTACACCTCTTGAACACTGGAACACCCAAAGGGACAGCATGTGTGAGGTCTGAAGGGTAGTCCATGCAGATAGAGAGCCTACAGTACAGGGGTAATTTGAGCAGGCCGACTGGGCGTAGCACACAGCTACAACCGAAACCTGAGCACACTGGTGCCTACTGGCCTGAACCCAGAAGAGCCCAATTTTCCATAGCACATGCTGTATGACTGAGTCAAATTATCCGCCCATGCCGATTATTGTGTTTTTAAGCAAAGACAGTTGTTATAAAGTACGATTTATAACAGGAATATATGACAACATGACAAATATAATGGTGTATGTCAAGATGCTTTCTTTGTGGCATGACTATTTAGGAAATCTTGTTTTCTTCTAAAGCAATAATTTACACAAGTAAATAGTTTTATATACACAAGTTAACTGCCTAACTGTAAGTGACCAAGCATAGCATTACAGCCTTCTACCAAATACTAATGCTGTTTACATTTAGTGTTAGTTCATCTGCAAGCTTTTCCTTTTTTGAGAATCTTCCCTTTCAGGCCTGTCTGTTCCTGCCCAAAACCTGAGCCTTGAAATGTACCAACTCGATTTATACCCAAATACATTCCATTCTCTGGTGAGGCTAAATACTGGCTTCTGGTGGGTTGATTTTTTCCTTTGGTTTTCTTCTCTACTTCACTGAAATCAGTTAGTGGCATGAATTATGGTAGAAAAGCACCTAGTTTAAAGCTTAACAAGCAATAGGATTTGTTGCATGACTGCAGTTTCTGACTCACCCCCCTCTTGTTTGCAGCAGGCTCCATCATAAAGAGCTATCAAAACATTCAATTATGACAGGCCTCGTCAAGCAAGGCGCTCCTCACACTTCCCAGGGGCAATCTATTCAGAGCTGAACTGAAAAGAGGGGCATTTGAAGGGATTCCATGCAGTGGCTCTTATGGCACAATACCAAATCCATAATGCTTATTTTCAGCAATGCTACACTGGAATTTTGGCCATCTAAAAGAAGCCACATCATTCTTCATGAAATTATATGTTTTCATAGCTCATCAAAATGATACGTCGGGTGCATAAGATCTTCTCATTTTATTTTTTTAGATTGATCATCAGGTTACAAGCATTTAGAAAGAAAATGTTGATTCAGTCACACAAAGTATTTCCCATCTTCTTTTCTTTTAATTTCATATTTTTTATAAACAATCTTCATTGGACTAGCATTTGAATGTTAGTAATGGAGCATTCATCTTTTCATAAATATTTGCACTCATAATCTTCGAACTAACACAAGTTAACAATGAAAAGAAGGCATCAATCAGGCATGCACTTTAAGTTAACATCCTTTATCTGCTTGACCCCATCTATTCATACATGAAAGGAATGTGATTAGGTGCTAAAATGGTGCCTTTAAAGTCTTAAAGAACCAAAAGTCTGACAAATTTGCCATGTAGGCGTTTTTGTACACAGAATAGTCTGGGCAACATTTAACCTGAATAACATCGTCATGTTTAAACCTGTACCCCTCAACTATATGTAAAGACCAGACCAAATGACAATGGCGCATGAGGGTACACATCCATAAATTTAGTACAAGCAAAAAAATAAAGAAAGAAAAGAAAAAAAAACAAACAAGATTAGTAAATGTGTTAAAATGCATATTAAAACCACAGATCTGATGTATTGTTGTCTTCTGCTACTCCAAAACGTGTCTTCTGTTCATCCAAAACCCACCAAAAAGTATGTAAACTCATATGTACCTACAAACGCATACTATATTATGGTAAGCGTATAGAAAAGAAAAAGAAAGCCTGCTTATTATTACAAGTTCACTGCGAAGAAAGTTTCTATTTATCCAAGCTCATTTCCTACATAAGTCTTAAATCATGATGTGATGCCATAAGCAGACTTTAGTGATCATTAGAGGATCTTCACTGTATAGTCTGAAATAAAGAACACTGCCTGAGGGATAGGGGTTGGTGTGTCATATTCAGGACTCTTTGTATGTGCTTACTGAACACTATTACAAATACTACACGATTGCGGCGTAGAGCCTTGGGATGGGCAGTATATTAATAATTTATCATGTGATATGAATTATAAATGAATGTTAGCAGAAATGTCACCTTTTCTTAAGAAATATACAAAAAAATCAGTTCATATTGTCCAGCCCAAGCTTCATACAGTATATTTAGTATATCATGACACTCTTCAAACTGGCAGCATTATTAAATTATACATTGCAATAAATACCAATACTGATCAATATCAATAGTTCTAATTTATACCAAAATTAACCTTATTATATCCTCATATTTCACTGAGCTGTACCATGCAGAACCTCGAAGCAGATATGATTTAAATATTATATATACACATTTTCTTCATACACAGACCATATATATATATATATATATATATATATATATAT
>JAOUQZ010000027.1:8448498-8459971 GCA_028564935.1 Neosilurus hyrtlii
AAAAAAAAAAAAAAAAAAAAAAAAAAAAAAAAAAAAAAAAAAAAAAAAAAAAAAAAAAAAAAAAAAAAAAAAAGCAAGCTCAGTGAATGACTTTCACAGACAAGTCACATTATACCGACCGGGCCGCTTTAAGTAGGGATTGTGTATATATTTATGAAAAGGCAAGTTCTCTAAAGCCAGATGAACAAAGTTCCCCCACCTGATCTTTGACAGGTGTGACATATCCCTTCTCTCTCCAGTCCAACTTCTTTGGGACCTCCAGGAAGTTAGGCTCCATGAAGAGTGAGCCTGTAACCTTCCTTTCCTTCTTGTGCTTGTAGCCATTCATAATCTGGTGGAATTCCTCATGGGTCTAAAGACAGAAACATCAAAAAATATGTTAGGCCATGAATTACGCAAATTAAACTATGAAAACATATCCGCTCAAACAAAATGGGTATTTCCTGCAATGCTACTAGTAGACAGAAGCATAACCTAAACAAACATTTAATTGTACATAAACAAAATAAAATTCAAGCACACTTTATTTATTTTTTTTTAATTCTGATGTGTCATGATTTACTGCCATTAACAAAAACAAGCATTCCCATAAGTTGTGTCTCAAGTAGAGTGATCAAGGTAATCATTTCTGTAAATAAAAAAAAAATTATAGTAAATAACCCATTAAGATAACAGAAACTACCTTTAAAAAATTAAGTGCCCTTCACATCCATTGACAAGAGCAAGATTAAAAAAAAAAAAATGTAATAAATGTAAGGTTAGTGCTAGGAACTAGTGGGAGCCGTTATGTTTTTAAGCGACCATTAGACCAGGTAATTTGGGAACACTCCTTTGAGCTTGTCTGAACATGCTCACCATGTCTCCGAAGTGATTCATTCCTAGGCGGTAGGTGTGCTTGCCCATCGAGTGCTCCAAATTGTGCAACTCAATCTTTTTCAAGTTCTTCTCCCAGACCATTCTCCTCCATCCTTCCTCCTTCTAATAGGAGCAGAAGCAACCATAATTAGATTTATTGGGAGAAATAATATAAAAATATAAAAAATTACACACTTTAATAACCAGGAAAAAGCTTACCTCATGATATTTCTTACTGTGCCACTCCTTCCACTGCTGCCAATGGCTGTCTAGTTCTCGGTCCAGACTGGGAGCAGCAAACACTGCACTGAGGCCCACAGCCAGCACAGCCACACACAGTCTCATGGTGATAAGCTGAAATGCATCACATAGATACATAATAAAAATAGAGAAGTCACAATACAAAATGATTCCATGTCGATAAATTCGAAACCGACACAGAGATAAAAGAATAATAATAATAATAATAATTACAAGGGATAGTGTGACGTCACGCGCCTCTGCAGTACACATGATAAGAGCTAGCTTAAAAAAACCCTGATATCATTTGTAGGTAAACAAGGCCGGGTTTTATACTTTAAAGCCGATACAATAACAGACTAATCTCACAAATATGAACCACTATGGCGTCTACCGGAAGAGAAGGCGGGAGTCCTGGGAAAGAAAGAAAGGAAAAAAAGGACGCGCTGTGTTTCTGGAGCCATTAGGATTCCCAGAGTCGGAGTTTCCAGGAAAACGAAAATGAGACTGAAACCAAAGCAGGAAAGCCGAAAAATTAAGAGAATTAAAAGGACAGAATGGATTAAATGCATAGATAAATAACCGCGTTAAACAAGCAAACCATAAATACAAGCCGGGAAAAAAAACAAAAGCTGTGGAGACAAAGCGGTTCACACAAAACCCACAGCAGTCTGTCGTCAACAGGCAAAATAAACATGTCCATGCTCCAAATACAGCCTAAATTACCTACAAACACACCTCTAAATCCATTCCCGGCCATGTAAACAACCATCAGGACCCTTCCCCAGCCTACACAAACAGCAAAACCTGGTCCCTTCACCCCCTCCTTACCTTTTCCTTTAGCAAACTTTGCGATACTGTATCGCCTCGAAAACAACTGCAAGTTTTTAAAGCCTGGCTTCAAAGATACAATTCCACGCTCTGTTATTGGTCAGAAACGCCTCCTGACTCCGCCCCCCCCAAACATTAATCATTCAGCATGTGATCTGGAGGCACATGATACACTTGCCGGCTGATGGGATTGAAACAAGGTTTCGGTGTCGTGCTATGACAAATTCTTTTCATCATTGCATTGTGGTTCAAAGCTGATATGATATTATTTCAAATCACATTAAAACCACATTGTTAAAAGGGGCTATGTGGCTTACACAAAGATTAAGATCTTGGTTTTTGGTTTTGTGTAGTCTCCTGAAACAGAACTGCTTATTCCTATAACTAGGGTAAACGGGAGAGTGGAGCCTATCTCAGCCGACTCTAGGTGAAGGCAGGGTACACCCTGAACAGCACACCAGACACAGCAGGGCAAGCACACACGCACACTCACACACCCAAGGGCAATGAATGGTTTGGAACAGCCAGTTAGCCTAATGTGCATGTCTTTGGATTGTGGAAGGAAACCGGACTACCCGGAGAAAACCCACGCGAGCATGGGGAGAACATGCAAACTCTACACACAAATACCCGAGCCCGGGACTCGAATCCGAGACCTTCTTGCCATGAGGCAGACGTGCTAACAACCACCCCACTGTGCCGCCTGGGACAGAACATCTAAAACCTATGATTGATTTTAGTGTTTGTTGCTGAGGACATTCAGTTTTCAGGAACAGGGTGTACAATTTTGACCTTAAACAACAGTTTAAGCCAATGGATACGGCAAACAACACGTAAACAAAGCAGTTTTCACATCTGTTTTTCTGTTCATTTATTGAAATCTAGTGGCTGGAGCAAATTATGAACGATTTTCAAAAACCACCAAGATTTGAGTTTATTATGCTAGTTAGTATCCATGTGACGTGCAAATTTTCAGCTCGTCCACATAGTTGTCAATATACCTGATAACAAAAATGTCAAAGGTTAGATAAGATACAAGAGATGTCAAGTGCCTGATGTAATCCCATTACCTGCCTGTTACCACTTTCCTTAATCTCCTCCCAAGACAGCCTTCTAATTTAGTGGAAATGACTCAATATTCTCCAAGTATCATTGTCTTTTGAATGGATTATCAAACACCCACAAGGTGCATTAGGTCTTTAAGCAACCGTGGCCACATTGCTTCAGAATGTGTTCTGATGCGAATGCGTTTTGTATCCAATTGAATACATACAATTCTTAAACACATTGTTTTTAAAATCTTATGTTGTAGGTAGTTTGAAGAGAAACTGAATATAGGCTTTAATTACGTATCCAGCATTAGCTAATGTTAGCTGTTCACAGCTTGAAATTCAAGTCAGCCATAATGTCCACAATGCAAAGAAGCCATAGTAGAATATTCATTCCAATGCCTTAACATGTCCTGTAGCGGTCATTGTTCACTGCGCCTTTAGTCAGCCACCACATAAGCAAAAACTATAGTCCTTATTTGTAAATTCTATTTTTGATTAAAAAACTAAGCATTATAAAGGAGGTGAAAATGAACTTCAAGCATTGCTTAGAGAACTGAATCAGAAAGTGCTATTTGGATTTGTGGCAGTACCTATACAAACTTCTTCCCCATATTATACACTGAAAATGAATATACAGTATGTCAGGTGGAATGTTAACTTATGGTGAAAATTCCATACACTGGTTTTGTGTCTGGATGCACGATGGCACAGTGGTTAGCACGTCCGCTCACAGCAAGAAGGCCTGGGTTCAATTCCCAGGCTCTGGCATTTCTGTGTGGACTTTGCATGTTCTTCCCGTGCTTGCGTGGGTTCCCTCCCACAGTCCAAAAACATAACTCTAGGCTAACTGACTGTTCCAAATTGCCCCTAGGTATGAGTGTGAATTGTGTGTGTGTGTGTGTGTGTGTGTTTGTGTGTGTGTTGGCCCTGTGATGGCCTGGTGAGCTGTCCAGGATGTGCCCCCCTTGCCCAGAGTCGGCTGAGATGGGTGCCAGGCTCCCCGCGACCCTAATTAGGATTAAGCAGCTTGGAAAATGAATTAATGGTTTTGTGTCTTATCTAGTTAAATGATGTACATGCTAAAACTTTTTGCACAAAACCTTTAAAGTGGCAGTGTCATGGTTGTTTACAGAAAATAGTCTAAATAACCTCAGTGGTTTTTATCGAAGAAGACAATTATTTATATAGATGAAAATTTATAAAGAATACAAGACAATTAGGTTTGTACAACCAATTTGCTAGAAGATTGCAAAGGGATTTCAATCTCTGAAAACTGTTCAGCACAACAAGGTTTCAAAAAGTTGATGCAATCCATTTCTCTTCCCTCTCCATGTCAGGTTCAAAAACTTTAAATTTCTGTTGATTTGCATGTCAATAAGCTATTTAATAAATGGCATATAAATGGCAGGGCCGCCATGGCCTAATGGTTAAAGAAGTGGCTCTGACTGAAAGATTGCTGGTTCGATTCTTGAACCAGCAGGAAAAAAGTGTGGCAGTGAGCTGTACCTTCCTTTTCTCCACCTTCATGGCTGAAGTGCCCTTGAGCAAGGCACCTAACCCCCAACTGCTCTGAGTGTATGTGTGCTCACTCTTTGTGTGCTCACTTTGGATGAGTCAAATGCAGAAGTTTCCCTTGCGGAATTAATACAGAATAAAAGTATATTTCAGTGACTTTTGGGCAACTGAAATCGGGTAAAAATCATAGCACAGCCCCTTTAAAGCCCCAGGTCCATTCATACAGACATTATTTCTTAGAAAGATAGATCCTGCATCACGTTTACAGCATTTGGCTGACGCTCTTATCCACAGCGACTTACAATTATAATTTTTATACAACTGAGGGTTAAGGTGGTGGAATAGTGGGGATTAAACTGCTGACCTTCAGATCAGTAACCCATCGCCTCAATCGCTAAGCCACCACATCACAACACCTGTGTTAATCAGCAGCAAACAGAGTTTCTGTGATATGCAAAAATGTTGCAAAAAAGAAAAGTGTTATGGCCAAAATACCAATTTCTAAATCAGTGATTTAAATACAAAGCCAGCCCAACATCATCAAGTAAACAATTTATTATAAAAACGTTCTACACTGTTTTAAAGGAAGTATTAAGGACATGGCATTCAGAGACATGCTTGAGGAAGAGAACATAAATAGAAGAAACATTTTGTGCAAAGAGATGACTGTACAAAGTCTTTAATACACCTGGTTCAGGTTCCCATTGATGAAGCCAGAGAAGTTTTTCAAGAGGGAAAGCATGAACCTCAACAACTGACAAAACAGAGAAAGAGAATGAATACATAAGACTCGATCACAAAATATAATAAAAAGGTGCTTTCTAGAATAGCAAGTATGCACATTTCCCTTTTATTATTTTATTCTTAACTGGGTAGCTGGGGAAATAATGGAGATGTGATTAAAAATTACAAAATTCCCATTGTCCTTCCTTGCACGGGGAGCGGAGAGAGAAAGGAGATGTGTGCGACACCAAGGCAACTGCCAGTGCAGTTGCCGGACACAAAAAATACATTCAGTTGCATTAAAAACAGTTCTACTGTATATACTATAAGTGTGATGGAACAAGAGCTAATCCAAGCTAAAGACTCACTCAGATGAGAGCACGTGGTTTCTACAAGTCACTGATGGAAATGAGACGGAATACACATCGTCTTGATTTGAAACATGTCACATAACCTGTGCTCGATTTCAATCCAGTACAGAAAGGCATTCTTTTGGTTAAAGTTCCATTGAAAGGAGCACCATTAGCTTGCAGTTAAGTACATGTCTGAAACAAACTGTCCATAGACGCTGTTAACACACGGGAAATAAGGTATAGATTAAAGCTGATAACTGTAACAATATTTATATCATGCTTCAAAACACATTAAACTAAAGAAATCACATTAACAATACAGCCTGCCTTGAAACATCGCTGTTAAATAAGCAAGATAGATACAGCAGCTCAAAAGCAATATTTAAGAAAATTCGTCTGTATCTGTAATTGTAATTAAGCTCATGTAAAATGAAGCATCATAGTCAGAGCAAAACCTCTGGTTGGTTTAAAAATTAAATGACCCTTCAATTCAACCAGAGGAATTTGCATGTCCAATAAAAGCTCAAAACACCCAATCCCCACCCCCAAAGGCTTTCCATTTGCTTTCGACATTACTTCAAACAACCCTGTCTATTGGACAATACCCTTTAAGAAATAATAATTTGTCTAATGTTGGACTATAGGCTAAAATAAATGTTTATTTATTTGTTCATTTATTTATAATTTTATGCTTAGGTACGTTTTCAGTATGAACAGTGTTGCAGTTTCCGGTTGTATGCTAAGCCAGTTAGCTTATGAAAATGTAAACTTGAGAAAAAGATGACCGTAAACGGCACTCATTAAAATCTCAAGCTCGATCAAATTAGCAATAGAGTAAAAAATTTCGTTTTAAAATTGACCACAGTAAATACTGACAAGTCCAATTAATGGCTAGAAGACTTTGGAATTTTAATTCAATAAGGGGTATTAGGCAATTTCAAAATGGCTCATAAAGAATTGGCTTTCCCTCAAAAAGGCACTCAATTAATTGGATCATTACCAAAAAACAGGCCCAAGCACTTCTCAAAAGGTTGTGTATAAAACCACTGCCATCCATACTTTATGGAAATGCATAAAATCCGAAATTGAGAAATCCTTAAACCTTTGTTGATATTAAAACGCTGTCACTTAAAAACAGACAAAAAACTTGCGCTAAAATGACTCTTAAAGTAGGCACCTTCACAGAAACGAGTTATTCAGAAAGCATAGAGCAGAAAGAATGATGTTTACAAAGTATTAAACTTCACAGATTACAGTATTGTGTAACACAGGAACTGAAAGATAACAACACTCCACAGTTTACATTGCACACATTCTTCCATACACACAGGTGCCGCTCTAGCGTGAGATGACAGAGCTGATGGAGTTATAAGACGTTCCTCCATTGCAGACTGGGCCGCAAGATTCTGGTGGAGTCCCCAGACTGTCCATGTTGACCCTGAAAACGGGCGCTGCTTTTAGCAGAAAATCAGCTGCGTCACGACGGCCAAGTTCTCTTAGCTTAGCCACCAGGACACCAATGGTAGAGTCTGAACGTTGGCTCCAGTCATAAAGGAGCGCTGCAGTTGGGCTTGGGACAGAAAATGGGTCAGCCGGAGGAGTCCCATTGGTGCCGGGGCTGTACTTAGCAACAAGCTCACTAAGGCCCAGGTTCATGGCTAGAAGACACCAGTCCTTGCCAAGGGTGTCAGGTGGGTCAAGCATGCGACTGAGCTTGCGTCGTGCCAGGAGGCTAACCTCAGCTACAGCTACATCCCTGCCAAGTGTTCCTTGTTTATAGACTTGGGTGCAACCTAGCGCTACGATGCTAGCAAAGCTCTCCCGATAGCCGCCCATGGTGTTTGTTAACGAGTTTTCACCCCGGGCTTGAGCTCGAAGGAAGTCCCTGGGCTGGTAAAGCATAACAGGTCCATGATGTTCTCGCAGTTGCTGGGGACTAAGGTAATGACGGGCAGTTAGCAAGCCTGGTAGTGTAACAGCAAGTAGTCCTTCTGCCATTCCACACAGAGTATCCAGCAAAATGTAAGACTGGCTACGTTCAGACTCTGGGCCTCTCAGCCGTACTTCCAGACCTTGTCCGTGATTGACTAGCAGTACTAAAGCATCCGCTCCACCAACTCCTATTCGAGCACCTCCACTCCACAGCCTAACTTCCTCTGCCTCAGCTTCTGGTCTCTGCTGCCTGCTCCAGCGACAAAGATTCACCTGGAGTTTGTGGAAAAGGCCACAAGGGAAAGGTGTCAAATGTTCGGCTGGGACTATGCGGACACCTCCGTACAGCAAGGAATCCTCCACCTCTTCATCTGCTTCATCAGTCCAGGAATGTTGCAGGTCACCAGTGCGAATGAGGGCTGGAATATCCACCATACCAGGGTTGGTCAGGTCACGGGCACATACATCCATGGCATCCAAGATTTGAAGGAGCTCATCTACATCCCCCTCAGAGACCAGAGTCTGGAGCTCTTCTTGTCGGTAGCGCCCCCTGTAATGATGAATTGCTTTGGGAGTTTCAATGGAGAGGAGCTTGCCAAGAACGTTGGTGCAGAGCCAGCGGGGGTCGAGGAGAACCACATCTTGGACAGTTTCACTCTGTATGATGTTGATCTGGGGCACAGAAAAAGAGAATTTATAAAAGCCCTCAAACAGTGGCAGTGCTAGTCATCATTCTTTGGAACACTAAAGCAGTTGTGTAGCATTAAAACCAGAAGGATCAGTTCCGTACTAAATGCTACGAGTTTCAAAACAAGGACAAGTCATTCAAGGTGTCATTATACTGCCATCTAGTGGACATGAAAGTAAATTTCCTTGAGCCACTTCACTGAAACTGCGGGTTTAAAGCCCTGGAAGAATAATAATTTTAAAGATTGTTCAGCAGAGCACAACATGATGACATTATACTTACATAATAAGCCAGATGACTAACACTGGCTGTTTTGATGTTATTACACCACTAAAAACAGTGTAGGCAGTGTAATTGAAAAACAGAGGGCTTGCTATTCAGTCAGTGCCACCCACAGCACATACATTAACATACATATAAATACACAAAGAAGATTTATAAACATGTTCTGAATATGCATGAAGCTCAAAACCATTCATACTGTCTATTACAGAGTACTATACAGCCCCCAATATTAACTGCACTTCAAATAAGTGATATTTTGGATTTATTTTTGTGTTTCTGAACTAGACATGGCCGGAATGGTGGCATAGTAGTTAGCAAGTCCACATCACAGCAAGATATTCCTGGGTTCTAGTCTCAAGCTCGATGAGAGTGTTTGTGTGGAGCTGGTATGCTCTCCACGTGATTGTGTGGGTTTCTTCTGGGTACTCTGGTTTCCTCCCACAGTCCAACAACTTACGCTAATTGGCTATTCCAAATTGGCCTTAGGTGTGGATGTGAGTGTGAGTGGCTGTGTGTGTTGCCCTACAATGGTCTGGCGAACTGTTCAGGGTGTACTTAGCCTTTGACCAGTGCTGGCTGAGATAGGCTCCAGCCTCATCTCAACCCTAGTAGGATTAAGTGGTACTTAAGTGGTAAGAAAGTACTTAAAAACTATTGGTACCCCACAAAAACATGTTGGGCCAAATATATACATACAATACTTCCTATTACACACACACACCTCTCCCATGCTGTGCAGCTGTAAAGCTAGTTCTCGCAGGTCCTCCTCGCTGACCAGAGGGTTGATCTGATCCTGTATATCAACCACAAACTGCTGCCAGGACATAAGCTGGTTTGGTCCGGTGACTTTACGCCATGAGGGCAGAATGGACATCAGTTTCTCTGCCAGCTGAGTCATAGGCCTGCAGCTCTGAGGAAAAAAAGGCAGACAACACAGGTTACACTGGGGTATAGTAACTGGAAGGACTGCCAATCGCCTTCTGTGATTTGAAGAAATCGTTCATTCGATTGCTTGCAGCTATGAGGCAGTGTTCTCTTGATCAGAAAGGTAGATTAGGAGAAGACGGCTACAAGTATGTGTAGGAGGCGAAGAGAAAGAGTGATGTGGGAGTAGTGGAGAGAGGGTCTCATTACAGAGAATGTGTAGGAAAGGCTTTGTGCTTTTGGTTACAAGCATCTGACTATGTTTCTACGAGAAGAGGATGAGCAGGACTGATGTTAAGAGTGGGTTGATATTGAGTCATAATGTACTAGACTTACACACAGACTCACAGGCACTTAACACTGACATTTTTTGACAGAATTATTGTTGAAAATCATACTGTTAGCAGTAACTAATGGCAAGCCTCTGAAACAATGGTTCTGAAGATAGAAATGTGATCACGCAACGTCTACAAAGCTTTTTATACGACACGTAGCTCCCATATCAGACTAATCTATCTCGGCTGGTCCTTTTATCATTCAAGCCAACATTCCTTAGTTTCAGTCTTTTATTGTTAAAGATGAATGACTCAAACAATGGCATGTTTTAAGGCAATATCAAGTGACAAATCACTGAGCAAGGTGTATATAGGTGTAAGTGTAACAAATATATAGTTTAAAGACAACAATTTAAAAATTCTGTTGATTCAAATTGATAAATTGAAGTTTTCTAAGACTTTGTTGCTTTAACTCATGTATATGAATGGGGTTCGGACAATTCAAAAAACAGTTTATGAAGATAACAGAAATTAATGCATTTTACCATGTTTCCGCAAAGAATTCACTGACTTACGATGCTACTATCATAAATTCATATAAAATGAAGTGCATAACAACCGTATTACTCTGGACTGCAAACAAGCATGTGAAAAGACACTATACACACATCTGTGAAGCAGGAACCCCACAGCTTCATCAATCACCATCGAGTTCAGCTCGCCTTTCACTCTATTCGATGATTCAGTAAATTCTCTGGTGCCAGTTGGCCTACCTCACTTTCTCGTCATTGCCACTGTTGATAGTCCGAAAATAGTGTCCAGTGACTAATTTTAGGCAGGGTTAAGCAAAGAGATAGTACTTTTTTGCTGAATCAGAAAAATAAATGAGGTATTCATTGTATATTTAAATATCTTTGTTATGCAAATGACCTCAACTGTGTTTGACTAAGGTGTGGTTAGATATGTTCGGCACTCATGCAATAGTAAGACGACGTCTTTGTGTCTTTGACAAAAATATATGGTTTAAAAAGATTTATCACCGAAACCATGTTTTCTTTAACCAGGCTAATCACAGGGAAAATGTTGGTAACAGACTTAAAAAACTGGGTTATATTTTTAATTATGATTTAAATAAATGTATATGGTTGAATCTCATTAGTGTGCAGCTGGGAAAACCTGCAGGATGGAGCTGTAGCTAAAAATAGCAAACAACTAAAAAGTCATTATAACAGTATGATCCAAAATTATGTTTTTTTTTTTTACCTAGCATGCTTTCGCACCTTAACCTTTTACAATAACAACATTTATTTATTTGTTTGTGTTTGTTTATTTATTTTAAAAAATTAAGAAATTCATGTTTTAATTATTAATATTTTTTTATTTTTGTAAGGAGGCTTTTTAAGAAATATGGTAGTGAATACTTTCAGACGGTCATCTAATTATTATAATCCAATCTTGCTAATTAAGTGTGAATTTCTCCTACAGCTTATTTTGTCAGGCTTTGATCACATTATTCTATAACTATCCGATAACTATCTGCCTTTTCAATTCAATCTCTAATAAGATGTCAGATCAACTGTTGGACCGAAACTGTTAAAAGCAGTCGACAATGTGGATGAAATACATGCAAAAATAAACATAAACAGCCTGTAGACTTTACATAGAACTTTACTGAAGCCAGTGTCAAAATTTTACCATTTAAAGAGCTTTCTTAGCCCCCCAAAATAAAAAAAATAAAACCACACACACACACACACACACACACACACACACACACACACACACACACACACACACACA
>JAOUQZ010000027.1:8460033-8471095 GCA_028564935.1 Neosilurus hyrtlii
CACACACACACACACACACACACACACACACACACACACACACACACACACACACACACACACACACACAGCTATTACCACACCAAAACGGAAGGCTCTTACTGAGATGATTGAGTTGCGCAGCTCTAATAAGAGGTTCCTTAGCAACTTCATGTCTTTTGAGTTAGAAGATCCAGCATCCATTATGAAGAGCTTCTCAGCTATTTGCAGATCATGTCCGAACCTGGGAGAGATTCAAATCACACAATTATGTATTGAAGATCTTTAAACAGTTGTAACAGGACATGTATTTCAGCTTGGCAAGACTTTTAATAACTTGTGTAGTAGTCGAACATGTATACTACTATAATAATACTATACTGCAAATATTACTTAATATAGAATAACTTGTAAAGCATTTTTATCAATAGACACTATCTTAAACAATAAATTCAGATCCCCAAAGAACATGCCAGAGGAAAAACTCCCTTGGATAACATGAAGAAACCACCTCAATAAAAAAAAACACATTTAAAACCCTTTGAACCCTCCTTTCTTTTATTATTATTATTATTATTATTAATAATTCGACTTTTATTACAGTAGATGATCTCTTTATGTAGATTTGTTACAATCCTTTGTTTTAAGAATTAACCCTTCCCTATTACTAATAAGATGCTTGACTGTTAATGTTCTACTTATTCTGCAGATATTGAGTAATATTGGCTAGTATCCTTGTGTTAGCAACACAGACATCTAACTACAACTCCCAGAGTACAGTATGGCCTACAAACATGGCTGCCAACGACTACGACACCCATCTATCACCAAATCATCATTGTTCATAATTATACCATACCATAACAGGAAAAAGTTAGCATCATTAGCTAACAGAACCTGATAATCCTGAGACGTAGCAAGCCAGGAACAGACCAGATGGCATAGAAAGAATTAATTTTCACCATTTTTACAAACTGGCCTTGGGTTGAATTCTGAAAGTTAACCTCTTATATTTGCTCTCGGTAGCATTCCTTGGACACTGCGATTACATTTGGGCTGTTTCCAAGAACTGGGAGCAATACTGTCAGGAGGAGTGAAAACTTCTGCACATGACCATGCCTGCTTATCCTACAGAATCTCATGTGTTCACCACGGAAGTGAGAGGTGGTTGTGTAGTGAGCCCATCAGAAGTTTCTAAGTAAAAAGGTGCTCAATAAACTTTAGCTAGAAAAATGTTAGTGAATGGTACCAAACATCAAATGCGTGCTGAACCCATTCCCGGACTCTATGACACTCACAGTATAAGGACCTTCATTCATTGCAAAGTATGTGCTTAGTGTCCAATACTGGCCACTACCAAACCTTTTCACAAATCTTGCATATTGTTTGCTGACTGCCTTAGCATTACCTATTGTCTGATTACGATCTTACCCAACCCTTGTATTAATCTGACTGCATTATAAATAAAACTTGTCACACTGCTCATGCTAAGATATTTTGCTTATTGAACAATATGGGTATTTGTGACTGTCTCATATTTATCTTCATCTTCTATTATGAGTGTTTATAGTTTAACAAGTACCATTAGACCATAAGCTGGTATCCTTTGTTTGTAGTAAAGCTGCATAAATAGTAGTTTTAACCAACCTCAGTTGCCCTGCTTTAAAGATCTGATGTCTTCAATTATGGAAAAAATAAAGCTTAGAAAGAGTACTTAATTTAAAAGAGTTGAATCTAGTTAAACATCATCTTCTAACAAAGACAAACTACTTTCCACAAATCTTAATTATTTCAGGGAATACACAAGAGAACATGAAGAGTAATTGTGCTGTTTAGATACAACCTGCATACAGCAATTTTACCTGTTACGGACTTCCTTCAGTAAAGATTTCTCCTTGTCATAGCTGAACTCTCCACCAAAAGAACGAGGCAGATTGGCAATGTCGGCATGTGTGCCCACCAACACCACATGCAGAGGATTTCTAATCTTTCCTCCAAAAGCTAGAAACACAGCAGAAAACCATCCATAAATAACATTCTTTTTAATCTGAATACACCCACCTACACATACTGTGTGCATTACCATTCAAGTAATCAGAAATTTAGAATGTGTCTTGCAGCCTAATGGACTGAAAATATTTCTGCAAAATTTGTTTTTTACACCAATGGGCATAAATAGCTCTTTATTAATGATTACTGCACTCAGATATCAAAGATGTTACTTTATATAACACCGACGCTGAATTTATACCACATCAATGCAAAATTTCCAAATCTGAGAGAATAAATACTTCCTGCTCAAATGACGGTTTATATTAATGCCCTCATTTTATTACATTAATGTTTCTATAGTCAAATGTGTTATCCAACAAAGATAAACACTATTTAATATGAAATATTATTCTGTTTCTGTAAATTGAAGTTGATTTTACATTTTTTTTTTAAAAGCGACTCATGTATCAAAGACTTTTAACGGTCAGGTGGTTTTTCACTACAGGTGAGCGTCTTCATAACAAAAGGTTTCCTTGCTTTGGTTTTGATACTTCTCACAGAAAACTAAATTAGCTTGCAGGTGAAGAAATAAACAGAGGCTGGTGAAGAAACAGCTGCCTGTAGCTGCTATAACATAAGAGAAAATATCTTGTCTCGAGATGTTTAAACATCAACTGTAACTATAAAAGCTAACAACTTTTAATTGTTAGTAAATTGCTGCACTATAAGAGGAATAAAACACTTGAACATGTGCTGCCACGGAAACTTAATTTACTTCAAGGTGCTTCAAGTTTCATCATTTGTTCATTATTTTTGGTTGTCTTTGTACTATTATACTTGATAAACAGAAATGCGTACTTCTCACAGAACACTAGATGTATCCCCTGCGTGGTCAACTGCACCATCAAGAGTGTTAATGGGCATTTTTAACAAACTGACCTCTGTGACCTTGAAAAATAAGTGACCCAGTTTCGATAGGCTGGTAGGGCGTGCTGTAGGGACCATTCAACATAAATATAAAATAAATCCATAAAGAACCGGCTATGCTAAAGTGTTAACAAAAAGTGTCTGTGGTGGATGCGACGGCGAGAGTATCAATGAATAGTCTGAACGTCTCAGTGATGAGGACATGGAGAATGCATATGGGTTACAATTAAAAATATCCACAGGAGTCAAATGAGAGATGGACTATAAGCAAATGCCAAAAAATCATCTATTTATTCAGACAGACCAAAAATGATTACTTGATTGTTTTTTTAAATTAACGACACGTTACTTATTACTGTACATACTTGGGAGGTTGTGAATTTGTTCTTTTGATATGGGAAGGTGAAAACACTATCAGTTGGTCAATAATTGTAATGTCATGGTTCGTCGACAACTAAGGAATGCAGGCAGGGAAACTAAGGAAACTAATGATGATGACCATAAAGAAAATTCACTGTACTGGGACAAATACTCACTCAGTCATTTTCAAAACTGCTTAATCATACTATTAGGGTCGTGGGGAGGCTGGCGCCTAACTCGCCCGACAATGATTCTCTGAACAGCCAAACCATCACAGGGCAACACACACAAAATAATTCACACTTACATCTACACATGGGGCAATTTGAAACAGTCAATTCACCTAATGTGCATGTCTTTGGTGGGTGAAAGGAAACCGAAGTACCTGGAGGAAACCCTTGCAAGCATGAGGAGAACATGCAAACTCCACACAGACACACCCAAGCCCAGGACTAGAGCCTGGGACCTACTTGCTGTAAGGCGAATGTACTAACCATTACGCTGCCCTGAGACAATTACAGTACTTCATCTTTAATCATTAAAGCACTACTGAGATAATGTACAGTAGTACTTCATGCACAGTGTAGCATTTTCTATATTTTTACTACTTTTGAATTTGGAAACAAGTAGAAAGTAAGATCCTCTACTCATAATTATGAGCACCCTCAGGCAGATCACCGACCCTTTCCAGCTCTTAAAATACAAAACATATCCAAGGAAATGATAATGTGTTTGCTAAAGGGCTGAAAGCAAAGCAAGACTGAGATAATGGCAGATAGCAACGGTTGCCAAGCAGTAACTGAGAGGGGGGAAAAAAAGAAAAGGAAAAAAAGAAAAGGAAAAAAAGAAAACAGGGCTTGTGTCCATAATGAAAAATTTCAACATTTAAAAAAAAAAAAAATTTAACATGCAGTGTACTTTCTAAGGAGTACCTTCTGTCATAGGTAGTTAGACATAATGCTGTTACAAGCTAAACATACTTACAGGTGAACATACTAAATAAAATTCAACAAATACAGACAAGAAAACCAACAGAACAGCTTAAATATGTCCTGGCAGCAATTCCTCAAGTATCTGGAACTGTACCAAAGTGGTGAAAACCAGCACAAAGGATACTCCTTCATGCCATATTTGGAGGATCCTGGTGGGGAGCACTGCCAACCATATCACTTTAATGTATGTATGTATGCTGAAGACTGTACATACTGTATGATTTACATCAACTTCATATTCGAGCCATTCCATGAGCCTCTGTGCCCTGTTGATGAGGACGGAGTTGTGCTGAAAGAGACCTCTCCCAACAAGATTGAGTAGAGAGGCTTTCATTTGTATACTTGTGTCCCTTGTGCCACAACTCTCAATTTTTTTACTTGTGTTTCTCAGCAGGATCACACAAAAAGTTCTGTTTAGATTTTCATGAAATTTCCCCCTCAGGTGGAGCTTTTGACAAGGGTGACTTCTGCAGCACACTTTGGAGATAATTTGGATCAATTTCTGGATTCATGTTCTGGATTCATTTTTTTAAGGATTCTTTAACATTGTGAGATACAAAGTATTTTTGGAAGTGTCGTATTACAGCAGGCCCAGCAGGGGGTGCTGTGTACTTTCTATTATATTTTCAGCTTGGCAAAGGTTAGCACTCTCAAACTGCTTTTGTTAAATAAGGAATATGAGCACATGAATTTTCATCGTAATCTCTATATATCGCACGGAAAGACAGAAAAACATTTCAACCAAGTGCTCTTAAAGTGAAAACCTTGAAGTCAAGATTTCACTCTAAGACATTTAGGTCACTGCAAAGAGCTTCTGATTTTACCTGTTAATGCAAACTGTTAAAAAAAAAAAGTGTTCACACACAAACACACAAAAACTCACCGATGTTGTCCTCAGGCAGCGTGAGAGCCTTGAGACAGTTGAGCCAAAAGGTGACTTGGCTAAGCTGAGTCTCATACGGTTCCTCCAAGCTGAACGTCACCAGGTGAATGGCTGTACTGTCATTGGCCGCAAAATAGTCATAGGTGCAGTAGTATACTGGATTTCCGGAGAACTCCCACACGCAGAAATCTCCAACACCTAATACACACAAATGCAGGCACATACACAGTGTTCCATCAGACAACTCACAATTTCCTTAAATCAACATGAGCCAATAAGTGACGTCTTGTGAAAATTTTTGATTCCTTAGTTTCCAAATTTGTTCCCCATCCATAATGTGTGCCTGCTGTCTTGAAAGAAGGACAGCAAAGTGGTCCAATTACCCATAACATTAACGCCCCCTCATTATCTGCAGCTAGGCAGCCCCATAGCAAGCTGCAATGCACTATGTGTTCTGATTCCTTTCTCTCACAGCCAGCATTAACACTTTCAGCCGTTTGGACTACAGAAGCTCTTCTGAGGAATCAGACTAGACGTTGTAATCTTTGCTCCCCAATGAGTCCTTGAGTACCTATGACAGTGAACTGCCAGTTCACGGTCCTTCCTTGGGCCATCTTTGGTAGGTACTTACCACTGCATACCAGGAACACCCCACATGACCTGCCATTTTGGAAATAAACAGACCAAGCCATTTTTTTGGCCATCACAATGGGGTCCATTCATATCACATCCAAACACTTGCTCATTTTTCCTGCATCCAGAAAATCAACTTTGAGAGCTGATTGTTCATTTTTTGCCTAATACATTTCATTCCTTAAAAGGTGCCACTGTAATGATATAATACATTTTGTTGTTTACTTCCCCTGTTAGTGGTTATGATATTTTTTATATTATGGTGGTACACATACTGTGTATGAACATACTGTGCTAACATAGAAGTGCACATTTACTGTACAACTGCAATGTATGATAATGATGTCTTGCAGTAAGTCATATCATTCAAGTATTAAAGTTTAAATTGGTTATATATAGATTCATACTTTTTTATTTTTAATCTGTGGCAGACAGATGAAGATCACTGGTGGAGCAAACACATGTGTTCACTATCTTTTCACGTAGCACCAACTAGCATATATAATGCTACATCCATGTTGTTGTATAAAAGGGTCTAACGTTATGTTACGTTATCTGAATGACAATTTATGCTACTACTGCTAACAACATTACTGCTGTCATGACATTCGTTTCTATGTCATTAGTGGAAGAAATTAGAATTTAAAAACTTCTTCGGACACACGCATACTCTGTCTAACTTGGAGATGAAGTTGAACTTATTATGATCTAATTAGAACCCTGCGTTAGACCTATTGGAAAGTTCCCAACTATGTAAATGTAATCACTATCGTAATATTACTTTAGTACAATTTCCGTAAGCTCAGAAATGTCTAGTAATAATAACAAACAATATATAGCACAGGCGAAAGGTATTAACTTACTAGGACCGCACTCATGGACTGTGGACAGAAAAACACACAAACACAATTTCCGGCAGAACAAAAATCAGCGTGCAATGGGTAGGTCACACAAAAGACAATAATTCTATGCACTTTGACATATACACAAACAATCACAACTTGATCTTGTACAGAAATAATAAAGACACGATAGAAACTCCATCAAATACTTCAACACACCAACAATTCAGATCTTGATGTAATAAATTGCTTCAGTTATTTCATGTAGAAAGCATCTCAGATTTACATCCAGACTGTAACACGATTCAGGAGATTTTTGTTAGAAAAATAATAAATGAGCATGGAAAATGAAAAGGAGAGTGTGTGACTAACCGTTGACGTTGGCTGTGTGGATGTCAATGGCCTTGGTGGCCGTGTCGTCGGCTGTGTTCAGGCTGCTGTGGACGGGAGTGAACACCTCTAGCACTCCTTTAGTCAGACTGGGCTCAAACATCATACTGCGACTCCTAACACTCACATTCTCACAACCGGGATACAGGTTGGAAATACTCACAGAAACTGGATGGGAGTAAACACACACACAATCTTAATAAGGATTTGTCTCTGATTGTGTGCACACACACAATCAGAGACAAATCCTTATTAAGATTAAAGATTTGGATTTTCCTGGTAATTATGCAGTAACAAGCTATAAACAGAGGGAGGCAGTATGGCCATTTGAAATTCTCTATCCTCATAAAATTCCATCTTATCATCCAGTAATCCATATCCATTTATTTACCACCTCAAATTATTAAATGACTAGAAAAAAAAATATAAAAGAAAAGGCATTGTTTAAGTTCCTGCAAGAAGATGCAAACAATATAGTTTACAGTAGGCTTGAAGTCAAAGCAAATTTTTAAATCACGCTCTAATTTCCATTAAAGAAGATTATGTAATAAAATAGATTGTAAAAAAAAAAAACCTTCACAAGGAGATCCTCAGTGAATATCAAACACCATGCTTACAGTGTGACTGACAAAGCACAGTGTGCGTCACAGCTCCAGACACTGAGGTTTGTTCGATTTGAATTTGCAAAGACTGACCAGGCATATCACATCACTGTGGGAAATGTTACTAACCAATCGGGCTCAGATTGAATAAGGTTTAGAGCAGTAAACGAAAAGCAGCAGGATCTACCGTCAACACTTTTATTAGTGTCACCAAATTTTTTATTTTTTTTTTTCGCATGCATCTTTCTTGTATGCGAATGAGGATTTGGAGAATGTGTTAGTCACACTGTGCTGAATACATCTAGCACACTTGACAAGTTTTACACAACTCTTCTTCTTTCTGAAACTTTCATTTCCTTTTAAGAAGCTTGTGTTTGATGAGATTCTCTAGCAGGAGCACAAGCACTATAGTGTATGTGTTTTAGGGTTGGCTCGGGACAGAAGTTTTGAGTTCGGTACAGTACCTGGCATTGTAGAATCAGAACAATGCAAAAACACACTCACTCTCTCTCTCTCTCTCTCTCTCTCTCTCTCTCTCTCTCTCAAACACACACACAAATATTATTTTTTTCCACACAAACTGATAAAATTAACTAACATCAAAATTTGCAAACACTGCTTCTTGTGTGTGTGTGGGAGAGAGAGAGAGAGAGAGAGAGAGAGAGAGGGAGAAAACGTGTGTGATGCATCTGTCAACTTTAGCTCTTGCCAAAGATCATGTGCACCTTCATGTTTTCCTGTGTTTGAATACTTTTTGAAAGCATGTTTAAATGTATTATATCCTCCTTACTCCTTGACAACTCCATCACACAGTCGTGGTGTGAAAGCAGTGTGAAATGAGCACGACATAGAAAAAAATTACGTCACACCCCATATGTGTATAGTCTATATGCGAACATCTCACACACACTTTTCTTTTCTCCAATTTTTGTGTTATATCCGGAGTGAAAAGACCTTTACACTTACATAACACTCACGAGTTGCCGGTTCCTTCTTCCAAACTCTTGAGGGTGCATTATAAAGTTTAACAAAAAGGGATCAAATTCAGGGGCCCTACTGGTTTAAAAAGATCAAACATACTAGTAATAGTAACTAGAGCAACACTAATGTGTATTAAAGATGTTCAGTCTTAGAACCGTAAAACTAAAACATATTATAGGCAGCCTAGACAATGTGTTTAAGTTTTATCCTCTTAAGTACGGAAGTGTGTACAACACCACTACTGTTTGGACAGCATACAAATAGCCAAAAACCATCTACTACTCTGGAAAAAGACCTCATAAACACTGCATAGAACAGTTCACAGAAGCATGACCATGTCTCCAGTAGAGTGGCAACGCCTCTAATACCTGCAGGTTTGGATGTGGCAGGTGAGGCTGGGTGTCTCACAGGGTTGGTGAGTCTTGGCCTTCTACGCCTGAAAAAGCTCCTCAGGATGCCACACTTCAGAGATTCTAGCAGTGTGCTTTTCCCTGAGCCGGAGTGACCGAACAGCTTTAGCTTGATCCGCGGCTGTGGCGTTTGAGTGGGTCTCAGCTGCTGGATGTAGCCGCCTTTGTGGTTGTCCTGGGGGAGCGATCAGAGAGGAAATTAAAGGAAGTCATTAGTGCACATGAAGGCAGATTTGCCTATGAATTGTTGAGACACAATTTAGTAAAAATTGCATGAGCAGAGTAACTAAAAGGGTTAAACAATATATTAAGTACTGCACAGGCTGAGCGTGACCTGCGACTTGAAAATCTGCCTAGATAATTTAAATGTATACGTAAATAACACAACATTAAAAAAAGATTATAAAACCTGGACCCAACCTAAAAAATTGTGTTTGTACATCAGAATTATAGAGCCACTTGTCAGCTATAGTAATAATAATAAGAATAATAAAATAGAAATCAGTTACTATAGATTTATTTTTATTAATTAATTTTTAATTTTGTTTTTAATAATTTTAATACTACTAATACAAACTTTAAATAAAATTAATTAATGCAGTGCCATTATAAGCCATAATATTCATGTACAAAGCACAAACCTTCTTCAGTTTGGCCAACAGAAGTGCTACATGCTCTTGCTGTTCTGCAATTGCCACTTCCTCTGCAGTCTTTCCATCCTTGAAAAAAAGAAATAAACATAAAGGGAGATAAGCTTCAGAGCGAAATGATGTGAGCTGGCAGGATGAGGAAGGCTGAAAAAGTACAACTCCCTTAGTCTTCTGAATTACAATTCAGTTTCCTATGATAGAGCTTTGATGCTACTATAGAACAAGCTGGAGGAAGAAAAGATGAAAGAAGAGGAAGACTGGGGGAAGGGGTGCACAGTGTTATATTTGAAAAGCATGGCATTGATACCCTATAGAGGTCCAGAAAAAGGATGATGGCTATTACTTGACAAAGACAGTGGCAGATCTGGGGTTTTTGTGACTAAAGATTTATGAGCATGAGGACTGTGCAGGGTGCCTGAAATGTTGCATACTAATAGAAAAGGCCAAGTCCATCTCTCTCTCTCGTTCTCTCTCTATATACCCCTCCCTTCCTCCCACACAAACCTCAAGGGCTTACAGAGGAAACCAGTAAACCTCAAATCCCCACACTTAACACCCTTCGATGCAAGCCAGCACCTGAGACCTACTGCATATAAGGCAGCTAAAAAACAGCTGTGGCTCTTTCTGAAAGCTGCACACAACGTGTTCTCTCTAATACTAATGAACTAATACTCTTCATACAATTTTATAGATTGTACTATGATGCATAAGGTCTACAATAGTGCACTGGACTCACTTTTAATGGTCAAGTGGGTTATCTGGTTCTTGCACAGTGTCACAGATATTATCCGCTATGGCTAATTGTCTGACCAGTTTAACTTAACATGAAAATTACAAAGAGGAATTTCAAGTCATACTAATAGAACGTAATAATTTTCATGAATCCCAGCTAGCTAGTTAAAGTAAGACATGATTTCTAAGGGGATTTCTAATATGTACTTAAATATATTTATAATTTTACTGCTAGTGTTATCCACCTTGCTAATATAAGTGAAATATCTAAGCATCTTATTTTGGAGTTCAGGCATCAGGACAGTGTGTCCTTGTGCAGGACATGTGCAAAATGCTCAAAGACAAATCTCATGCATGTGCAAAATGCTCAAAGACCAATCTCATGAAAGCCTAATCTACAGAGAGAGGTTGGTATGTACTGATAATTGATGTGTTTTGAGTTCTGACAGCTTCTGAAGGCTAACAGAACAGTGTGATGATCCAGACCTTTTCTCTTTGTCACATACAGGCACAGATCCCCTGCACATGATTCAGTGGATACATAATGCCATACACAAACACACACATTTAAAGAGACTGTTTAAACAGCATCAATAACACCTGCTCCCCAAGGACAAGCTTACACACACACACACACACACACACACACACACACACACACACACACACACACACACACCCCACACTCT
>JAOUQZ010000027.1:8471195-8481599 GCA_028564935.1 Neosilurus hyrtlii
CACACACACACACACACACACACACACACACACACACACACACACACACACACACACACACACACACACACTCCACAGTCTATTACATGAATGCAGGCTTCCTCAAATTGTATCAATTTCATACTTCAGTCCACTATAGAACTGCATATAGCCAGTACCGGATAGTGAGTAATCAATGCTTGGGAGCTGAACTACCTAATTGTCTTCTTTTAGGAGTCATTTATTCCAAGGAAAAAACCCAAAATCAACTGGAAACTCAATTTCATATGCACCAATTAGCTTTCCCTTGACTTAATCTTATTTCCTAAGCTTCTGCAGGGACTGGATTTCAGGTAATGGAAGGTGAATGTTAGTGCATCATAACATCTACAGAATAATTGAATCATTGCATGTAAGATGGCCTTTAAAATACCACTTATACAATACATGATCTTACGCCCACTCATTTTTCTGAAGGATTTACTAAAAATAAAAAAAATTCTAAAATCTCCACCACGCTTAATGTTTTTAAAAGGGTGCTAATGCTACATAATAAATAACTGCGTCCTGCCTATCATACTGATACCTCATAGAAGGAATATAACTTCAGATTCTCATGCAATGCTTATCGCATATGATGATCAATAATATTCATAGTAAAGCTTTCAATGGATAAAAAGGACAACCTCTAATTCTGTTTTTAAGTTTAAAAAAAATAAGTGGGTAGTAACATTCAAGTTTCTGGGCTTACATTTACATAAAAAATATTGCACAAGAAATAAAATATGTTTAGGTGGCATGGTGGCGTAGTGATTAGCTCATCCGGCTCATGGAAATAACTTACTGGGTTTTCCCTGTGCTTGCATGGTTTTTCTCTAGGTACTCCAGTGTCCTCCCAAAATCCAAAATCATGCACATTAGGCCGATTGGCTGTTCAAATTGCCCTTAGGTGTGAATGTGATTGTGAATGGCTGCCCAGTGTCAGCTGAAACAGGGTCTAGTCTCCCAGAGCCCCTATTGGGATAAAACGGTTTGGAAAATGAATGAGCAAGTGAATAATATGAACTTAATAAGGGTAGCATAAAGGAGGGTACATTTGTAGAGACAATCTTTCTTTTAAATTTGCGACATTTGTTGTTTCTGCTCATGTTATTAATCTGGTTCTTTTTCAGGCATTATTTTGCACCATTTTCTCTTTGTAGTTCATAAAACTACGGGCTACTTTAAGAACCCTCTTTCCATACACATCAAAGGGATGAATATGGACAGGTAAACAAGCTAACTCAAATGTCGATGATAATTAAATACTATTTATTTTTTCTAACTAGGTTTGTTATAATGTTATCACACTACAGTGTATTACGCTCCCAGAACATGACAGTTAATTAATTTTATAGCAATAATTAAATAAGAATTTATAAAGAAAAATAATGAATTTATTAATAATAAAAAAATCTTTCAAATTTGTATCAGGCATATGATCGGCCTTTTATTGTGAGATTTTAAACAGTGTTTCCCTCAACTCTTTTAAAGACTGGCAAAAATACCCCATGTGAAAGGCCTAGTGAAGTTGAATGAGTGTCTATGAATGTAGCAGTTGCTCACATTAAACACACAGGTACCAGAGAACATAGAATATTTTAGCATTCTTTCACAGACACGTTGGCACTATAGTGGTTAGCACTCTCCTCTCACAGTAAGAAGGTCCTGGGTGTAAGCCTTCAGGTTGGGTAGCAGCGTTTCTGTGTGGAGTTTGCATGTCCGCCCTGTGCTTATGTGGGTTTATTTATATTACATCAAAGTTATTCACATTAGATTAAGTGGCTATCCTAATTTTCCCGAAGCTTAATAGGACATAGTACTCATACAATAAGCAAAAACTTACAATAAGCAATATTTTCTATTCTGTTGCCAAAAGTGAATGTGAATGGTCTTGATCTTATTACGAACACCACCACCAATGCTTATTCTGTATCAAATCTTGTGTAGCACGGAAATCCCTACATAAGTGATTGTTTTTTTGGTAAATAGTTCCTTCTTTTAACTCAAGCAGTTATTTGGATGTCGGCTTTTACTCATGAGTCATGCAGTTCTTGTTCTTTAGGCCAAATGCTCAATCCTGGTTCTCTCTGCTGCAACATGACTGGACTGAAGATACTCCAGGACCAAGGTTAGGAAGGTGTGTTTAAAGTAACAGCACTCTTAGAAGTTTGTTTGATTACCCTAGGTCCCCGACCCAGAGGGCCTGACCGTTGGTGGGTTTGCTGTGTGGCTGATTTTAGTAACGGTATCTGTGGCAGCTCTCTGTGTGCTAGTGTCATTAAATCAAACTGTTGGTAATCCATCATTTCATAATTCTGCTTCATGATTACCAAGGAGGCAATGTTTTTGCCAACATTTGTTTCTCTGTTGATCATCAACTTAAAATGCAAAAAGTTATAAATGGATTTTCGTGAAATTTTCATGGAAGGTGGAGAATGGGTCAAGGAACAAATGGTTAGTTTTTTGTTTACCTTCACCCAGGGGGTGAAACAGGAGACAGACTATCCTTCCCTGATGGAGGTTTGTGCTCTCTGAGTGCTGCCACTTACTACTTTTGAAGACTTTGTACATAAGGTTCACTAAACAGTTTCGTAGATCATGTAAAAGCTTGGATTTGTGAAAAACCATTGATTATACCCCATGACTCACATTAGTGATGGCTTCTGTGTTAGCTCCAGCTACGCAGAGATGTCGCACTACCTCCAATCCTCCATTACTTGCTGCCACATGGAGAGGAGTTCTCCCAAACTGTGAGAAAAATACAAAACAAAGCCAGTCATTAGATTACATCACTCTGCAAACATCATCCCAGCGATAGCAAACACAGAAGAACAGAAGTCAGGGTAGTTCAGAGTCTAAAAATTCCAAAGTCAACAACTGAAATGGAAAACAAACCCTCTGCTCTTTCTATTTATGAAGCAGAAGAAACTCTGGCACTGATAAATCAATTTTACACTAATAACATTTCGTTCCTGTTAAAACACTAAATGAGAGCCACCATCCATCTTCTGCCTGCTGGCTAATGGAAGTGCTGTTTCTAATAAACTCAGAACAAAAGAACAGAAAGAACATTTGCTCAACAGATCATGGCTTTAACAAAAGGTTTTAAATCATGCAACATCCTATAGAAAACTAAAATGTGAAGGACGGAAGTGAGGACAGATGTGAAACAGAGGAATTGAAAATCTAATTGTTTACTATAATACACCATTAAACCCTCAAGTATGATAAAATCCTGTGGACAAAATATTGGCTATTAAGCCTAGCTCACATGTAAGCAATCACGGCCGAACGTGCAAGCGAATTTTAGTTCAAAGGTAATTTAATATATTTTCAGAGGTAATCTGTGGAATTCGAGGTAAATGGTCCGTATTCGTGATCTGTGAAAAGATTTTGGACCTGCTCAAAATTTGGTGCTAATTCAGTCCTTTTTGCTTGTTTCTGAAGGGCTCAAGCGACTGATTTTTGCACGTTACGCGAATCCGCCGCTTTTGACAAAGAAAAACCCATGAAATTATGACACGTCACACAAATTCGGCCCGTTTTTTAGAAAGAAAAACCAGCAAAATGATGCACAAGTCACGCGAATATGCCCCTTCTATTAACACGGGGGCCGGCAAGGGTCCTGTGCACCTCTATTTTCACTTTAGTTTTTTTAAAATAATTTATAAATAAAAATCTGCATATTTCCTACACACAACGTGCCTCTTGCCATCTCACACACAAATTATAAAAATATAATATTATTTCTAAATATAAATGGTTGTTCTGCTGTCAGTGTACTGCTGAAGCTGCTTTTCACAACAGACAGAGGAAGGGGCATCTCCGTTCTGTTTTTAACCATTTTTAACCATTTGCGCTAGGATCTGATTCTTTGGAATGTATTAGAGGGGACATATGAGAAATATATATATAGGCTATGCAGTAATCCACTTTGGTATTTTTTATTTACTTTTCCTAGAATAACTAGTTCAACTTGGATTTCCCACATAATCTCTCCTCTGGAATAATACGGGATTTTCCCTTATCAGCACAAGTCAGAAAGCTGATCTAGGTTTAATTATTAAAAACCCCTTACCAGGTAATTATACTTCGATCTGACATAGAATTAATGCATTGTAGAGAAATGCGCAGGTTTTTCCATGCAGCTCCTTGCTCCACTAGGTATCTCACACACACGTCTGCACTTCAGCTTCAAACGAATAGTGCGGCTGTCTCATTTTGGCCCGCATTTCTACCGTGCATTTTTCGGGCAGCTGAAATTGAAAACAACTGAAAAAAAAGTTTCACTATTTCGCGGCCATATCTCTTTCATGTGAGTACACCTTTACCCTATTTATTAAAAGTCTTGCAGATCCTGTCAAGTTATATAAATAAATACACATAAAAAGTGTTTAAAATTTGTCAAAGGCTAACAGTAAGGTAAACCTTCGCTGTATTTTAAGGAAAGGTTATGAAAGTATACCGTATATACATCTACATTCTGAATAAACATCTGCATTTTACACAAACACTAGTCATGCCAAAAAGAAACTATTACTTAGACATAATACTGCACATGGAGTCACTTATATTGTATCAGCTATAAAAAGTTGCTCCTGGGTCTCTTGAGTGGCACAACAGAAAATCATTCCCTTTATCATCATGTTCTCCCAGTAACTACTACAAAACATACTAACATTGGCGACCAATCCACTGATAAACTAAACCTCTCCTCACAGTAAATCTCACAATATCATTTATATGAAAGTCTGACAGCTGAATTATAGTTCTGACAGAGCTTCTGTTGCAATAATTACCCAAATATACAGCAAAACAGCCATAACATTAAAAACCATTACAACCACTGATAGATAACGTAAATAACATAGCGCACCTCGTGACAATGGCACCTGCCAAGAAGTGGGATGTGTTACATCCAAAGTGAGCAGTCATTACTCAAATTGAATGCGTCGACAGCAGGAAAAATGAACATGTGTAAAGACCTGAGTGACTTTGATAAAGGGCCACACAGTGATGGCTAAAAAAATTAGGTCTATTCACCTTCAAAACAGTAGGACTTGTGACGAGTTCCTGGTATGCAGTGATAAGTACCTACCAAAGGTGGTCCAGGGACAGTGGTGTGCAAGAGTGTCATGGGTGCCCAAGGCTTACGGATGCATGTGAACAGTGAAGGCTAGTACATCTGGTCTGGTCCAACAAAAGAGCTACTGTAGCACAAACTGCTGAAGTTGTTTATGTTGGCTATGATAGAAAGATGTCAGAACACACAGTGTATTGCAGCTTGTTACATATGGGGGTGCCTAGCTGCAGACCAGTCAAATGGTGTTAATGTTGTGGCTGACCAGTATATAATGTAATGGCTTGATAATGTAAGCATATTAATGTGCATTAAGTCCAAAAATAGTCTTTATATGATGTATTGTGACCAAGTACATTCCATTTTGTATAGTTGGTGTAGAAGAGTATGTGTGTAGTTTGTGTAGGATGGCGTGCACATGGGGATTTGAATTGTTCTTGAAAGGATAAAGGCCACTATGCATATACAGGCTGTTGTTGCTAAACCAGTTTGCACCTTGCTTACCTTGTTTGGAATGTCCAAGTTGGCTTTAGCAGCACACAGCAGTGCCACCAATGGCAGCTTGCCATCCTTACAGGCAATGTGCATAGGTGTGTTTCCATGGCGATCCTGGTGGTCAACATAGCAGTGGTGGCTAAGGAGGCACTTTACCACCTCAACCTGACACCTCCGTACGGCCAGGTGGAGTGCGATGTGGTTGTCCTGTAGCACACACGTGCACATGCAAAATAAAGTAGTTGCTAATAGAACAGAGAGGCAGTTTCAAATCTAATGTGGAGCTGCTGTACAAACGTGTCTCCATACTATAGATGCTGTATTTGGTCCAAGGAAATTAAAAAAACTCTGCAAACATAGGAGCTAATTTTCCTATGCCTATGTAATGTAGAGTTCAAAACCCAAGGACCAGTTTCAGTTTAGACATTAGCAATATATTCAGTAAGACAAAAGTGCATCTATAATGTAGGAATAATCCATATCCCTTTTATAGTAGTCTTATTAAGAGTAAATAATTCATACAATGTAATGCAGAGAAGCGCCTGAAAGCCTTGGTCTATAATAGCTGCACATTTACACGACGGATTCTGATATTCTTAACATCTAATAACAAGAGGTCTGATCTCAGTGTCTCTGACTGAGCTAGAAAGCACTCATATACACCATTACTTGTCTTGTGTGTATGCATGTACCTTATCAGTGGAGTCCATGTCAGCCCCGTGACTTAGCAGGCACTCGACAATGTCACGGAAGCCACGGGCCGAGGCAGTGAGCAGGGGGCTCTCGCCTTCACGGTTACAGGCGTTAACGTCACAGCCAGCTTGACATAGGGCCCGTGCAACTGCTGAGTACCCATGCCATGCTGCACAGTGCAGAGGAGTCTCTTGTTCCTGCAGGACGAAGACCAATTAAAGTGTTAGTTATACAGTAAGGGCAAAGAACCAGTAAAAGAACTTTCAAGTGTTAAGGAACGTAATTCTTTTTCCTAACCGAATGTTTCATCCAGTACTTCATCTAGCTTTACCTCCATAAACAAAATGGAAAATCTCTTTTGTTCATGCTTCTATTCAAGTCATTCTGAAAATAACAACTGTTATTTGTGTCCTGAAGTCACTACTGGAAGATGGGAGGAAGATGGTGTAAGGGCACTGGCTGCTCAATGGTTAAGGTTCTGCGTTACTGATGTAAAGGTTGGGAGTTCAATCTCCATTACCAACATGATGCCACTATTGAGCAAAGCCCTTAACCATCGATTGCACAGTAGTGTTAAACCACTAAATGTAAGTTACTCTGAATAAAAGCGTCTGCCAAATGCCATAAATGTAATTGTTCTCGAGTGAAATGAAGCGCAAATATGATAAGCGCACTCTGTGTGCTTGATTATTCAGTGCTTTCAGATTTAGTAAAGCCGTTAGGCATAATTAGCAAGTTCATGAATGACATTTGGACCAAATTTGGCAAGAACTGCTAGTAACAGACCAGTGTGATTCCATGGAAATTAACGCAGAAAGTGTAAAATGTCGGGGTTAACCCCTTCCTCCCCAGACCACAATGAGTAATGTAATGCAGAAGAATGAAACTCTGCGTTAAAAAAAGTCACTCCTGTTATAGAACCAAATAGTGACACAGGAAACATGACAAAATCCTTCATTATTCTATATCTATAAAGAAATTTCCCCAATTCCTGTCATAACTTCTTTTGTCACTACACTATAGCCCACTTTTAGTATCTGAATATAAACAGAATTTTCTTTAGACTTGAATGTTTAATAGAGTAATACTGTTTGTAGTACACTGTTCCTAATTTGATGTGAAGTATTTGGTACCTTCCAGTTACTGTGGCGTTACTCACCCGGTCGGTCAGGTTAGGGTTTGCACGAATACTGCAAAGATACTGAACTACATCCACATTGCCATATCGAGAGGCCACATGCAGAGCTGTCTCCCCCGACTGCAGCACAAAGAAAAAGAAACTGTAATATTCATAACATACTGACAGGAAAGGTAATGATTCACTATGAGCATGAGGGGATATGGCTTGGTGAGCTATCTGAGAAAATTCAGCACATAATTGTGAACATCAATCATTAAATGTGCATCATTATTATACTTCATATGACTCATGAAGGCCTTAACTGCAGCATTAAAGTAGCTGTAATAATAATGATGATCCATGAATGGATAATTTGATGTAAAACACTTTGGCCATATATTTTAAATCGAAATCTGTTCATGTGAAAGGGTTACACAGTTTGAGCCCACTTTTTCATCATCTTATTCCTGCATGCTGAAAATCATATTAGAGTTGTTCTCAGTTAATTGTAATCTTTCTAGAGAACATTATTTGAAAGAAAACATCATTTCAGAATACATTTTATTTAAGAAATCCTTTTATGACATAATACTCATATAACTGCATTTATTACCCGACCTTCTCATTGGCTGCTGGAAATTGTAACAAAATACATAGTTGAAGTGTGGCATGGTGGCATAGTGGTTAGCACTTGTGCCTCATAGTAAGAAGGCCCTGGGTTGTTTGAACGTCCTCCCCATGTTTGTGTGTGTTTCTTTAGGGTGCCCCAGTTTCCTCCCACAGTCCAAAGACATACACGTTAGGCTAATTGGTTATTCCGCTAACTTAATCCCAAAAAGAGTTAAGGATAGACAGGAGCAAAAGGAGGAAGTGGTGGATTGCTCGGGTGTATGCATCCATGTCCTCCGACCCTCAGCTATGAGGATGGGAGAAGACGATAACGATGACTTGGGTGAAATGATGTCATGTTGTCACACCTTATTACCACATCTCCAGCACTTCATGCTGATTCCATTAGGATGGTCCTTTATGACCATAAGGTTAAGCAGGGGTTTGTCTAGCCGTCTGTCAATGTAGGATTTATTTTTATATTTAGTGTGATTATTACTGAGCATAATTATTACTATATTATAGTATGAGCTCATATAAATATGTACCCAAACTAATTACTCAGAAACAAGTAGGCTTAAAAATAATGCAAACTTAAATAAAATTATAGTAAATAAATGTTAATAAAAATATGCTCCGTGAGCAGAATCTTCAAGAATATAAAGTTAGCTATACATGGCTGAATTGTCACATTATTACATTATTATACACATTAAATAATATCTGAACAGCTATATCATTGTCATAAAATAAATTTGTGCTTTGGGGACCAGTGATTTTTATTTATTTATCAGTTAATAAATTCCTACTGGTTAAGGTCAAGCCTTAGCCTAGTCTACTGGCTATTAAATTTCAAATCGAACATAAACTGCTACTTTTAATCTATAAAGCACTTAATGGTCTTGTGCCACATTATCTTAGCAAACTTCTTGTTTATGATCCAGCATGACCCATTAGATCAAAAGATGCAGGCTGCTTAGTGATACCTCGAATACTGAGGACTACTGCAGGGGGCAGAGCTTTCTCTTACAAAGCCCTGTAAGAAAAACAGACTGAACAAACTGATCCACAAGGCCAGTAACGTTATGGAGATGAAGATGGACTCTCTGACAGTAGTGTTGGAGACGCCAATGTTGTACAAAATGAGAGAACAATACCTCCCACCCGCTTCACAACCTGCTGATCAGTCACAGGAGCACGTTCGGTGAGAGACCGATACCACCTAAATGTACCACCGAACGACACAGGAAATCATTCCTACCTGTGACCATTAAACTGTACAACTCCTCTATATAGCAACAACATCCACTGTTATACGTTTGCATTTTGCACTACATTTATATTCTACTGTTTATCATATTGTTATTACTGTACATTTTACTTACTGACAGGATTCATTTGGTATCTGTTTATATAGATATTAGTAACTTATAATTTTACACTTTTATATATATATATATATATATATATATATATATGCGCGAGTGTGTTTGTGTAGATTTCTGAATGTATATTGTATATATAGATATTGTTAATTTTTCTTATTGAGACTTTTATCTTTTTCTTTACTTGGTATGGAGTAACTATGTGCACACAATTTCCTCCTGGCTCAAATAAAAGTAATCTGATTCTGAATTAATGCTCCTTTACAGATATCTTATTTAACTAATCTCACACACTTATAATTTATTGTGGATCTGAACTTTAACAGGTGTCACAATCAGCACAACTCGGACAGTGTAATCATTTTAAAAATAGCCTGTATGAGATGGCTCCTCCTACTGCACCTCTAAATACTCCGTGCATGACAGCTCATTACAGTCTGACTTACACTACAAATCACATGCTGTCAAAACAGCAGTTTCACCACCAAAAGTGGCATTACATCTATAAACAAGACTAAAGCTGTACCAGTATTTTAGCAGGGCTACTTTACAGACTTGCAATTTCCATCTGTAATAAAGTAATACACATGAAAAGCGTGACTCCTTGTTGTGATTTAGAAACCCGACAGCACTTCATGCTGCAATCTGGTATGCCTGAGCACGCTCTTGAGTGTAAAGAGGTGCTTTTGTAAACAGAGCAACGATTATTTTATAGAGCGAGCGGCTCTCAGCCTGGTGAGTGACCATGGAAACTGTGAAAAGTCCAAAGAAACCCTGGAAACTGCGAAAAGGGAAAGTGGGAAAAGGTCAAAATGTGTTACATATGGAAGGATGGGGAATAAAAATCTTAGATGTAGCCCGTGCCAGAAGTCTATTTCTGATGGCAATGTACAGTGTGTGTGTGTGTGATAAAGGAGTGTGTTCGTCAGAAAGAGAGAGAGAGAGAGAGAGAGAGAGAGAGAGAGAGAGAGAGAGAGAGAGAGAGAGAGAGAGAGAGAGAG
>JAOUQZ010000027.1:8501640-8515463 GCA_028564935.1 Neosilurus hyrtlii
CACACACACACACACACACACACACACACACACACACACACACACACACACACACACACACACACACAGTCAATACACGCACAAAAAGCCTAAAAATTATATGCCTGTAACTTTAATATGGCAGTGAGAAGTTACGGCCAATGTTTTTGGTTAAAGTTATTATTATTATTATTTTTTTTTTATATTTTGTCTTTTGATCATATCATATTTTGATTTTGACCCTTGACCTCCCGAACAAAAACTTACCATGTCATGTGAATGATCACTCAGGGAATCAGTGTTCACTGTTTCATGGAAATCTATCAAGGCTGTAAAAAGTTGTGGCAAATGGTCAAGTTTTTGGTTAAAGTTAACGGACGGACACCGCACGGACAGACAGCGCCATACCATAATACATCGTGTTTAAAGACGGGCATAAAAAACTCACATGGAAAGAAACAAAGCTGTATGTATATAGTCCGGAGGGATCTCCAGAACATTTAAACCCTGTATGTTTATATATTAATAAACACTTTGCTTAGAAAATGAATGAATGAATTAATGTTTCCAGTGAATCATGTCTGATGAAGGGTTTGTTTTTTCACTGGAGGTGATGAAATTGGGAAATTTCAGCCCTTAAAGATGAATACAACGCTTGTTAAAAGTTAAGCTCAGTCTAAACCTAATATTAAAATATGTCTGTGTGCAAAATCATAGACCGATATCTTCTATTTTGATCATTTTCTGAGTGATGGGGTGTTATGTTAAAAACTGAGTCGTAGAATGATAATGTCACCGAGGCCCAAGTTACCAGGAGGACTTTTACTATATTACTAGTTTCCCCACTGCACAGGAAATTATTTTAATCTAAACCTTTTAACACCTACAATACAATTCTGTCAAAAAATGGCGTGAATGTGTCAAATTCCTATACTTGTGCATGTTAATTGGGCCTCAATGACATCATTGTAAGACTCAGTTTTCAAATACCTGTCCATAAAATTGTTTAAACAGAAGCTATCAGCCCAAAATGTGTGGCATTTATTTGAACATTTTGAATAGAATTAACTTTTAACAAATGTTGTCTTTGCCTTTAATCTCACAAAAATGCCATGGTACTGTTTGTCAGGAATTCTTATGGGCCATCAGATTCGAGGTTTACGTAAATGCAAAAGGCCCCTCAAGATACCTTCCAGTCAATTGCTGGGCAACCAACCATCCTTCTCTTTTCAAATCAATCACTTAAACTGCTCAATATCTGCTGATGTACACTTTTTATTTGTCCAAAGTTTGGGCAACTTCGCTTCTTGAATTACTGCTCATGTTTATGTATTGTGCCTGGTACACTTTGGAGATTAGAACACTATAGGGTCTTATAGCCTTTCAGCACAGAATATGTGATGCAGTCCGCAGTCATAATGCACTAATCTATAAAAGGCTGTGCAAATACAAGCTTGGTATATAAAGAAAGTAATATACACAGGCAGTAAATCCTGAAGGGCATCATCATAAACTTCACAAACTATAACAATTATTCTTTCCTTTTCTTCGCCGTCAAACCTAATTTAGCCATTCATCTTTGTGGAGTGATCTAACCTAAATATTATAACATGAAAGAGTCTCTTTAGTCCTTGTTTTCTGCTAAAGGATTGTGCGTATGTGACCACACAACAGATCAAGCCGGTTCTCCACCTGAGGAACTGGTTCTTCAACAGCCACGTGACGTGTTTACCTTCAGGTGAATGTAACGGACTGTGTTAGGGCTTTTTTACGTGAATGACCGAGCTCTAGGTGAGTAGTTAAAGTGTACAGCTTTTTGGCAGCTGCCCTAGAAATGTTTTTTCTTTTAAACAATAAAAAACATCTGGTATGGAAAACTAATAGAACATCTGGCATAAAAAGAAGAGGAAAGAAAACAACTAAGGACAAGCATTGTAATCATTTCCATTCTTTTTCCGCCTTGAATCAGATGTTGAAATGATGGCAGAATCCCTAATCCAAAGCGACTTACACTTTTTATATTAATTTTGTAACTCAGCAGTTGAACGTTTATGGCCTTACCATAATTGGTCGTCCTTACAGCACAATTTGTGTGTATGCAATATGTTTAAGAGATACAGACGCTTATTTTAACATAAGTGACAAAGCACAAAACTGGGTGATTTTATCTCGTGGATTACTAGCGGCTGAACCAGTGGTTAGCCAGTGTTTTTCCCTGAAAGTAACATCATGATGTTGCACGGGGTTGTCCAGCACAAGTATAAACTTTAGATCTATTCAACAAACAACATTTTAGGTGATAAAAAAAACGCGTTCAGGAAGCAACTATGACTAGCAATTTGAAGGAAATGGGTATAAATCATTTCCTATTTGAACCAAAGAGGGAGCAGTCTTGTGGAGACAGTAAGACGTTACATTTTAGTGACTCTGAGGACGAGAATGCATGCCAGAGAGGACTGTGACGATAACTCCATAATGGCTTATGCAACTAACGTGTTGCCAACTCGGCTTTCCTGTCGTCAGTTGGTTTAGGAACAAAAATAAATGTTTTCCACGATTTCTGCGCTTTATGTTTGTGCAGCTGAGCACTGGCTGATTATTTATTGTGCAGCATGGAGTTCAGTGATTCAGCCCAGCCAATCCAGGAGTTCGCGTCACTACCAGGCAGGAACAGCCACTGAGAAAGGCAACATGTCTCTGAGCATGCCTAGAGCCGTAACAATCGCACACAGTTTAAAATCGGCCATGGACTGATGCTGCCGCTGATGTTATACGTGATCGTTTTAAATAACTGGTCAAACTAATTCACCACAGGTACCCTTTAAGAGCCCAACAGTGGCACCTTGGTGGTATTGGGGCTTGAACCACAAGCTTCTGATCAGTAACCCAGACCCCCACTGCCCTTAGATAGCCCTTACGTTACACTGTACCTTAAACTGCCCTTACGTTTAAGACCAAATGGGTATTTCTGCAAATAAAAATAATTAAAGACTACAAATTTATTTACATGTACACTGGGAAAGACAAAGTGTCCTAGACTCACAGTTCAAGGATGAGAATGACTTCGCTCTTGTTCTCAAACACATCATGCAGGGTGATGACGTTGGGATGCTGGATTTGCTTGAGGATGCTCACTTCCCTCTCTATGTCCTCCTTGGTCACCCCACGCCGACTCGATTTGCTCCGACGCTTCTTGATGAACTTTGCCGCATACTCGTTTCCCGTGCTCCTCTTGCGACATTTCCTCACCACGGCAAACTGACCACTGAAGAAGAATGAGATATTTGTGGTTAAGTCAATGCACTGGTTAAAGTACAACATCAAAGCCTTTCTCACGATTAGAGCAGAATGATATCAAGTCTGAATAATACATCATTAGGGGTTATACAATTTTCACCATGATGTGTAATACCATAAAGATTTGAGATGTTGAGATAACGATGTGAAATACGGAGTCTCTGCAATTGCGAGTGTGCTTTTTATATCTTGCAACTTTGAGCTATGTTCTCAATCTGCAGTACTTCACAGTCCTATTCTGCCACACTCACAGCTCCTCTCAGTCACGATGCAGACTGTGAAGAATTTCCAAGACATAGCGCCACTGCCAGAGGCTCACAGTAACCCAAGTCGAGAAGACATTGTGTAAAAATCAGGCATGCTGCTAATCTTAACCCAACTGCTACAACAGGACACAATTCTCCTGTTTTACTAGTTGACTTGGGACCTCACTTTAATACATGAATAACTAATAATATATATAATATAATTGAATCTGTGGTATGTATTTTTATACATACTCTATACAGCATATTTATTGAAAAGACACCAATGATGGACTGTTTGCGGAAGTAACGATTTGCCTTGGGAACAGGAACACTTTTGAACAATGTGGGGAAGGAAGATAGTCCTTTTGTTGCAGCTTTCTCATGTTAATGACCTCCATTCAACAAGGCTCCACATTTTGTCACCCTAGCACCAAAACGACCCACAGCAGATAGAGAAAGGACATTTGCATTCTTATCTTGGCCATAAAAGCTTATGACAAAGTGCAAATTAATGTTTATAAAAGAAAAACACAAGTATGTGTGGAAACTTGAATAAAGTCTTCATATAATTATAATCCATCTGATTATATCCATTTTACACTATAGCCAAAACTGGACCGTCACACCCATACAGTGTTGGACATGTGTCAATGTAGAATGCACCCAATCGTCTTTGTAAGTAATAGCATTACAATTTCTCTTTAATTGCGATAGTGCTGGTTCGAGAACCAGGCTCTGCATTTCTGTGTGGAGGTTACCTTGTGCTTGCATGGGTTTCCTCTGGGTACTCAGGTCACATTTACATTCACAGCATTTGGCAGACAGTCTTATCCAGAGCGAATTACAATTATCGTTTTTATACAATTGAGCAATTGAGGGTTAAGGGCCTTGCTCAAGGGCCCAACAGTGGTGACTGTGGGGATTGAACTGCTAGCCTTCGGATCAGTAACCCATCGCCTTAACCACTAAGCCACCACTGCCAACCACTTGGTCACAGTCCAAACACATGCACATAAGGCTAATTGGAAGTTACTAACTGTGGATGTGAGTATGAATGGCTTTGGGCTGGCCCTGGGATGGTCTGGCGAGCTATTCAGGGTGTATCCCACCTTCGCCCATTGTTGGCTGCGATAGGAGTCAGCCTCCCCACGATCCTAACAGGATTAATTGTTTGGAAAATGAGTAAGTGAGTGAATGAGTGGAACAAAGAGGCCCAAACCTGTTCATGCATGACAATGATTGTACACAAACACTCCATGAAGACATGAAGAAAAACCTGAACACCTTCAGAACAAATTGGAACGCCAACTATACTCCAGCCCTCCTTGCCTGACCTCACTAATGTTATTGTGACTGAATGAGCACAAATCTCTACAGCCATGCTCCAAAATCGAATGGAAAGCCATCCCAGAAGAGTGGAGGTTATTATTCGAGCAGTAAGGTGGAACTAAAGCTGGAATAAGACATTAAGCACATAGGGTTGTTGTACTCAGGTGTACACAAACTTTTGACTGTTTGCATATGATGTATGCTTAACCATTATAAAAGGAGTCTCCAGTGTCAGAGGTAAAGCTGTATTGCTACAGGACTTCAAGATGTAGAATTGTATGCTTTAATTTCTTCATAGCATCATTTCAGTCTTGTTAACATCAAGGGAAAGACTGTTTATACCTGCCATGAGTGATGACAGGAAATATCCTGTTTCACAGCTTTCCTGAGACACGTTTTAGATATTTAAAATGACACCAACAATGTTAATGCCAGGGGAAAGGAGTATCCTGAACTACTCCAAGCCAGTATCTACCCTAAGTGAGCAGCCGAACTTGAATGCGAGTAAATAGGAAGGTGTTAATTCGCTCTCTGGAGCAGTAGGAAACTTGGCATTGTTTACAGAAACCACAGAGATTAGTGTGTGATCAGGTACAAACAGAAAGCCCATTAATTATTTACTGCTCTGTTCTGTCATTCATCAGCGACACAACAAAACTCATACACACCACACCCACACACAATTGTCGTAGTCAATTCCCACCCATCAAATATAGCCACCAACCAGGGAGGGGCTTAAGCAAGCACATGCCCCCTCTGTGACACGTGGTGATACCACCCACATCTTTATAAACTGCTTTCACATGCATATTTAGAAGCAGACTAAATCCACCTCTGAGCTTACAGATTGATTGGTGAACGCTCTGAGAGACAGGGAGGAGAATGTATGCCATCCCTTTGAAATTGCTCCAGTATCGAGTCAAAATCCTCTAAGCAGCAACTGCAATACTGGTTTACACAGTAACCCTACGGATCAAACAACCAAAATCAAAAAGATGATATACAGGCTCACAGCATTATTATAAGTGTCTGGTAACATAGAAAAAAGATCCTTACGGGGATACACCTCTATCTCTTCACCTCAGTTAATGTTTAAAAAAAAATAAATAAAAAAAAAAGCTCCTTCTACACTTCTACATTGCTTTTACCTTTCTTTTCTTTCTGTATCTGATGCAGCGCTTCACACTGGAGCTGTTTTATGTTCCGTTTATGAAAAGACAGGTCATGCAGAATCTGTGAAGAGGTCTATTTCTAAGACTTTTCAACATTACTTAAGAAAAAGGCCTAATTATGGACTATGTATGGTTTGTTTCTCTTTGTTTATTTTAACAGCCATTCTGCAATTGACGGTTAGCGTTCTCACTCAGTATTGGTACAATTTTGTTTTTGACCCTGGTTAAAAAAATGGAAAGAAATGAATGGGAAAATAGGCTTAAAAAGTTCTTGAAGCAAGCATTTTTGTCTGCAGTGATCATTCATCTGTTCTGCAGTGATCATGGCTAGAAGCAGGTAAACCTATCACCCATTTTCATATTTAAAGGTTCTGTGGAATCTATGCTGATGGACAGATTTGAGTCATACAATGATCCCTTTCAGGCATTAAAAAACAATAACGCTGGTAAAGTACATGATTAATGTTATTAAATTAGACTAAATGAAGCGACTTATTTCAGAAAGCCCTGTATAATTTTCATTCTACTGCTGGTTTCGTTTACTATATATATAAAGTTTAAGTTTTTTTTTTAATACTTCTGGAATATTCTGATATACTGAAACGTATTTATTTGGAATAGGATTTTATAGAAGTAAAATAAACTTACAGACAAAAGAACGGTTTTATACTGTTTAATTATGACTGCCAGTCCCATAATGGAAACTGTTTCATAGACCCAAGACTAATGCAAGGCTATTGCTTAATAATTGCATGGAGAGGAAAAAAAACACACACACATACACACACACACACACAACTAGCCCTCATGACCATCCAAGCTTGGCTTTTGGTAGGAGGATACGGCTGAATGCGTCCGTCAGTGACACCCTTAAATGAGAGGATCAAGGTTTCCTCAGCCGTGCTGGTTTCCATGGTACTAGTAACATAGAAAAAAGGGGATTGCTTCCTTGGTCCACTTCATACTGCAAATTGCTGCCAACTCCTGCTGTACTGTGTGAATTGCAAACTAGCATCACCAGCGGCCCAGCAACCACCTGACTAACACTATCTTCTTCTCATGCGAATTGGCCTGTTAGGGAAGCAGTGCCCTCTTGACAACCATACAGGTCTGATCTGCTAAGACGATGGGGCAAACGTATCAAGACATCAACGTGACAAGGCTCTTGTGTTCCATAGATTTGGAGCTCCATGGTGATGAAGAGCCTCGTTAAACACGATGGATGTTCAAAGGCCTCACTTCGTAAAAGTGCTCTCCATAGTGGGCACTATGGGAGTTCTGTACTAATCTACAAACGCATCATTATCAAGCCAAGACTAAGACTGGTACACATCCATGTTCAATGGCTGTCCTGTGGTTAAACACAGCCATAGCTGTTCCAAAAGTATTTTTATATTACCATGATCAGCCCTATAAAAAAATGAAATGAGGACAGTAAAAAATTTTAATGTGTACTAATGTAAGTTTTAAATCCTACCATTTTTAAAGGCTTTATGTAGTTTACGTTACATGGAGCTCAATCAGAAAATATTAAAAAAATGCATTTTCTGCATCTTATGAACAGGAAAGTCCAATAGTTAAGTGAAAGCTGCAGTATAATATAAAAGCTTTGTGCCATGTAATTAATAGGAGGCTCATTTTATAGTTGTGTAATCCTGTGGTATAATAAATTACATTAATGAACTGGTTTCAAAGGCAAAAGTTCACAAAAGTTCTTGCAGAAAAAATGCAGAAGTACATTGATAAAGTGGCACCATCGTGTAGTGGTTAGCACGACTGCTTCACAGCAAGATGGTCCAGGGTTTTAGCCCTGTGCCCAACGAGGGGGTTTTGTGTGTGTGTGATTTGCATGTTCTTCCCATGTCCATGTGTGGAAGACTTTATAATCAAGTTTTGTTGAAAATAGTAATAACTAAGGGGCGGCACGATGGCGTAGTGGCACTTTCACCTCACAGCAAGAAGCTCTTTGGCCCAAGACACGTGACCAGTGAGACCATTTCAGTGTTGAGTTTATATGTTCTCTCCATGTTTGCGTGGATTACCTCTGGATGTTTTGGTTTCCTCCCACAGTTCAGACATGCATATTAGGCTAACTGGTTATTCTGGATTACCCCTAGGTGTGAATGTAGGTATGTCTGTGTCGGCCCAGCAGTGGTTTGGCGAGATGTACAATGCCTTCACTGGAAGCCTGCTGGGATGGGCTCCAGCTCCCTTGCAACCCTAATAATGGGTAAAGCAGTTTGGAAAAATAAAAGATTGAAAGTAATAACTAATAATAACACCAGGTATTACAGAATTTAATACATGGGCAGCAAGTGTACTAATTTATTTATTACTTTACCATTTTATTAGTTGGAAAATAATAAAGAAGTGTTTGGAATATTGCAATATTGCATTATTGGAGCAGAAGCTAAAGGCAAACACCACCGTGTGCTTGTAATGTTAGTGTTTTGCAGGTTTAACACCTTCCTGGTTTAAACCCTAATCCTTCAAAATTGGGATGAATTTGCAATGGCAATCTCTAAGAAGCAAACACAAAGCAGTTAATTATATGCCTGAAGTCAAGGGCCTGAGACTTGTTTTCTTTCTGCATGTACTCGTTGCTAAAGCCACTGTGTGTGTTTTGTGTGTAACCGGGAGTGCACCTTTATGTTAGTTGGGTACAAGCTCTAGTGCATTTGTGTTAGATCTAAGCTAGAAAATGCATCAGTAAATGATTGTTCTGAAAACACACTCTGGCAAAACCAAGTTCTGAAAGATACATTTAAAAACACACTCACTCACATATTTGACAAATCACATACTCCTGTTGTGGTCACAGAGAGGCTGGATCCTATCTGCACCAACAGTGGGCGACAGTGGCGTACACCCAGAACCGCTCACCAGACTATGGCAGGGCAAACACCCACACACAACCATTTATACTCCCACCCAGGGACAATTTGGAACAGCCAATTAGCTGTGCATATCTCTGGACTGTGGGAGGAAACCAGAGTACCCGTAGGAAACCCATGCAAGCAAGGGGAGTACAAGCAAACTTGATACAGAACAGCCGAGACTGAACCTAATATTTGAAAATCTCTAGTACTGGCTAATTATCCTAATTATGGCAGTGTGGAAAAAGTGTTTAATAATACTAATGAGAAAGTAACTATAAAACAGAACAATCACAACAAAATGAAAACACTCCTAGATGTTATTAACTGGGAGTGGCTCAAATGAAAGCCTTTAGAGTTCTTAGACTTAGGAGTTGTCCCCCATTTGAGAGAGTGGTAGAGTTATGGTTGATGGTCATTGTCGTCTGCTAAGAGGAAAATCTTTTCCAACACAAAGAATAAGTTGACACACATTCTTCTGACATTCACATGCAGAAAATCCTTCTTGCTCATGATACCCGTGGGACCCTCTGAAGAAGTCACACTGAGTTAAACTTAACTGGGCAAAACATCCAGCTACCATTAATGATTTAGTTAACATTTGAGCTAATAAATTTGCTTTTATTTGTGGATTTGAGCACACCGGAGACCAAGACCACTTTTTTTTAACTACCACCAAACTCTGTTGTCCTTTGTTTCATTTTCAGGATGGTACTTCCAGCTTTTGCCCACTTTGTCTGAAAGGGGAAACTTGAGCTGGACTGTGTGGGAGGGTTTGAAGCAGGGACAGTACTACTTTCAGTGTACTTTTAGGTGGGCCACTTTAGATTCTCCTCAACTACAGTGAACCGTGACAGATTCACATTAAAACAGTAAAGGGTGGACGGTGGGTTATGAGGGATGTTGAGTTTCTGTGTTTGGAGCCCATGCTACAGTAGCTAAAGGTAGCTTTATTATCTGCACTAGTATTGATTACACATGAAGAAAAAACAGTGTAAAAATCTCATCTTGCAAAGTCCAAAAGAAAAACAAACCCACCAGCAACAAAGAGTAGTCTAAAGAAGGGTGATAAAGATGAAAGGACCCTCCATTTTCCATGGCACTATCAGTTTGCATAGCCAGTGCAGATAGTGAGCAATATCTGGATTTCAAAAAAGTTTTGAAACACTAACTCATTCTCATTGATTTATAAAAAAAAAAATAAAAAGTGTACAAACTTTTGACTGGTACTGTATATCATTAGTTTTACTATACCTGAAGATATACAAAAACAAACAGATAGGTAGGAGCTGCCTGAGAAACAGGAAACATCACAGACAGCTTGAAAAGTATAATTTAAGTAACAGTACAATAATAAACACACATGTTTTTCATTACTTCAGTCAATAATTTTTTTTTATATTGTATTAATTCCGCCAGGGAAATTTTTAATTCTGCATTTAACCCATAAAAAGTGAGCACACACACACGTAAACAGTGGGTGAGCAGTTAAGGGATAGGTGCCTTGCTCAAGGGCACTTCAGCCATGAATGTATCGGAAGGGAAGGCGCAGCTCACTCCCCACCACCACACATTTTTCCTGCTGGTTTGGGAATTGAACCAGCAACCTTTCAGTCCGAAAGCTGCTTCTCTAGCCATGATGCCATGGCTGCCCCAACATTTAACTTTGTAGGGTAATGGGGAGGATGAAGCCTATCTCAGCCAACATTGGGAAAAGGTGGGGTACACCCTGAAGAGCTCACCAGACCATTGCACGGTCAACACACAAACAACCATTTAATTTAATGTCAATAATTTTGGTCCATGGGAGGAAACTAGAATCAAACTTGAACACCTTACGTTTAAAGAACTCGATCTGTGATTTTAGTAAAATAAAACTATGGCACACACAACTCCGAGATCACTGAAAGTCCTGAGGGAAATGTTGGATGGCTGGCCCGTACCCCTGACCTCACCCATTGCGTTTTTTTCTGTAGGTTTGCCTTAAATCACGAAAGGCTCTTGAAGCCCAAGGTTGCTATTCAGCAGGAGATAGCCACTGTTTCACCCGGCATGAGCCATCTTTGAGCTCCATTTTTGTTTCCATTTGAAATGTGGGAGATTTTAAGGGGTCATCCTGTAAACCATGTCTTACTTTTTAATTATAGTTTATTAATTACTTCCACCAACCAACAACCAGACATTCCATCCTCCAAACATCCCTCGGAGAAACTCTACTAAAATAGATCCCCCTGACCACACCCACTTTCCACAAGCAGCTTTTTCTTTACTTTGTCTTTGCATTTAAGGCATTATGATGACGGACTCCATGACAAGAAGGGTTCAATGTTAAAGGCAGAATCCAAGTGTTGTCTTACTTTGCAGCACATGTATTCAGAACATAAAATATGACTGACCACAAACTCTGTCCAATCCTATACCAACACAGGGTTTCAAACCAGCAACAGTCCCAATACTGATAATTGGTGAATGCAAAGTTGGGTTAGCGGCTACGCCAACAATATCATTGCAAAAGCTGAAGACATCTTTATGATACCCATTATGCATATTGCTATAAAATTTGATTGAGGCTTTGCTAACAAACCACCAACAAGGATATAGATTCAGTGATGTACTGTACATGTGTTGCATTTTCAAAAAGTAAAATCACTTCACAAAGTAGTTAAAGGAGGGATTAACAAAAAAGAAACAAAAGAGAAAGGTTTTCATATCTAGTCAGATTTGATATACAAAGCGCCAATGCTTCCCAATAATAAAAAAACAATTGTGTAAAAGGTGTATCGCGATATTGTATTGTACTTTGATTTTGATATCATGACATAATTTTCTTGCTTTGCTAACCCTTATCTGTAGTTACAGTACATACAATGTATTCAGAAACAAATCTGATTAATAACTAATCCACCTAGATCTGGAATTTTTCCATTCAAATCTACTTAAATTAAAACAGAATTATTGCCTAAAAAGTTGGCTTTTTATTATTATTATTATTTTACAGTTATCATGTTATCTTGTGATGTAAATACACACTGTGCTAGCCAAAAAGAGGAGGGCTAGGTGTTCTGAATACTAATCCAGAAGACATGCATAATGTCAGAACCAGCTTTGCACTAGCTCGCCCTTCATTCTAGATTTGAATATCATTCTTCCGAACTCCAAGCATCAAGCCAGCCTTTTGCAGTGACAATTTGTACAGAAACAATAATGAAAAGGACTTGGTCAAATGTCACTGTTTGATGTGAAGTAGAGGAGTCATTTTCTCCTGTAGAGCTGGCAGTGATCCCCTTCCTGTGTTCTCTACCAATTTCCTTCTCATCTCCATAGTGAAGCATTAGTATTCAGAGCAATGCTGCGGATCACCTGAAATGCTGCACACAGTGCCTCGCAGCACAGACTTGTGTAAAGATTCAACATTTATACATTTCCAGATGGAAAAAACACAACTATTCTTAGCACAAAGACAAAGACTATTTGATCTCGATGAAAATGATTACACATAAATTTACCCATTTACTTCTGGAGGTAACACAAGACTTGGGGAATTGTGACTATCAACAGAGCTTGGATCAAAAAACTAAAGCGGCTGACTCTCAGGATTTGTACCATGTATATCAGACTTTTACTTTGGGGGGAGGGCGGGGGTTGGCAGGCACACGACCTGACCGAGTCCCATGCTCAACTTCTGCTGTAATCCGAGTCAAAATGTGAGGGATGGACACTTCAAAACATTCTGAATTCTGTACACAATATCAATGAGTCATGATCACAATGAGCCAAGATCACCACTCCCATTCTGTGGAAACGCAGGCCACAGATTAACGAGTACTAAACAGGACCCAAGGGCAGACACTGGAAACGAAACAAATTACACCGGGGAAGCCATTGCATTGTGCATTTCATCTTCAGACGGCATTTATTAAATGTGTTCGCAAGACATAATCTATAATGCAATGATGACAATTGTGTTCAAATTGCAGCAGGATATAAGCAAATAATAAAAAGGAGCTTTTTGAAAAATACACTGGGCCCAAGGTTCAAAAGTGTGACCATTAAGTCTCATTTTGTGACAATGTTTCAATAAATTATGACTAAATTTTACACTGGTGCACCAGTATGACTTTCAAATAGCCCACCAAAATAATTACATAATCATCACTGTATATCATATCAGGTGACCTACCAAAAGGGAGCAATTGTTGTGTGTGTGTGTTTGTGTGTGTTTGTGTGTGTTTGTGTGTGTTTGTGTGTGTGTGTACTCCTTGTTTTTACATTTGAGAGTTTGCAGCATGCACATGACTAGTTAGGGCTCTCAGATTAGCTGCATTTTCAAATACAAACTCAAATCAGCCAGCTAGAAATTGTTCCATTTCATCTATAACTGGAAGCCTTCACATCTGGAATTAGTAAAGCATTAGCTTAATAAAATTTTACTCTTTGTGTACAGTTTATTTTATATTCATTAAAATATATTATTTTAAATTGTGGACTCAAATAAAGGATTAAATTGTATGAGTGAAACATTATGATTAGACTGGAGAGCTAAAAGTAAATTGGAGAATTTCTCAAAATTCTCTCTCAGAGAGAGAGAGAAATGCAGATAATTTTATTTTGCACCCATTTAGAAAAGAGAACCTGGAATTAAATAGACCCTGGTGCTAAACTATTAAAGATCGCTAAAGCAATACGGCCCAAAAATTGTTTTCCTGTTTGCCACATAAAGGTAACCTTGCAGATTTTTTCTTATCTACATTTCTGATTAAGACTTTCATCTATGATGCACTTTTTCTACTCCCAATCCTGAAGATTGATCTCTCTCTCTCAGGGGAAATCGCTAGTTTGAACCCTGCTTCAGACTCTCTCGCTCTCTCTCTCTCTCTCTCTCTTGCTCTCTCTCTCTCTCTTGCTCTCTCTCTCTCTCTTGC
>JAOUQZ010000027.1:8515563-8529652 GCA_028564935.1 Neosilurus hyrtlii
TCTCTCTCTCTCTCTCTCTCTCTCTCTCTCTCTCTCTCTCTCTCTCTCTCTCTCTCTCTCTCTCTCTCTCTCAGAGCCTGTGTGCAATGGGCTAAGCATGGACTAGCTTGGTGTCTTTCAGTTCTCTGAATCAGTAAGCAGTATTGGCAAGAGTAGCAGGATTATTGAAATCTTAATTTCTTCTCCATTCAGCCTCTGTGGAGTGAAAAAGAAAAGAATTCGCTGAAGCATGCACATTGAGATAGTGAATTCTCAACCATGCAAGATCAGTTCACCATACATATATGATATGATTAGTACATGTCTCTGGAGAGATGAGTGTAACAAAAAAACTCAACATGGCAGCAAATCAACATGGCAGCAGCTAAAGGCTTCATATATCATGAAAACAAATATCTTCTGTTACATAAAATCTGATGGGAAGTTGTACCTGGTATGTTTTGAATATGTTTTTTCCCAGGTTGTTTGTCGATGTTCTACTTTTTCTGCTTGCTTTTTCAATTGGGGCCAAGTTAACATCAGTCTGGCTCAGAAAAGCAACCGTGGGACTAAAGCCTCAGAGATCACAAAGGATCATCTTTCACGTTGGCTGCAGATACAATATCAAACAGACATGCACTGGTACAAAGGTGTGTAGTAAACCGTCACAACACACCGAGATGCATATACATATTCTACATATATACACTGCTCGGCTAGTTCAAATAACAGTCAGTTGCCATATTAAAGGCACATCAGTAATTACAGACAAAAGGACTTTTAGATTTTGGGTGTTTTCTGTGTCTCTTGTCGTGTTTATTGCTGCGTGCATGGTCCTGTCAGTCTCACATATTAGACAACATACACTACTTGAAAATATTTAATTTCAGGCCAGTGATGTTAGACTTTCGATTAAACCTCCTCTTGCATAAATCACATTGCCTGGGTTTTGACCCCTGCGAGTTTCATGACAAAGCTGCTTTTGTGTTGTGCTTCCACTGCTCTGTCATGGTTCCTCAATGGGGTGCCAGCGTGGTCAACACAACACCAGCCCCCAACACACGTCACAGCCGGGGTGTGTGTGTGTGTGTGTGTGTGTGTGTGTTGGGGGGCAAAACACTACAAGGCCAAAGAGTCAGGTGATGCTTGTGGTTAATAACTAATCATGCATTAAGGTACATTTTTCTGCCTAGGTAAATCCCCACTTCTGATTACAGAAAGGAAACACCTTGGGCTGCAGGGAGGACGCAAAAAAAAGAGAGAGAGAGAGGAGATGCTAGACATGATAGACGAATATAAAGGAATATGAATATTACTTAAAAAGCAAGCTTAAAGATGAGCCACACAACAGTTAAATGGACATTGACTGTGTGGATGTTTAGTCAGTCGAACTGTACAGGTTATAGGTCACATTAAAGGCGGAAAAGGTTATAAAACGGTTTGTCTTGGTCATATTTTTACATCATAAAAACCTGACATTTTAAAAAGGGGTGTGCACAGTTTTGCATTCACTGTTATGTCTTAATGAACAATCCATGCTGTGGTGAAAATGGTTGATAAAACTGCTGCATTATCAGCAAAACTAAGTGCTGTTCAGATGTAAGTAAATACAGAGGAGGGTGTCTTCACATGTACCCAGTGTGTTCTCTCTTGCATGTGAATCGGCCAACTACAAGCACTTCCACCTAGCTGCTCCTGTCCCACTGCTGAAATATCACATCATACCATATCATCTCTGATCTACTAGCATGTGATTAATGAATACAGGTGACAAACGGATATAGAAATATGTTAACACCAGGAATATTCCCTCATATTGGCTCAATTACAGATTTGCCATGTAGCACAACAGGTTCAGGAGATTTGAATCTTAACTGGCATATTTTTAACTGAACCCATAAGAAGCTTTGTGATTGGGGACAGGAAAAACAAAACAAAACAATAGAAACACACATTGCAACATCACAAGTATGGTGCACTGCAAGCTAATAGAATGGGAATGGATTCATACACATCAGAAAGACAATGATCTCAAACATTCATTTACACTGTGTAGAGATTGACGAGCTGTTTCACAACCAGGGTATACTTTTTGGGCTCACAGTAGCTCAAAAATAAAACTTCTAGTTTTTGTGGTTTCTTGTTACCAGACAACAGGGTCTCTAGAATAAGTACATCTGCTTGTAGTAAATCAGAATTGTAAAGAATTCTTAGCATTAAGAAAAAAACTCACTAAACACATTATCTGAGCAGGTTTCATGCAACATTAGTTGTATATATAATTAACTGCAGTAACAACAGCATTAGTAACAATCATTGTGGATTTTCCGGAGAAGACACTTTTTGACAGATATACTTATCAAGCTGATGTGGAACTCTGTTATATATTATATTATGTTATTATATTTTTCAGGAAGCTATACAGTACTACGCTGTTTTAGAAAAAGCAATTAATATCTGAAAAAAGCACCTCTGTCCTCCACATGTAATTATCTACTTTCTGGAGAAGACATTTTTGACGGATCCCGACAAATCCACTTAGATTATAAATAGAGCTTCCAAGCAGCAGAAAATCTTTCTAGACTGTATGAAAATTTGAGCAAAATTTGGGACTACTCTTACCCTATACAACAATAAACAAGAGACAGTCATAAAGTATGGAAGAGCGTACTTAAAGGGGTCCCTTGTATAATGTAAAAAAAGGCAACCCTGACCATGAAACAGCCTTAAACTGAACAAGAAACAGTAATCTGAATTCACTTGAGCAAATTGGGAATTAACTAACTCATGAATTGATTGCATAAAGGCTTCATCCAAAGACAGTCACTGGAAACAGTTACAAACTAGAAGGGCAAGCAACCTCCACCAGAAAACATGGATAATGTAGCAAACAGGCCCTATATGGGTACTGGTTTTAATTACCTATGCGCTCGTGTTACGATCATGGAAGTGACGACATTTAAATATAAATCTTTTACAGAACAGCTGGGTAACTGTCTCTTTTGGAAGTCCATATATATTTTCCTGTTAGTCTTCCATCGTAACATCATGTGTATTGGCACTCATTTCAAATTAGATTATAAGTACTCTATCCCCCAAACAGTGTGACCTTACTCTGACCTTGACTATTCACTAAGACATTCCAAAATCAAATGATCTCTGGGACTTAGGTAGGGTAATGTCCCCACCAAGTGTTGTGCAAATCCATGCAGGGGTGTGGTCAGGATTTTACCACAAAACTTTACTCACCAAAACTCTGAATCTGGAACACTGTCTTTACAGAAACTGGAAAAATATATAAACACAATGCCTGCAAAAATGCTCGCGATAATAAAGGTCAGAGCAGGCCATAATAAATAATCAGCCTTCTGGTGAACTTCAAATCTTACACTTGTTAAATTTCCTTTCTTTAACAAAGACAAATTGTAAATTGCGAAAAATGCATCAAAATATGTGTACTTCTTTCGTCCACAAGTGGTCTAAAACATGTTTAACACAATATAAAAATTTAAAGTGTAAAATTGTTCAATATTGGTAAAGTGTCTTTCATTACAACCTAACTAAGTACATATTTTTCAAATAAAGGCCTCAGAGCCATTAATAAAACCTCTCTAATGCAATAAGAATTGCTGAGAGAACACTCAGCAGCTTGCCTGCTCCAGTTGACTAACTCTACACATCATCATAAAATATAATCACCAAAATGCTTTAAAATAATTATATTTTTGCATTAATGTGTAAATCCATTTAACACCTCATGCATAATTTTCCCCATGAGTTATCCATTAGTTTATGAAAAATTTATATTTGAATTGTACATTCACTTAACCCCGTGACCTGAACACATTCACTATGAAACACTAGATTTGAAAAAAGACACATATTTGATTTTAAGCTGCCTCATTTGAATTCCCTGAAGATCACTGAGAAAGAAAAGTTCTTTAACTCTGTTCTTCTGTACTTTTCAGTGATAATGACACTGACAGACAAGATCACTTCAAAAGTACAATTTGGGTACCTTATTTGGCTTACAGATTTACAATCAAAATTAATTTAAATGATTACAGTGTCCTGAAAGTGGACCTGTGGCGAATTAGTATTACTGGATAGTTAAAACAATCATGTATTGGAAACATCAGTCCATGCCCGATTTTAAAGTGTGCGTGAGTGTTACAGCTCTAGGCATGCTCAGAGACATGTTGCTTTTCTGATTGGCTGCTCCAGCTTGGTAGTGATGCGAGCGCGTTGGATTGGCTGGGCTATCAGCCAGTGCTGAGCACAAACAACAAGCGGAGAAAACATTGCTTTTAGTTTCTAAACCAACTGACAACAGGAAAACTGAGTTGGCAAAACAGCTGCATAAGCCATTTTGTACCTACTGTCACGCACATCTCTGGCAGCACTCTCATCCTCAGAGTCAATAAAATGTAAGATTCACTGTCTCCACAAGAGACCTCAACTCCACCCAATACATTGACATCACTTCTGGTGAAAAACTGCTGACCCCCACAGTTCAGCACACTGCTAGTAATTCACGGGATAAAAGTACCAGTTTTGTGCTTTTTATGGTCATTCATGTTAAAAAAAAAAAGAGCTTAAAGGTATTACATATGCACAAGTTATGCTGTAAGGATGAACAATACCGTTACTCTTTAATGTTATGATACTGATGTCTGTTAACTACCTTTTGTGCATTTTTATACTTTTGTCATACAAAAAAGTTTAATTAAACATTTTTAGATTTTTAACTTTTTTTAGATGTAATGCCCTTAAAATTACCCACAATACTTAACTGGTTATAGGCAACATATTAAAGGTCGTCGGATTCATAAAGAGACAGAAAAAAATAGGCCAAGTTGCAGTTTGGAGGATTTCGGGTTGCTTTTGCACTGCTTTTCTTTTTTACTCACCATCATTAAGCATAACTGTAGAATGGAATGTCTGTTACGGTAAGATTCAGCAGACGGAATTTGACGGACAGGAGATTGCAGGCTGAAAGCTTGGCTTTGTCCGTTTCCCATGAGAGCTGCAAACTAATCCGATCTCTCATTCAGCAATTAGGATTTTTCCCAAATATTGATTCAGTAAGAGCCACATCATTTTATTTCGAGTTGACCAATTTACTTGATAGTCCCCAAAACTATTCTGTCTTTCCAGAAAGCAGTTTATTTTACTAAGCAAGGTTAAGGCGTAATATGATGAGGATATGAACTTTCTTATCTGCAGTTAAATAAAATTTTGCTAGAATGGTAAAAAGTTTTTTTTTCCTGGAATGAATGATTACTGTCCACTCTGACTGACTGGGAGTGAGCTGCACCTTCCCTTCCTCCACATTCATTGCTGAAGTGCCCTTAAGCAAGGCACCTATCCCCCAACTGCTCTCCGTGCACCGCAATGTGTGTGGGAGCCCACTGCTCAGAGTGTGTCACTGTTTACGTGCTTACTTTGGTTGGGTTAAATGCAAAGGCAACAACTTCCCTTGCAGGATTAATACAGTATAGCAAAATCAAAAATAAAATAATTGTAAAAATTCGTGTAGTGTTTCAGTTTGCTTTCACATTTACATTTGAGGCTTAGCAAACAAATTCTTTAGGCCATTTCTTTTCTCCAAGTATAACCACCCCATGCACATACCAACACAGGGAGCCTTGTTCACCAGCAGTCTGTTGTTCATCTTTATACCAAGTTAAACCTGGTTCCATATCCTGCTTATGGAAACCCTATTATGATGCCCAGCCCAGTACCAAAAATGACTTGCATTCCTATTACAATGAATACAGAAGAAAGATAGGAACCTTTTGGGCAGTACAAACCATGTTGCTACAAGTTTCTGTATAAAGCCTTTTAGATGTTTCCCAAAGAACAAACTAAAGAACTCTAAGATTCTAGATATAACCTTATTGTCAAATCCTAAGATTACAGAAGTACCAGGACAATAGAACTATAAGGTTCCGAATGATTCTGTGACTTCAACATCTTAAGCCATGTTAAGATTTCCTTTACGTTTTTTAACTTTTTAAGCAATGTTGAGCCTTTGTGTAAAGCTTCAAGTCTGAACCAATGCTCACTCTCACTTACATAGGCTTTATATATTTATTAGCTTGAAGTTCTGGTTTTGATCATTCCTTCATTTGGCTCCATTACTGTTCAATCACTTACATGGTTTTTATTTATATGTCTATGTTAAATGTTTAATGTTTCCACCAAGTACTATTTGTATTTCATTGGCTGTACAGTTTCTGGCCTGTTATTTGTTCACAAGACAGGCAAGCTAACGGTCTCTCTGCTTGTCTTTGTTTTTCTAGTAGTCAAAGTATCTTGCACCTTAAAAAGCATTGATTTTGCATATTCTTTTTACATTGGTCTGCCTTAAAGCTTGTCCTGGTGTTTTCCAACTTCTATCATGTTAGTCTTATTCCTCTGCCTTACTAGTGATCCAGGAATAAATTCCAACATATTATCTTACACCTTATCTTTGTCTTTTTAGCATTTTGCATGCTATTGAAATGCATATACCACATGGTTCCATATACTGTGCATTCTGTTTTTCTGCTCACCTCTGTTGTATAGAGTGGGTATTTAAGTTAATGTGGCTGTCCTGTCTGTGGATGAGAAAGCAAAAACCAGTTTGGTTAGGTTCAAACTGGTTCCAAACTGCTCTATTGAAATCTTATGGTTCTGAGGTTAATGATTCAATCAATCTAATTGATTAATGCTGGCATGTTCTTTGCATTGCAAATCCATTGTGCTGAAAACTGTTGGAAAGGCAGAAGTGGTCCAAACTGCATAAAAAAAGCTGATAATGGTGCTAATTTCAATCTGTGTAAAATGATCATTTCAACTAGGATATAAACACCAGCAATAAGTTGAAACATCTTTTGACACAACACAGGATCAAATTCCATGCATTTAACACTATGCACAAGTGCCACTGGTTTCAACCTGAGTAGCATGTCCGATACCGGGGGTAACTATCCTACAGTCACCAAAGGCAGGCTTGCTTAGCCGATTTTGCAGATCCACCCAGAGAGAATTTAGCAGCTTTCACAGATCCTCACTGAGAGATTTAGTATCTACTCCCACAGAAAGCAGACATGACATTGATTTTATCTATTAGTTTTATGTTTTGATTCAAGCTCATTGCCTTTTGAAAAGGACTAGTATAATTTATTTCAACATGTGTGCTAAATGTTTTAATCAAACAGCTGCATCAGGAATCACTGGAGAAATCAACAATGAATCAGACCAATAAACAGAATCTATAATTGCATGGGTATTTGTACAATCTCATAATTTACCACCTGTAGTCCGTCAGACTGAATCAGACTAGCCATTCTATTCAAGAAGACTGAACTCCTGCTCACACAGATGTTTCCTTCTTTTCCTACTATTATGTGTAAACTCATGAGACTGATTTATTTAAAAAGATCTCAAGCTCAGTTTCTGAAATATTTACACTTGCCCATCTGGTACCAGCAACCATGCCACGGTCACTAAAATAAATAATAATAAAAAAAATAAATAAAAATTCAAATTTTTGGTTTTATATTAACTGGACAGTGGAGGACAGTGGTGGACAGTGGTGGCTCAGTGGATAAGGCTCTGCGCTACTCATCAGATGGTCGTCAGTTTGAACCCCAGTACCACCAAGCTGCCACTGTTGGGCCCTTGAGCAGGGCCCTTAACCCTCAATTGCTCAGCTGTATATCTGAGATAAAAGACGTTCTGGATAAGAACATCTTTACATTACATAAATGTAAATGCAAGTGATGCGTTTGACCTATATCTGTAGAAATCTATAGATTATGCAACATGACTGAGTGAATAATTGAATAAAGAAGCATGGGTATATGTGCTCCTGTTCAGTTCTATCCTGAACAATTCTCTATATAATACAAAAGCCACAAAAACTCTACAACTGTTTTATTATCATTTAAAAATATTTTCAACTTATTACACATATCTGATGTCAGCGATGGATAAGTCAGCTTGTAAAAGAATACCTAGAATTAATTGATTTCAACCAATCAGTAATAATATTAGACATTAGTATATAAAAAGATAAAAAAAAAAACTATTCTGAGTGGAGAATGCTTGAATCAAAATAATGGGTATTCACAGTTTGACGTTCACATGGAATAGGTGGCGTAATCATTATTACGCTTAAAAATGGAAAAATAAAGCAATAAATTCCCTTTTTTACAGTAAAAAAATCTTTAAAAAGTGTGGTGTTATATGTACTAAACTAGGAATAAGTAAGGTTAAAAAACCCACTGTTAGCTACACAGCGCTCAGCTGGACTCGAAGCACAGAGCTCACTTGGCCTGCCCTTGTTATGGCAAATCTATGTAAATATAAACCACATAAATCTTATTTTAGTTTGCCTTTCTTTGTATATTCTTAAACTTTTAAAGTAAGTTAAAAAGACATTGTTATACAGCTCGCTGCTCCTGGTCTTACATGCTCTTGGAATTCACAAGTGTTTGCTCACCTGGAAAGTGGTGGCTCAGAATTTAAGGCTTTGGGTTACTGCTAAGAAGGTCGGTGCTTCAAGCCCCAGTACCACTAAGCTGCCACTGTTGGGCCCTTGAGCAAGGCCGTTTACCCACATCTGCTCAGTTGTATGAATTGGATAAAAATCTTAGTCGCTCTAGTTAAGGGCGTCTGCCAAATGCTGTAAATGTCAAGATGTAAGGATCTAAGAAACAAACCATAAAAATCTGTTTAATTGTACTTTAATGGCTTATTTTCCTGTGGAGTATACTCTAAAGCAATTATGTGCCTCAGGCTTGTTTTGCTGTCATGGAATTGAATACTGCAGATGTTCACAGGCCAACTATCCAGTGACATCCATCTTGCCTTCACGAACAAGTGTTATTTAAGCAAGTGTAACAAATCAAGCCTTGTGGTATTGACAGGACATCAGAGCATGTCTATACCTTCCCTTCTAGCTGTATACTAGGATTGTATTGTCCACATAATGTACCAATTCAAATACTGGACTACAGAAAGACAGTCCTACTTTCATGGATTCATAAACTGCGATTATAATGCCAGATGAGATGTAAAGGAAAATAATGCTTCAGGTACTAATGGGGCAAACCTAAAAGCATTCTGAGTGCTTAAATCCCTGCCCAATTTGTGACTATTTAAAGAACACCCACATGTACAATAAACAACTGCTACGAAACTGCGGCAATGTAAAGTCAGATGACTTGAAACAATTTCTGAGGAAGAATCCAGGAAACAAGAAAGGTGTGAAAACAGCCTTAGGCTGTTTATACACAAGATCATACCCCAAGTATTAAATAACTCATTAAACATCACGCTATACGATATATGATTATGACAAAAGATAATAACTCCTCATTCTCAAATTAAATTGTTTGGGTTCAGCTCCTCACCTCAGCATAATGACCTCAGGTCTCATATAGGGGTCATCATGGATATGCATGCCCTGAATTAATGGTTTACTTGTGTGAGTCATTTTGATTCATTAGCAGAAAATGAGTGTGGGAGGACGGTTCAGGGAGAGCAGATCCTGAGCCGGCTAATCTGCACGCCAAAGCCACGCGCATTATGCAATAGCTCTGGAGTAACCAAGGAAACTGTGGTGTGGTGGAGCACACACACACACACAATTTTTGCTTAGTGGGATTTACCAGAGACACATGCAGGCAAGCAGCAGGAGTTGATCTCTAATGCTACTTTCAAGGCTGGCCGAGTGTGTGCATGTGGGTGGATGTACATTAGTTTCCTTTTTACACCACTTTACAAGCAAAGATGAATTTCCAAATAAAATCATCTGGCGCCATTTTCTTAGAAGTCCCCTTACTGCAGCCCTAAAAACTGCTTAAATGGCGCTTTTTCCTCCCTCACAAGCAATCCTTTTTTCTGAAACCAAAACTAAGAAAGGAGATCCACATAATTTGCTGTATTAACCCTTGACCTGTGCAACTGTACATCATGCAAAAGGTCTGTAATAACTGATCACCTTAGCAGAGTACCTGATGCATTGCATAGACAGAACCAATGGATGGGTTTTCAGTCAGCATTGGGATGAATCGCAGGCATACTGAGCAAACCCATCACGTCAGATATAAAGCCAGTGCATGATTTTCACCACATTTGAGTTGTATGGAAGTACTATCCCATCTACATGGATTCCAGGAGGTAAATATTGTATAAGCATATTTTACCCAAATCTCACATTCCAAATTCAACCACACTTTACAGCACAAAGCACGATCTCACCTTCTCTGGAGTGGTTCGCTTTTGAACAGTTGTCAAGTTGTTGCTGTTTTAAAGTCATCAAGGTTTTTGAGAGGAGTGTTTTGCATGAATTTTATTAGTTATTACTATATAGCAACCAAGTCTATATAGCAGTCTACTTAAATAAGAAGGATTTACGTGAACCCAAATCCTATAGAGACTGATTTCAGAATCATGAGAAACTTGCATTTACAGTTTCACAGTGGTTCTAAAAAAAGACAAAGCTTTTTTTTTTTTTTTTTTTAATTAATTCCAGTTTGTTGTGAATTCATCTACTCAACAATTAGCAGCTTCTAGCTCCAATGATTTGGAAATCCAAAATGTCTACTTAACTTTAAAAAACAAATTGAATTTACTTAACAGAAATGTGTACATTGGTTTTGCCTGACTGAATGGAGTTACATCAACACAATGAATGAAATTTTTTTACATTCAACATAATTCGATAGCATCATTCCGACATTATCCTCCTGAATAAAGCTACCTTTTGACCTCTCACCAAGTTCAGAAACTACACAACCGCAGATAACTGTTACTGTGAGACTGCAAGGTTTACTGCTGAAATATTCGGTCTCACATACTTTATTCTCACAAATTAAATACTATTTTTTTCTTCCCAACATCACTGTGAGATTTTAACACAATCAGATCACATTAATATGACATCAATTAGTCACTCACTCCATATAATTCACCCCAGCAATTAGAAATATATTTAAATAAAATGTAATAAATAATAAGCATAAATAATAATAATGGCTCCCGAGTGTCACATCGACAAGGTGCACAACTATCAGCGACTTGGGATCGATTGAGTTTTTTTTCCCAGAATTTAGCAAGACTAAGCTACTGGCCAACAAGACTAGTGAAATTATGAAACCTTCACATTTACTGGTCAGGAACGCTATAATCTTCTTTGGCTATTGGATTTGTGATGTCGCCAGCAGGATGACTTGCTAGCTAATTTCACTCACCCTACAGATTTTTGATTCGCCGCAGGCCAGCGGACTAGTGTTAATTTTCACCCCCAGTTTTGCGATTCATGTATCGACACCCTGGCTTCAAAATATATATAAATAATTTATGTTTTTTGCACTGGAATTAATTCTGTGTCGTTTAAATGCTGGCCTTGATTTCTGAGGAAGAAAAAGTAATGTTATAAGTTCACATTCAATTACTCATGTTCATTTCAGTTCATAAATCATAAATATTTCAAGGTTTAATGCTTTGGAGGTATGACTCAATTTTCTTTTATGTAGTTCAAGGTTTTAAAGTTGTAACCAAAATAAACTGGGAAAAAATTGTAATATTGAATCTGGACGTTTATAGATTCATGAAATGTACAGGATCACAATACAAACCAAACTGACCTCTAGGTATCGTGATATCGTATTGGTCTCTAGCGCTTGCCATCCCTAATATGCAATATAATATGTTCTGCTGAATCTGTCCTACCACACATTCCCATGTCAGAATGTCCAGGCTACTGGTTTCTATGTAGTTACAGATTGTCTACTTCATGATGGAATGATTCACCTCAATAATGTAACTATTGCTCCCAGTACAGATCCTGCATCTCAGCACCTGCTGCGCTACACACAGAACTAGGACCAGCAAGCCACTCAAATATCTTCTCAAAACCGTTGTCAAACTGCTTCCAAGATTGCAAAGTGTATTCTTTATAGCAAGTATCATCACAAGTTTAGCAATTACACTGTGGTCATGATGTCAAATGATATGTATGGTTGGAAAGGCTATTGTTGGAATTGTTTTTGTACTGAATATTAGTATCTGGCTAGTCTGTCATTTTATAGTGCAGACCTGGCAACACTAAAGTATTAAGATAAAAGGAGCTGTGCTTTTCCCCCCTCTGTGATTACCAAGGAACAGTCCTTCAACATGGCAATGGAATGGAATGTTGTTGGTTTCCTTAGGACTTAAGGCAAAAAAAGGGCATATTATCTGAAAAAGCAACAAGTCAGCCATGCAAGGGGGAAAAATACACCCATAAAACACACACACTCACTTGTAACTTCAACAAACTGGTGAAACTAATTGTGTGCAGCCGTTTCAATCAGCACGATGTAAGCTGGGGAGAGTGAGGCTAATCAGGGATGAGCCACAGTTGCATGTGCTGAACCGATTGCAAAAAGGTGGGGTAGAAAGGCTGGTTAAAGCAGCAGCAGCAGACAGGGCAGAGCCACAAAGGTGCCTTAAAGGGCAACTTTTGAGACTGAAACTGACATTCATCTGGTTTCGATGCAGCCTGTATGCTAACTGTCATAACAGTGTGGGCAGAGTTAGACCGTGTATCTTTCAATATACTTAAAAAATTCTAAAAACAATTTTACAATGATCATGTACTCACATGTGCCCCAGCAACAGGACATGAGGATTTTGTGAATCATTTGATTGATATAAAAATGATGTAAATGATATATTATGGTCCTCACAGTCATCGGATCCCACCCCTTGCCCATGGGCGACTTGAGGTTTTAAAACTTCATCTCCGCCACGACCATCAAAACACCATCTGAGGTGCTATGTTTTGTATCAGTGTTCTTCATTCTTCAGTGACTGATCCACAGACTTGTACCAAGCCAAGGTTAAATAAAGTTGTTTAGATTACCTTAACTAGCCAAACACCTTCTTTTATATTACTGGTCTCAAAATATAATACTGTTAACTCTGGCAGAGACTGACAGCGCATGATATGGTAGAGGGGGGGTGGAGCTTCCAGCACAGGTCTACTAATATCAGAGAGTTAAAAACACCTGCACAGATCAGATTCACATGTTTGTTAGCTCATTTCTTTATAAAAACAATAAAATTTCTGAGGGAAAACTTGTGCACTCTGAGGCATGATGACTGGCAGGTTTGGTAATATAATCGGCAATATGCATGTCACTGTATATCTTCACAGGGAAATAGTGTCGAGAGGATATTTCAGCCCACAAGCTTAGTGTTATGGCAGCAATTTCCTCATTCAGCCTTTTTCTCAAACTTGTGTAATACAGTACATTCAAAAAAAAAATTAAAATTTAATAAAACGTGTCTCAAAGCAGTACAATGGTGGATATCAAAACTGCTACACTGGACAAACTGGTAGACTCAGTACTACTTTAGCCAGAAGCTATTTTTAGATACAACTGCTTTAAGGAGAAGTCTGAGCAAAAGTAAATGCTGTGTAACTAGCAGTGTCTGTTTACCCCCCATTCAGAGTTAAGTACACACTACATGAATACGTACTGCTATGTAAAGATTTCGATTTTCTTTAAAGCATGGTGATCATGATGCCGCCAGACACCTGCTCCAAGTCATCCTAAAAACTGTGAGTCTTGCTTGTTTTAATTCAAGCACTAGCCACTTAAGATAATGTTTTCTTAATCCGAAGATAGCGGACCAATCAGATCATACCATTTTAAATACTAAACGAGAATTAAGCCGTAAACTGCCTGTTAATAAGCTAAAGAGCACTCTGTGTTATGAGTGTGAATCCCTGCTACTTACTATCACTTCTGCTGTAGCTTAGCAACAGCATCACCACTGCCATCAGCCTCTTGTGAGAGACGCAGAACTGTTACTGAATATTAATAAATCAATATGTTTGCTCCCCCTGTGGTCGGACCACTGCATTATGACTTGAGTCGAGCTATCAATTGCGGTGACAATTGCAAATGTTAATTCATCTTTGGCTGTCGTGTCCTGAGGCCATGAACTCATTTTCCAGTGCTCAGGTTGGACAATGTGTGAACATGATGTGTAAAATGTTTTCTTCGTGACTCTTTTGAGGCCATGATAAAAAAAAAAAAAAAAAAAAAAAAAAAAAAAAAAAAGG
>JAOUQZ010000027.1:8530142-8543993 GCA_028564935.1 Neosilurus hyrtlii
AGGAAACCCACGCAAGCACAGGGAGAACATGCAAACTCCACACAGAAACGCCCAAGCTGGGAATCGAACCCAGGACTAATGTAAATTTTATGCAGTATTATTTGCAGATGTGTCTTGCCTTATTTTAATCAGATATATCTGATTTATTAGCTTAATACCTGCATACTGTTGTTATTGCTGTTGTCTTGCCTTGTGGGAACTGACAGGTCTACGTCTTATTCTCGCAACTTTGCACTCTTACAAAACAGGCTAATGCAAACTATCGAAAACATTTTAGCAAATTGCAACTTTGTATATGCACGTAAAAAACACCTGATGATGAAAATATATATATTTTCAATGCAACAGGAGAGTTTGGAAGGCATGCCTTTTATTTCACTTTAAAGTAATTTTTTTTATATAATATAAATTGCTCATGTAATGAATAGTCAGTTTTCAGAGCTCTAATAATCCACATACCCACAAGAAATTCCGAAATGAAGGCTGAATCCTCTCTTGGGTGTTTGCCACGCTCGACTGGTCAGCATGTACCCTTCACACTAGACGTCTCAAAAGAAAATTATTTCTCTCTGACACTCTTTGTATCTCACCCTCACAAGAACACACAGTTACACATACACAGACTTCCAAAAGAGTAAAATCTACCATAATTACAGTACAGAACTAAACAGAAACTCAAGATAAATTATTAGCCAGACTACACTATCTGGTTACTGATTGCATTTGTCTGAATGCACCCCCAAAACAATGGCTCGAATTCCACCCAGCCAAGCATTTCTAATAATGAAGTATTTATGGAATTAAAAATAAGAAAAAAAAGAAAAGCTTGCATGGGATGTTCATTCATGACAGAAGTAGGGACTTGAGCGACCCTTTGCGGCAATCAAATAAATGTTTAGCTAACTGGTAAGTTAACCATTGACTAAATGTCTACACATCTGCTCCAGTTTACAAAAAAACCCAAACATTTCCTCTCCAGTCTTCAAAGCACTGGATCCTTATCATATACAGAGTAGTCCTAAATGTGTTTTAGGGGGATGGGGCTTCCCTTCATCTGCCATCTACCATCTTAGACTAGCGCATGCATCTGTGCATCTTCTGCATGTCAATACATCATGGCGTCAATATTATTGAGTCTTTCTCTCTTCCTTTCTCATTCTGCCTGAATCAGAATCTATGATATATATGAGGACATATGATGGGACTGAATTTTATATATATATATATTTTAAAAAAATACAGTCCATGATTTTTTTTCCTTCATATTCCACAGCAGTGCAGAATGAAACTTGAACCAGAATAAAAAATGAAACACTGGATGTTAAACCATCAAGTCTGTCCACGCCACATTAAGTGAGAGCGGAATTAACTTGTAATGAGAAATTTGGCAGGCTACCAATTTGTCCAGCCACATTGATTCAGTCCATCCCCTGCTTTTAGCATAGTGCATTCTGCTCTTCTTTCATTGGCATTTAAACTGGATCTCTGTTGTGTAATATGGTCAATACCCCTTTAATAAGGGAACCAGTGTGGTACTACATTCAATTTGGTCAATATTAAGTACTAATCAAGGTGACAAGTTGACAAAAGGGCTGCTTATGCAATCGCAAACTCCAGTAAAACTTTCTTTGACACACAAAAGCTGGTTGTAAATCCCAGAATCGTGTCCAAGTAGCAACACAGCTCGGATCCATCAATGCCCTTGCTAAGTGATTTAGCCTAACCTTCTGCTGCTCTTTGTCTACATCTGGACCACCCCAAGCAGGGTCTACTTACAAAATTAAAACTTCCTATTTAGCGCTCAGACTAGTTTATCCTTATTACCCTTACTCTCTTAAAGCCATCAAAAAGCCCTGAGTGTACAACTCTGGAATCTCTGATTTAGGCTCATTAAGGTCTAAATCAGAGAGGGAGATCAGGCTTAAGCATACAAATCCTACTATTAAAGACAAATCTGAGGACCAATGCTGAACCACAAGCAGTGCCTGGCAGTATTGTTTCGTTGAGTGCAAAAAAGACACCATAGAAGGTTAAACTCTCTTAATATAATATAATATAATATAATATATCTAGCATTTCCTGTCGGAAGATTGCAAGACACAAGACCTGAGATTATTAAACCTATTTCTAGACTGGAACCAATTTATCCCACGATTTCTTGTCAAGTCAAATGATCATTTGTCCAAGATCATTTTACCTGTATTAAGCCAATTTCTTCTTAAATTCAGCATTCAATTTCTTGTATTTTACTTTAATGGCCTTGCTGTCCAGGGTGTACCTTGTCCTCGCCAAGAGTCGGTTGAGATGGGTGCCAGCCTCCCCGCGACCCAAATCAGGATTAAGTGGCTCAGAAAATAAATGAATGAATTCCTTGTATTTTGACTAAATCTTTCTTTGCTGTGTTCATTTTCTATGGGAATTCATTTGGGTTAAAGAGGTAGTGTCATGGTCTTTGGAAGAAAAAGCCTAAATATCATGAATGGTCAAAGAAGATAAGCATTTATACAGATGGAAATTTGGTTTATGAAGAACAATAGAAATGAATTGCATTCAAGTTTGTTAGGGTTGGCAACAAGATTTCGATCTTTGGAAACTGCTCAGCCCCAAAATCTTTTGATTGGCAAATAATGGTTATTTAACAAACATAGGCAAATATTTTACTTTATTAAAGTATAAATATGGTCCTTCAAGTACCAACGCCAATGAGTAAATCTCAGTCCTGGGATTAAAACCCACAATCTTCTGATCACTGGCACATTAATGGTCAGGCATATTCTGATCCACTTGCATAAGCACTGTGGTAACCTTTATTTTCTGAAGGCCTGTGGTTGACAATAAAGATGAAGAACCTCTTTGGTCAATGTCAACAATCCTACTGATTTTGAAGGAGCCAGTCGTGTCTGGCTAAGCATGATCATGTACCAAGTGCTCAGCTGTCGCTAACAGGAAAAAATATTCAGCTCCAATTAATATCATGCTGTTACAGTTTAACGGGTATAAACATGTGAAAATTAAAAGTGTCAACTATCAAAAACCCATACTTATGCGCCATAGAACACACACATGCCCAATACGTATTGTCTAGGAGATATGGAGATAGAAACTGATGTAAATGGATTCACTCAGCCTGTAAATTATGTTTAAAATACTCCAAAAGAGATACTTCACCCTATAACTAGCTCTACGAGAAATATGAGAGAGTAAAAGAGTGAGGGAAAGCATCTGTATCATTTTCTCCTCGCTGTAATCAAATACGATCCTGTGGTTTCCCTAGTACCGACCCTGTTCAATGCAATAACTTCTATAGAACAGATATAACAGCAACACTAAATCAATTACACAAATCCGTTCGGCTTAATAGAGATAAGCTTGCATTTTGTAGCATTGAAGAGAGAAAGAGTGAGCTCAAGAGTCTCTAAGCATCCTTTTACTGGCACAGTACCACTTATCCCACACAATATCAAAATGTAGGGCATTTCCCACCGCCTTTACTGTAGGCTGTTACATGAGAGCTAGTACACAAACCATTTCTTTTAAACATATAGAGTCCAATTTGCTGCAGCCCACTACATGCCGAGCTTCATGTGGCTTGAGCAGCACCACCCACATGCCTGGCAGTGAGTGAGAACGCACAATCTTGTGTGCTGTTCAGCTGGAGAGACTTACCCCATCCCCAATCACACACGACACGGTTTCACAAGAAACGTGATTAAACAAACACATCGATCAGGTGGCCGAAGGGAGGTCACCTGCGCAAATGAAGCTAATTCGCAGCCAGTAATTTGTTACATGGCCAGACGGTAAACCCATCATACACGTGACAGCGTATGAGAATGCAGCAGACCGTGCAGAATCGATGACAATCATTTGAAGAGCGTTAACTTCACTCATGAAATGTGTATCCAATAAAAGCCATGGCTCATGTGCTCAGCTGTGAAATATTTAAATTTGATGACTGACATACAGATAAATTCATTAAAATGCAGTGCACGTCCATCACACCATCACTCACTCACTCACTTATTTGCTGAACTGCTGAATCCTACTATTAGGGTCACGGAGAGGCTGGAGCCTGTTTCAGCCGACACTGGGCGAAAGTAGGGTACACCCAGAACTGAACAGTTCGCCAGTCCATCACAGGGCCAACACACATACACAAAACCATTCTCATTTACATTCACACCTAGGGCCATTTTGGAACAGCCAAATAACCAAATGTGCATTTCTTTGGACTGTGGGAAGAAACCCAATCAAGCATGGGGACAACATGCATACGCCACACTGAAACGCCCCAGCACGGGACTTCAACCTAGGGTCTCCTAACCACTATGCCACCCAGCACAACATCATAATACACAATATTTGCAAACCTTACAACATTGCCAACACTCCAAAAGCATATCTATGTAACACATATAGCATTTCAACATATCCATATAACACAATATCAAAGGAAGTAGTTTGGAATGGCCAATTAGCCTAATGTGCATGTCTTTGCACTGTAGGAGAAAACCAGGGTAATCAGATGAAACCCACACAAGCATTGGGAGAACATGCAAAATACATGGACACAGCCGAGCCGGGGACGTTTTTCCTGACATACCTACTTCACGGAAGCACCATGACCCTCTTCAATCAGGAGACTGTTAAAGACACTTACAACCATATATTCTGACAGCCCATTGGTCCAACAGTTACAGATACTGGTTCGACACTTACAGCGCATTGGTTCGACACCCTAACCCAAGTGAACTGAGTAGGAATCCCAACGAATTTAAGCAAGATGCCCATGTTACATGAGTAGGGCTCTCGAACAGTAGTCTTCAACGGAGACATACTGTATCTACATAAAACACTGAAACATATCCATAAGCAATAGCACTCACACCTAGGAGTAGTATGGAACAGCCAATTAGCCTAATGGGCATGTCTTTGGACTGTAGGAGGAAGCCAGAGTACACAGATTAAACCCACGTAAGCATTGGCAGAACATTCAAGCCCCCCTCACACACACACACACCCGAGGCAAGCCCGTGACTCGAACCCACAACCTGACAGGTTCCTGACACACCTATTTCATGGTAGCACCATGACCCTCTCCAACCAAGTGACTGCCAAAGATGGATACAGCGGCTATATTCTGACAGCCGAATGATTCCGACCGCCCTAACCCAACTGAAACGAGTAGGGTGCCCATGTTCTACCTAAAAGAGATATGAGTCAGAACATCTACATGATCCTCAAACCTTCACACCTACACACCCCCTGTCTACATGTAGCATTAAAACACATCCACAAGCAAACATGCTGAGCTCACACGAGACACTTTATATTTGTGGAAACAAGGGAAAATATTGTTCTTTACCTTCCAAGCTCGTCTCCAATCTCGTAATGTTCCTCCACGTTCTCCAGGTTGAAGGCGGTCATGGTGCTGGGCGCTTCCATCACCTGCACCTTCATGATCGCTTCCATCGAAACTTACTCATGTTCGACCTAAAAACAGGGCAGAGAAACACAGATCTGAGCCTGGAGAAGAAATAAAGAAGGACGGGGTCATCCTGTCCAGACCTATATTGGTTCAATCGGCCTGTTTCGGCTCCGGCCGCGGTGGCACTTTGGACACCTTTTCCGACGACGACGCGACTTCTAGACACGAGAACGCCAGAATCGGGGGAATATTATGGGATGTGCAGTGGGAATTAAACCTGTAGTTGCCTGGTGAACACGGAATTAGGGTAAAGGGACGTGTGTGCGAGGAACAGCTGCGGCTGGAATATTACAGCACGACACATACAAGTGATACACAATATCTCACGAATGAATCGTATTGCGACGCGTGTCAACACCGGGCTGTTATTAAACACAAGTTGCCGACCTCGGTGTCGTCTTTAATGTAAAACAAACAAACGCAGCCGCATTCTTCATGCCACTAAAGTAGCCGAGGTGCGGAGCAGGACGCACACACGCTCACCCGGAACACGGTACATCTCAGCACTAGAATAAAAACAACTCTTTATTATTATCACCTCTAATCCTCCACCATCGCCAGTGCGCAGAAAACACGGGGAAGTCCAGGATAACGCCTGAAAACCGGCATATCGTCCGAGAGAGGCAACAAAATGCTATGTTGAAGGAAATGGGAGGCTTCTTGTGCACAATGTAGGTGTGCGGGTTTGCCAGAGCACGGAGCGCTGCTTTAAAAAAGCAGCCTGCAGGGGGCGCTCCTGTCCCTTATTACACTACACCCTGTGCATTAGTGTGTCAAAGCAGTCTACAGGTGCTCTTATGTTTATGTTCACATCACTGGATTGTATTATATGTCACTACATGTGTATTATATGTCACTGCATGTTTTACATATACATTTGCAGCATTTGGCAGATGCTCTTATCCAGAGTGATTGTTTATTTATTTATTTTTTTATACAACTGAGCAATTGAGGGTTAAGGGCCTTGCTTGAGGGCCCAACATTGGTGATAGTGGGGATTGAACCACTGACCTTCGGATTAGTATCCCATCGCCTTAAACACTAAGCCACCACTGCCCGTATACATGCACGTATTCATGTAGAGCTTTATTTATATCCATCACGCTCATTTGCCGAACCGATTAATCCTACTATTAGGGACGCAGGGAGGCAGGAGCCTGTCTCAGCCGACACACGGCAAAGGCGGACAATCACAGGGCTAACACAGACACACACAACCATTCACACTTAGACTCACACTGGGCAATCTGGAACAGCCAGTTAAGCCCTATGTGCATGTCTTAGGACTGTGGAAGGAAACTGAAGTGTCCAGAGGAAAACCACACAAGCACAGGGAGAACATGCAAACTCCATAGAGAAAGTCATCGCCCACCCCGGGACTCAAACTCAGGACCTTTTTGCTGTGAGGCGGATGTGCTAACTGTGACACCACCGTGCCGACATTCAGACCCTTAATGAGGAAGTGATTAAAAGAATGAGAGAAAAAACCCAGAGATGATACATGATAGCACCCTCATTGGAAAGATCAGTTCCCAGAGTTCCCATGGACCAAATGCTGGACACACTTTAACTGCCTGCTTGTATCCTGCTTCACTTGTAAGGAGCTTTGGATACAATCATCAGTAAAATAAATACAATGTTCAGCCCTTTGAGCTTCTCCACATTTTGTAGTGTTCTACAACCTGGAATTAAATTGGCTTTTTTTTTTTTTTTTTAATAACTATTTTCCACTCACATTATTCCCTTTGGTGACACGGTTTCATCGAAGGTGGAATGTTCACCTCACGGGTCCTGGGTTGAGGCCCTGGGCTTGGCGAAGCTGTTTCTGTGTGGAAATTTACATGTTCACCCTGTGCTTGCATGGGTTTCCTCTTTGTACACCAGTTTCCTTCTACAGTCCCAAGAAATGCACATTAGACTAACCGGCTGTTCGAAATTGCCCCTAGGCGTGAATGTGAGTCTGAATGTTTGTGTATGTGTGTTGGTCTTCCGATGCCCTGGCGAGATGTTTAAAGTATACCCTCTCTTCACCTAGAGTCAACAGGCTTCAGCCTCCTTGTGAGACTAATACGATTAAGCAGTTCTGAAAATGAATGAAAGTATGAATTATATGAATTATACCCTTTGATCTTTAACATGGTTTAAGTCAAAATATATTTGTTTTTATTTTCAGACCATTGAAGGTACATTAAGTAATACATGTGTACTGTAAATATACTCATGGTGATATGTAGTGAAGGATTTTTGCATTTCATATGGCTTTTTAACATTAAAAGTTTCTTCTTCTGGGCAGCGGTGGCCCAGTGGTAGAGTGCTGGATTACTAATCTGGGTGGAGGTTCAAGCCCCACTATCCCCACTATCAGCGGGATGTCACTGCTGTCCCCTCAGTGCAGCTAACTGGGTTATCAAATGCAGGCCATGTCTCTCAATGTCTTTGGAAAGGGGCATGTAAAAGAACCATTGCTGACTTTCGTAAAGAGAAGGCTGCATAGCCGTCAGCGTGTTTCTGCCCTGCCATGGCCTGGCGAGCTGTCCAGGGTGTACTCTGCCTTCGCCCAGAGTCGGCTGAGATGGGTGTCAGCCTCCTCGCGACCCTAATTAGGATTATGTGGTTCATAAAATGAATGAATGAGAGTTCCTTCTTCTTCTTTTGTAAATTTCAGCTTTGTGGTATCCTCTGTCCAAGCTGTTAGGGTAACGTGTTCTAACGTCATGCTGCCTTCTTGGTTTCTTCTCTGAATAATCCTGTCCTTACCGTCTCTGACCTATGGGGGGATAGCCTTATTTAGGCAGTGTATGGTCTTGCTTTCTTGCTATTTTAAATAATAAATTTAATAATTCTTAACTGTATGTTTAAAGTTTCAAATTTTATAAATCATCAAATCCTGATTTTCAGCAATTTGACATGGACTGTTTCTCATTATATACTTTAAATAAGTATACCCTCTTACAAATACTGTGGTTTTTCCATGGTGAATATGTATTTATACTGAAATCATGTTAATTGCTCACAGATGGGCTCCATTTAACATAACTAATTTAGGGGTTTTAAAGCAATGTAATGTACAAAACATGAATGTATGGAAGCCTGACATGTAATATGCAATACACTTGCGCCATCTAGTCGCAGACATAGGTACTGCAAGCAATTTGGCCTTCTGGAAATTGGGTGAGGTCACTGAACAACAAGGGACATAAAATAAATAGGGAATGCCAAATGGATTCGACTTTACCTCCATCCATCCATCCATCCATCCATTATCTATATTGGTTAGTTGTCAGGAATGTGGGAGAAGCTGGAGCCATCCTGAGCAGATAATCAGATCATCAATCTACTGCAGGGCTAACACAGAGACAAATAAAGATTCATACCCACCTTCACACCTATGAATAATATTATCAAAAAATTAGTTTTCACTTTGTGTAATATTATGAATACATTTTATTGCCAGCAAGACTTTCTTGGTGGAGGAGTGGTGGGAACAATACCATATATATATATATATATATATATATATGCTGATGATGTTGATGATGGTGAAATGGAGATGAAAGCAAAAGAACCAGAAGACAGAAAGGTGGCTGAGATATTATCCATTCATCACATGTGTTTGTTTGTTTGTCTGTCTGTTTGTGTGTGATATTAACTTAAATAAGTATGTAATGCTTATACTAATGATGGCCACTCGTTTTTCTTTACTTAGCTGCTTTTCTTTTGCCATAATAATAATTCTAACAGTCTATTCAGTAGAACTATTAGCTGTGTATCCACCTGACTTCTGCCCAACACAACTGATGGCCCCAACCCCATTTATAAGGCAAGAAATCCCACTTATTAAACCTGACAGGGCACAACTGTGAAGTGAAAACCATTTCCGGTGACCACCTCTTGAAGCTCATCAAAAGAATGCAGAGTGTGTGCAAAGCAGTAATCAGAGAAAAAGGTGGCTACTTTGAAGAAACTAGAATATAAGGCGTATTTTCAGTTGTTTTACACTTTTTTGTTAAGTAGATATTTCCACGTGTTAATTCATAGTTTTGATGCCTTCAGTGTGAATCTACAATGTTAATAGTCATAAAAAGAAAGGAAAGTCATTGAATGAGAAGGTGTGTCCAAACTTTTGGTCTGTACTGTACATGGTGTGGTAAAAGTAACAAGCGATTCAATTTTGATTCTCAAATCATGTTGAGTAAACAAACAATCAAACCAACAAAAAACCCTGAAATCCTTCTCTAGGATGGGGCAAAAATGTTCACCATATGCCTACTGGGGGAGACATTTCATTGTAGCTATACCAAGTTATAAAAATCAAAGTATTAGGCAAAATTTTTTCAAGTTAATCAATGCACCTGTCACCATAGTCCATTTATACCTAATGGCATGCACTTTGAGAGCCCCTCTAGTTCATCAGTTTGCCTAACAGCTTAATCGGGTCACTGGAAAGCTGAATTTCAGCCGTTTCTAGATGAAGGTTCAAATAGTCCAAGTCAATACACACAGTCCTGGGTTCAGGCCCTGGGCTCAGTCAGGCCATTTCTGTGTAGAGTTTGCATGTCCTCCCCAAGCTTGTGAGGGTTTACTCTGGGTGCTCTGGTTTCTTCCCACAGTCAAACATTTGGCTAATTGGCTGTTCCAAATTGCCCAAGGGTGTCAGTGTGTATGTGAGTGTGAATTGGTGTCTGGGTGTTCGCCGTGCGATGGACTTACAAGATGTTAAGGGTGTAACCCGCCTATGCCCAGAGTCGGAAGAGATAGACTCCAGCCTCCCTGGAAATGAATGAATGAATGATAATACACAAAAATGCTTTGTTTGGAAGGTTTCTTCTTGATTCCACTAGAGGGCATTGAAGTTTAAGTTACAAGTTTCAAGAGTTCTTGTCATGCAGGGGTAACATAGGAACACAATTACCAGTAGGGATACTCCCAAACACACAAGTAAGACAAAGAAAACAAAAACAAAGAACATACAATAAAAAGTTTAAAATGGTAATCAAAAGGAAGATATAACATAATATAGTCAATAAAAATAATATATGCAGTATAAGAGGGTCTGGGTTGCATTATATATATACTGGGATCAATAGTTAAGTGGTTAAGGCTTGGGCTTTGTGATTTTGAGTACAGATCCTAAAAATTCATTAGCACATACACAGATCAGCCATAACATTACCACCAGGTGATTGGTCTGTGGCTGGCAGCCCTATACACAACAAGCTGAAATGCACTCTGTGTTCTGACCCCTTTCTATTACAGCCAACATTAACAGTTTCACACTCATGATCTTCTTACCAGGTCACTGGTTGTTTTTCTTTGACCTGCCATTTTGGAGGTGAAGTGGCCCAGTCGTTTAGCCATCACAGTGTAGCCCTTATCAAAGTCACTCAGATCCTTACACTCCATATTATTTCTTGTTTCCAACACATCAACTACAAGAACTGACTGTTCACTCGGCAGGTGCTGCTGTAATGAGATTATCAATGTTATTCACTTCACCTATCAGTGGCCATGTTTTTAATGTTATGGCTGATCGGAGTATGTACAGAAGTCTTAAACCTTATCAACGCTACAGGATGATAAGCATGGGGTGCAAACGATTTTGATGTGAATGCTTTTTTCAAGATATTTTCGAAAACATTGTAATATAAAGCTATATATTATGTATAATTTTAGTAGAATTGGATAAAACAGTTCAATTTGGAGCATTATTGTAGTAGTACATTTAATAATTATTACATTTATACATTTCAGTGCGGCACGGTGGCATAGCGGTTAGCACGTCTGTCTCACAACAAGAAGGTCCTGGGTTGTGGTCGTGGGCTTGGAGAGGGTGTTTGTGTGTGGCATATACATGTTCTCCCTGTGCTTGTGTGGGTTTTCTCTGAGTACTTCAGTTTCATTTCACAGTCCAAAGACATGCACATTAGGCTAATCGGCTGCTCCAAATTGTGAGTATGAATGGTTGTGTATTTGGCCCTGCGCTGGTCTGGCTCCAGCCTCACCACGTCCCTAGAGGGATTAAGCGGTTTGGAAAATAAGTGCATGAGTGCTATACATTCCATATAATCAGTCATACTTTTAACAGTTGTTCCTCAGTTTAATAGTACTGTAGTTGTAATGAATCTGCCTATATTAATGAATAGGTTTTTATGATGTCACAGCCTGTATTTCTCACAAATATGAATTTTTGTGCTGGGCTTTAATTCATCTAACAACCTAAAGACAAGAGTTTGAACATAAAACCAGCTGACATGACAGAATGCATTGACTGAAACATGACTCAACACTTGTTGGTTCCAGCAGCCACAGTATCAGGTTTATTCAGATGTTCAATGACAGGGTTTTCATTCTTGTCTCCATGCAAGAGCTGAAGTGTTGATGTATGGGGAGGCGAAAGTTTTGAGTCCCATTAATTAAAAGCAGAAAGACATAAATTCACCAGACAGCCTGACTTCACATCTGTCATCGGACCTTTGCCAGTACTTTGATTAGTAGCCTAGTGTTTGATTTAAAGTTTCACACTCAACAATTACCCGCAATGTCTTCATGGTGTGTCCAGAAGCTAGCGACGAACAACGAGCAACAACTAAACATAAATTTTTAGGGATTTTAATAGAGGTATGAGGAAATAGAGCATGAGAATACAGACTAACCACCACAATAAAGTAGACTTACACAATAGAGTAGTACACTGAGGTAGTATTATCCTAGATGAAGTGCTAAGTATTGCAGATCTTTACGAATTGCCACTGATGAACCAGAACACTAAGAAAGAGAGTTATTTTCAATTAAGGGGCATGTGTATATTTTATAGAAGGACAAGCCAAGTGCTTGGAAGACCTCAGCTGGCATGCAGGTGTGTAATCCTGAACCAGAGTATGTAATAATGTGGTGATGAGTGCTTTGGTGCCTGGACTGTGAGAACAAGATGTTTTGAATTTGAATTCTTGCTGCAACGGTGAGCCAAGTAAGTCGCTTTGCTTTGCGGAGTCATAAGAGGAAAGTTCAGGAACAAGGCAAGCAAGAGTATTCATAATTACTCCATCTTCATAGTTATTAGCACTCTTAGTAATGATAAGATTTTCAGGATTGCCAAGTTTAATGTTGTATAAAAGAAGCCCATCCACAGAGCAACATGAATACCAGCAGTGTTTGTTGCTGTTGTTGTTGTTGTTTTGGCCATTTATACCTTTGACATCCAAGTAAAAGCCCTGATATGCATTGTGATATATGGTGCTGGAACTTTTGATGCTTTAATCAGTTTAGTTTATTTTGATGTATGGTACCAATATTTCTGGAGTTCACTGTAGTATATAAGGAAAAAACTACAAGCAGAGACAAGTAATGTTTCACTTCTGTGGTTTCCTTTAGGTGAAAATTGGAAACAGGGCAGTTTTTCAGTAAAGGAGGACAAGACAAATAGATCCTATGACCATCTTACCAGAAAATCTTCATCATCATGCATTCATGATTCTCTAACCCCATTAATCAGATACATACAGTGTGACTGTGATTGGATCCAGTGAAATGCATTAACTTCTCATTTGTTTGACACAGCGCATCAATGTAATGCCGGTCCTGGAGAGAATGTTAAGACATGTTTGATTGTAGTTGTGGCTGAAGCAGCATGAAAGCCCAAATATACTATTTACATTTATTTATATACTATATGTATATCTTGAATAGCTGGTTGTAAGACTTATAACAATTGTTTAAAATAAGAAAAGATCAAGATGAGAGGACAGGACTTCATATTCAGTTTTTACTGTAATAACAACTGATGCAGACAATTCCATAACGATCCTAATGCAAAAATGATTACCCTCTGAATGTCCTTAATTCATTCACTTGCTGTACAGCTTTATCCTCTTAGGGCTACTGGGAGGCTGGAGTCAACCTCAGATGTCTCCGGGTGAAGGCAGGGTACACCTTTAACAGCTCGCTAGTCCATCACAGGGCCAAACTTCACGCTTACATTCACACTCAGGGGCAATTTGGAGCAGCCAATTAGCTTAATGTGCATGTCTTTGGGGTGTAGGAGGAAACTAGAGTAACCAGAAGAAACCCATACAAGCATGGGAAGAGCATGCAAACCCCACACAGAAACATCTTGCCCAGCCCGGAACTCAACCCAGGACCTTATTGCTGTGAGGAACATGTTTTTTTTAACAAATGCAATACAGAGTAGTGGCTTTTGGGCTCAGTACACTCTATCTTTATGAATAACTGGAAAATCTGGAAATAAAGACAACCACCCCCCCATCCCCAACACACACACACACACATACACACACACACACACACACACTGACAAGTTCACTGGACGAAGCTCAATGGATACCAACACTGTGTTCCGTTCTCTC
>JAOUQZ010000027.1:8570316-8581030 GCA_028564935.1 Neosilurus hyrtlii
ATGAATATAATAAAATTTATAATAAAAATATACTAATAACATAAACACATATTTTTGCCCTTTGGCAGAGGTAATTATTATACTACAGCTATGTAAATTTAAACATTGCAAATACATGACAAATACAGTATTTGAATGTAAAGTCTGTTGATGGACCCAAGTCCGAAGATGTCCACTGTTTCACAGAAGATTTCACCCCCTACAGATTAACACAAAATGAGTATGTGAGTTTCACAATAGGTGTTTCTCAATTTGGAGGATTACAAATGTGTTCTTGAGAGTTTTGGGCAAGTGGTACAACTCCGAATTCCAGATTTATTTTTGCGTTAATGGTTTGGAAAATTTGTCAGTTTGTAAAATGTATTATTTTCAAGAGTTTTAGTTTTGGCTCTTTTTTTTAATGGCCTTTTGCCTGAGCAGCCATGAGAATACTGTGACACTGGGTGAGGGGTGGAATGATAGGGGCCAGTTATATTTGAATGAAAACCAGGAGAACGATTAGCCTCACCATCAATTAGCCACAAAAAAGCCCCTACTCTCTAATGCCTAAAACATAAGAACCATGAAGTCTGTTTGACTTTTCCCCCCGGTTTTTTTTTCTTCCACAGTTGGCGGCGGGCACAGTGGCATTTTCTGGGATCGTGAATGCCCTCAGCTGCATGCTATCTCGGCGCCTCTGTGTAGTTGGGCCAAAAATGTGCTAGAATTGCAAGCGAGACTAATGGCCTATTAGAGGAAGGCCAAGATGGCTGCCTAAGAAATCGCACAGCACTGACAGTTTATCCAGGCGCCCAGCAATTAGAGGCACTCAGAACAAAGGCTGCTCAAAGGCAAATTCGAGATTTATCCTTGGAAAATCGAGGGGTGTGCTCACACTCCTACTGCTCTCTCTCTCTCTCTCTCTCTCTCTCTCTCTCTCTCTCTGTGTGTGTGTGTGTGTGTGTGTGTGTGTAAGTGGGGACAAACGGTGAAAGGGGAACAAATCGAAAAGCTGTTCCAACTGCTGCGGTTTACCCAAAACCGATTCCAGACTCCACAGGAGAAAGCAGGCAAGCGGCTGGGATGCGTCATGTGACCCGTCTTCCCCTCTGCTAAGCCCATCTTGAGTTCCCAATGGACAGCTTTAAAAATATGGGGCACATTTTTTGAAGTGCAAAAATTTTTTGCCAAACAAACTGTATCCATTGCTCCTTGGCTGCAGTTTAATGTACATTCTTATCAAGACTTGGAGACACAAGTATTCAAAACAAGATACAGATAGAAGATTTGATCTCTTTTATCATTTCATGTCTTGGCGTGTGATAAAAGGTCTTGGATGTCAGTCATAGGAGTGCAAAATTCATGAGCGGCATAAAGGAAAAGAATTAGGAGCAGATGGGAAAGTGTGGAGGAGCAAATCATAATTCAAAAACATCTGGGTTGTGAATTGAGTTTGGACGGTGAACGTTTTGCTTGAGCGGGAAACAAAAATGGGAGAGGTGAGAGCCGACGTCATAAATGACTTAATAAGTACACGTGCATTATAAGTAATCACTGTGTACTCATGTTGTAAGTGTGTGTATACTCCAGTTTGAATAACTTTGCTGACTGTTTGGGTGGAGACATTTTATATTAAAAAAAAAGGATGTAAAAGTGCAACACATGGGAAGCACTAGCCTCTGGCTTATACTGTATACGGTGATTCCTTCTAAGGATTTTTCATCTTCATCCACATGTTCTTATTATTTCCCTTGCTTCCGTCCATCTGTGCGCTCAATCAGCCTGAATGCATTTCTAGGCCTGCAACTTATTTCCTTGTGCTTCCCAATAATGACCTGACCTCAGCCATGACACATGCGCCACTAATGAATAATTCATAGCCTTTATTTTATATCCAGATCCAAACCATATGACATGTTTCTGCTGTCTCTTAACTAGAAAATAACAAGGCAAGAAAGTCCTGTTTTATAATATACACACAAAAGAAAAATAAATAAAATGTATTATTATGAAATCTGTTGGTAAATCCATGACAGATAGAATAGAGCTGCATGGTATATTATTAATAACGATTAGTAAATAATGAACCCTTGGATACTGATATATCAATATATTTATTAACAAAAATTAGCACACTAATTCCTCTAAGATTAAGACTAAGATTAGATTTCAAAACTTTTTTACTCTATCCATCGATCCATTACTGCCTATCCACCATGGCTGCTGGTGAACTAGAGCCAACCCTAGGTGAGGGACAGGGTACACCCTGAACAGGTCGCCAGTTGCAGAGTTAACACAAAGACTAACAACTATTCAGACTGACATTCACACCTCTGGATAATTTAGAGTATCCAGTCAACCTAATTCAAATGCATTTGGACTATGAAAAGAAACTAGAGCACCCAGAGGAAACCCAAACACGGGCGCAGTAAAAACATGCAGACTTCACAGAAAAAGACTCATAAAAGAAAAAGACTTATACATGAGGTTAATTTAACTATCACCAAGGGTATATTTTAGCCTCAGTTTCTGTTTTTGTTTGTTAGCAGGATTATGCAAAAAGTTTTGTGGATTTTTATGAAATTTGTTTTACCAGCTTTGGATAAGGAAAAACTCCTTTACCATCTTTTCCTGGAGATGATCTTGATCAAACTCTGAAATTTTTAAGGGTTCTTTAACATTTGTAAAATAGGATAAGGTTTGGCATTTCTTTTTTTAAAATAATAATAATAAAAAAAATTAAGATTCTACAAATAAACATTACATGCAGGGGAATAACACAAACACCTATGCTACAAGTATTTATTTAATTGATTTATTTTTGGTTCATTTGGGGGATTGCTGGGCTTGACAGAGGTTTGTGCTCTCCAAGTGCTCTTGTTAGCAATGTTTATTCCTTGTGTCACATGTTTAGACTTTTTCTGAAAGCTTTATTTTTTTTAAAAACTATTTTCATTCACTTTTTCATTCATTTGTTTTCTAAGCCACTTAATCCTAATTAGGCTTGTGGGGAGGCTGGTGCTCATCTCAGCCTATTCTGGGAGAGGGCGGGGTACACCCTAGACAGCTCGCCAGGCCATCGCAGGGCAGGACTGGTAGACATGATATCTTAAACCATTCACACCCACACTCACACCTAGGGGCAATTTGAAACCGCCAATTACTTTACTGTGCATGTTTTTGTACTGTGGGAGGAAACTGGAGTACCCAGAGGAAGCCCATGCAAGCACGAGGGGAACATGTAAACTCCACACAGAAATGCCCGAGCCCGGGAAAAGAACCCAGGACCTTCTTGCTCTGAGGTGAATGTGCTAACCACTGATTCTTTTTTCCTGATTAATATTAAATAAATCAACTTGAATCAAATTTTAAATTCTTTTATTTTTTATAATTATTTTTTTTACAGACACTTAACCGAGCTCAGCCCTGCACACATATTTTCATAAATTTTTAATTTTGTTCTACTGTTTGTCAATAGGCCCTGCGATGGCCTGGCGAGGTGTCCAGGGTGTACCCCGCCCTCGCCCAGAGTCGACTGAGATGGGCGCCAGCCTCCCCGCGACCCTAATTAGGATTAAGCGGTTCAGAAAATGAATGAATGAATGTTTGTCAATAATAGATATCGTTATCCCGAACAGAACATACACTCAATGACCACTTTAATAGTTACACATGTATCCCTTCTAATTATACTATTATCCAATCAGTTAATTATGTTGCAGCAAAGCATAGCAACACAAACCAAGAGCTTCAGTTAATGTTTAGAATGAAGGTAAATGTGATCTCACTAACTTTGACTATTGCATTAATGTTGGTGCCAGACAGACAGACAGACAGACAGGCAGACAGACTGACAGACAGACAGGCAGACAGGCAGACAGGCAGACAGGCAGACAGTCTGACAGACATGGGATTGATTGAAGGAAAATGACCCGAATGGCTTGAACTGACAACTTAAGCAACAACTTTTTATAACTGCAGTGAGCAAAAAAGAGTCTCAGAAAGCAGAGGACGCCTAACCCAGGCATGGTTGGCCAACAACAGCAGAAGACCTCATGGGGATCCACTCCTGTTGGCCAGGAATAGGACACTGAGGCTACAGTGGGCACAAGTTCACCAAAACACACCAGGCAATGTTTTTTTCCCTAAATTTTAGTATTTCAAGCATTTTCCCAGACCTGCACACAATTTTTAAGATACCATATGAAATAAAGGTCACGTGGGCCAAAAACCTTAGACAAAACCAATGTTGATGTATAAAAAGCAGTTTGCCGGTAATCCATCAGCAGTAAGAGGTCATTTTGGTCATTCACAGCAGTCTATGAATGACCCTGCATGCATGACTCTGCAGCTTGCAAACCACTGTCTATTTATACCAAGTGTGAAGAGCTTAGCCGCCCATGTTCCTGGTGCCAGTCAGCATTAGAACATGCAATTTTGACCTCAGCAGAAGTCAAAAGGGAGCTGGAGCTTGCCTTATATAGACATATGCACATATTTATGCATGTGATGAACAGCCCTATTTCAAACTGCCATTCTCTTCCTCTAAATAGGCCTTCAAAGAGCCCATTACTGGATTAGCATTACAGGCACTAGGTTCTCCCGGCATTCCCCTGCACTCGCTGTGTTTTGTGGCCCGCCACAACGCGCACATGTTGCTGTTTATTTCCATTCTGTCTTGTGTGAATCTGATTACAGGTCGCTAAGTCAATATTTAGCTTTTGTGGTGGATCATAGCCGGTCAGTTTATTTTCCCTCTCGCCGTCGGCTGCCAGCGGTGTATGTGGAGGACGATGTGACAAATAAAAAATGCCACACAGTGTGGAAGGAAATGAAGAGTAAAAAAAAAATGCTGATTTGTCTTTATTGCAAACATAAGGGATTGGACTGCACAGTACAACTTTGTGTCTACTTTGGCGAAGAAAAAGTCAACATGGCATCCACAGTAATTTTTCTTTTGCTGACAACAGGATCATTATTGTACATGTCTTTGGTTTTGGTTAAACTTGTCCTTGGGTTAAGAGTGTGTAAAAGTCGTAGTGTGACCCTTGTCTTTGCCATCTTTCCTTAATTGATCCAATATACTGTAATAGCTTTACCACAACTAAAAACATCCAAAGAATGGATTTGTTTTTAAGAAACGACCCCCCATTGTGTATCATTATTGTCATAATGACAAGCAATCTATGTCAAAGGGAACAATGCAGTTTTTTTTTTTAAGAATAAGCTGCATGCATGGTGTACATGAAATTTCGTAAAAGTCTGCTCTCTTATTATTCAGCAGTGATAAAACGAAATACAGCTTGAGCTCACATGCGGCCCCCGAGGCAGCACGGATTAGAACATTATTAAAAATAGAGAGCGGTATTTTTCTTTCATTCATGACTCTGTTACAGTGAGAAAGCGGACCACACACACCGAGACCTACACATGCCTGCATATGCACATGCTCAAGAGGGAACACACACAAACTCAGACCTTGCAGTTGTTTAATGGAAACAGGCCATATTTTCTACGTCATTTTCTTATCAAAAATGTTTTTCTAATCTCTGTGTAAGATATAGAACTACTGTGTTGACCTCCTAGAAAGAGTTTGAATGTATGTCAATGTAAATATTTAAAATGATTTCTGCTGTGATAGAGTCAAAGCTGCATTATTTTGCCTAAATAAAGCTATATGCAATAAACCCACTCATTGTTATATACGCTACATATTTATGCAAATGGAGAGGTGTGCTAAAGCCCAAGTCTTGCTGAAGTCCTGCATGTCTTTATGTGTACTCAGCTGAAAGCCTTCCTAAAAAACACACATGACCCATAATGAAAACATCATGGCCTCTCTCTCTACCTCCCTCTTTCTCTCTCTCTCTCTATATATATATTAGATGTTCAGGAATGTACAGTTCAGCCTCTGGAGGAGAGTACGGACAGCGATCATGAATCTTGTCTCTCCTGCAGGTATTTCCCCCAGTTTCTCCCCTGTAGGAGCAACTCAGTGCACTTTAAATTCTGTAAAAATGAGCATTCCAGTTCCACCAAACTCAGGGGAGCCCACGTCTGCATCTCCACCCTTTTAATGTGATTGATAATGGACCAATAATACGGAAGTAGACCCCCACCACCACAACAAGCACCCCCTCCCCCCAAAAAAAAAATCACTTACAACTCAACTCACACACATCTGGAATTCATCTAGATAGAAAAAAAGAGGGGTGGTGGGGTATGAGGCAGAGAGACCCTCAAGCTAGTAGTCCCTTGCCATGTGTTCTCTTAGATGGCAAGATAAACTTAGGAAACAAAAATGTTCCTGAGGGTTTATTTGCCGTTGAACCTTTTTTTGGAGTCATTTGGAAAGGCACATTTTTACAAAATCAGACCCCTTAAAACACTTTATAATGATCTCACACAAGCCAGAACATTGTCCTTTTATTATAATGTCAAAAGACAACAATGATTAACAGCAACATGGTGTAATAAGAAGCCTTGTAGCAAATAGTTTTGTCAGAGTCATTTTCTACATGCATATTTGGAGCCTCTGTCATCTTTGTAGACCACAAAATATGGTGAAAGATATATTATGTTTCCTCTGGGCACTCTATTATATCATTTAATTTCAAGTGTGTGTGGGCCATAACCTGCTGCCGGTCATTATATATGTATGGAAGAGGAGGCAAGTGAGCAGGAAGCAGGCGGTTTTTGTGGTGTTTTTCTAACTCACGTGACTTTTTCACAATCGTTGCATAGCTCGGATTTGGCTGTGTCTTCAGTCTTAGATCCTATACTTTTGAAGAGATTTGAAGGTTTGTTCTTCAACCAACCAGTGATTTTGATATAATAAATGTTATTACTACCGCATTATTAATCATGTACACAATAAGTTTATAAAGACAATAAATATTTCACAAATATCATGTTAAAAGTATATAATATATCACGCACTCATTGGCTGAAGAACTTAATCCTACCAGGGTCGTGGGAAGGCTGGTGCCTATCACAGCTGACACTAGGCATAGGCGGGGTTTTCCCTAACAGCTTGCCAGACCATAGCAGGGATAATACACACAAGCATTCACACACACTCACACCTAGTACTGCACTTGGTACAGCTAATTACACTAATGTGCAAGTCTTTGGACTGTGGGAGGAAACTGGAGTACCTGGAGGAAAGCAACACAAGGACAGGGACTCGAACCCATATATATATATATATATGTGTGTGTGTGTGTGTGTGTGTGTGTGTGTGTGTGTGTGTGTGTGTGTATACAGGATTTAGTACATTGTCAGCATTAATAGTGCAATGTTTACAATTTTAAAAGCTGAAGGCGACTCTGCCAAACCGGCAGAGGAAAAAATGAATCAGTGTAGGAGTCCATTCACAATCAGCAAGCCATTATGATAGCAAACTCAGGATTTGGCGGCCACAAAGTATGCTTGGCACTCAGGATTAAAGCATGTAGGCATTTTAGATAACGCTTAAATGAGAGCAATTTTGATTGGGGCCTGATTTTGAGGCTGCTCTGATTTTCTCAGTGGATAAATGGCATAGGATGTCCCACGCCCTCCATCCAGCCCCAAACAACCATGACCTTCTACATACATATCTATTTTTATTTTTTTCATGAATCAGTACATCTGCCAGACCCTGTTTTTTTATTATTATTGAGAACCTAGTGAAACGTTTTTTCCTAGAAATATGGACAAACATTTGGACATATGGACACACCACCTAAATACACCACTGAACGACAGGAAATAATTCCTACATTCCTACAACTCCTCCATCTAGCAACAACATCCACTGTTATACATTTGCATTTTGTCTTACACTTACATTGTACTATTTATCATATTGATTATACTGTACACATAACTCACTGACACTGTTCATTCTATATTTGTTTATATATATATATATTTGTAATTTCTAATTTTACACCAATATATATATATATATATATATATATATATATATATATATATATATACACACACACATTGGATTTCTGTCAGTGTTTTTCTGCCCTGTGATGGTCTGGCGAGCTGTCCAGGGTTTATCGGATTACCCATCTCAGCCGTCTCTGGCTGATGGCAGAGTAAACCCTCAACAGCTCGTCTGTCCATTGGCAGCAGTGACAACTCGTTGATAGCAGGGCTTGGGGCTTGAACCCCTGACTTTTGGATCAGTAAGCCAGCACCTTAACCACCGAGCTTTAACCACCATAAAACCACCTTAAAAACACCTTAAAACCACCATAACCAACTTGCCCTTATGTTTGTATGTATGTATTCATATATATATATATATATATATATATGGATTGATAGATAGATAAATATTTGTAATTTTTAATTTTAGACTTTTTTTTTTTTTTTTCTTTTATCTTTACTCTATAATTGCATTGGAGTAACTCAACTGTGTGCAAACAATTTCTTCTGGGATCAATAAAGTATTCCGACTCTTATGAATCTGACATTTCATCCTTTCAGAATTTTTTGTACATCCCAATCTGTCTTTTGTGCACAAAACAGTGCAAACTTTGATCATTTATTTTAGATCAGTTCATAAACCTCCAAGAGCATCATCTGTGGATGTGCTTCAGTGGATGGGTTATGGCTGCTCCAGCAGTAAGTAGTAGGGTATGAGGATGGATTAGGCAGGTCTAGATAGCAGAAGTCAGCGTGTCATCTCTTGTACTGTGTGTATCTCAGCAGAGACAGACAGAGAGAGAGAGAGAGAGAGAGAGAGAGAGAGAGAGAGAGAGAGAGAGAAGGAAAGAGGAACACAGATTTGTTGGTCTGCTTCTTGTTGTGTAAATACATTTAGTGAAAATAAATTAAAGCTTTCACTTCTGAGATGCTCCAGCTAATGATATTTTAAAATGCACCCCTGTTAAAACACAGGAAGATTAGATTTGGTCTAATGGTGCATATGAGAGTGATGAGTGTGAACCTGCTGGTTAACATTTCTGTGTGGATGAAGCAGTATTTCTGTGTGGGCTTCCTCTGCATGCTCCGGTTTTCTTCACAGACCAAAGACATGTGGATCAGGTCAAATGGCTACTATAAATTTCCCATATGTGTAAATGTGAGTGCGAATATCTGTGTCTTTGTGTTAACCATGTGCTAAACTGATGTCCTGTCTGGGGTTTACCCTGCTGGTACTGGCTCTAGTTCAGTCATGACCCACAAGGTATAAACAGATAGAAAATGAGTGAATGAATGAATGAATAAATGAATGAATGAACGAATGCTGTATATATTATTCTGTCATTGCTTAATTTATAACTGCATAAACCCCAGTGCAGTCATCTAGTTTTATCTGCCTGGTTCTGTGTGCAGTTTCTCCCTATTTTCAAATGTTATATGTAGAACAACAGTCTTAGACAGGCTTTGTATTTTCCTTCTCCCTATAAAGCTCTCCATGTTCCAAAATACACACCTGCTCTATAGCCCCAAGCTTTATAGCTGCATTTAATAGTAAACAACTTCTTTTATGTATGACACAGACTGTTGGCCAATGGTAAACGGTTGTATTTTGATAACAAGGCCATTTCCTGTAGTTAAGATTTTTGTTTAACTTTAAGGCCTATTCTCAGCCACTGCCTGGGAGCAACCAGAGGTCTACTTTTATCAGACTCATCTTTGCTGAACAAACCAGATGTGGTTTCTTTAAACCAATTATTAGTTGTCCCAGTACATGTAGTTGTGCCATTAAAAGTTTCCATCCAGTTGTTTTAGATGAGAGGGAGGTGGTGGATTCCTTTCTGATAACATCAGCTTTTCCCTGATGCAGTCATTGCGTATGGAAAATTATTTCTTCATTAGGCTAAATTGGACTGAAAATGTTATTCATAGTTAACTGTACTTTGTCTTTATTTAAAGGAGCACACTGGAAATTAGAGTACATGTTTTTATTCTATGACGATCAGCAGAACTTAAGGGGTTCTGTATTGTTTATAAACTTTTTATTTTTTTTTTTAAATACTGTAATAATAAATTGTTGCCACTGCATTTAACCCATCCAAAGTGAGCACACACACAAACACGCATGTAAACAGTGAGCACACACACTCGGAGCAGTGGGCTGCCAGACACATGTCTGTGTCATACATAAAAGAAGTTGTTTACTATTAGTTATTTGTTGTTTACTATTAGTTGTTTACTATTAGCAGTTGGGGGTTAGGTGCCTTGCTTAAGTGCACTTCAGACATAAAAGTGGAGGAAGAGAAGGTGCTGCTCCCTCCTCCCACCACCACCCATTTTTCCTGCTGGTTTGGCAATTGAGCCAGCCTCCTCGCGATCCTAATTAGGAATAAGCGGTTCAGAAAATGAATGAATGAATTTCCAGAAGACCCAGGAAAACTTTCATAAAGTTCACCTGAAGTGACAACATTCTGCAATTATGCGTTCATTTTCATGAATTCCCTTACAATCCTTTATAGAAGTTTTTGTGGTTAACTTTATTTGCAGTTACAGGCATTTCTGTAAATCACTGGCTTCCATGCTGCCTCTTCATGGTGGTTTAAAAAACATGTAGCTAAATAGGTAATTATCTCTATGGCTTCCTGGTTTCCATAACCAAACCAAACCAAAGTCAGCTAAAGGGTGGATTGAATTATCATTATATTTACAGAGATAATATTATATATATATATATATGTGTATATGTATATGTGTGTGTGTGTGTGTGTGTGTGTGTGTGTGTGTGTGTGTGTGTGTGTGTGTGTGTGTGTGT
>JAOUQZ010000027.1:8606248-8618917 GCA_028564935.1 Neosilurus hyrtlii
GTGTGTGTGTGTGTGTGTGTGTGTGTGTGTGTGTGTGTGTGTGTGTGTGTGTGTGTGTGTGTGTGTGTGTGGGCGATTTGGAAGAGTGAATTATCCTACTGTGCATGTTTTTGGACTGGTGGAGGAAACCAGAGTACCCAGAGGAAACCCACGCAAGCACAGGGAGAGAACATGGAAACTCAACACAGAAATGCCATAGATCGGGAAATGAACCCAGGACCTTCTTGCTACTCACTGCACCACCGTGCTGCCCTAGTTATAATTATGTTTTCTGTACTATAGCTAAAATCACATGCTATATACTCAGTATTTTAATCACAAGTATGTGTTCATGTATGTAACAAAAGTTTTATCACCAATTGACGTTAAACATGACTCCTTCTCATGGACTCAAGTAGCCTTAATTTTAAGTTCTGGTGTTTCTTCTGTGCTTTCCTGTCTCTCCTGTTCTTCATCCAAGCACAGTAAAAAACAAAAACAAACAACAAATGAGAGAGGCAGTAAGAACAACGGAGATGGAGAGACACATGGTAACCATGTGTAGGTCATCCTATCTTAAGTTCAAAGAGAATGAGTCGGTCAAGGAGGCTTACTTAAACCTCAGAGTATGCTTTCATGATAAGGGCTGGTGGAATGGTGTGTTGGCTGGTGAACTGGGGGTCCTTGAGGACACATGCTTGAACCTTGTCATTGAGTGATGAGTGGTGAGCTTCTACAGCTTCTTTAAGAATCAAACCCAGATCCGTCAACTCCCACTCTCTGATAGCTCCTATTTCATTTTGATTTTTAAAGTTTAAATCAGAATTTATGACAGCATTAAAAAAAGCTGTCTTAAGGATACAAGACACATATGTTGAAAGACCTTGTAATACTTTAAAAATATATTCCTATTGAAAAATTTCTTACTCGATGAGGTTTCACTTAACTGCAAAAATAATAGCAAAGACATTGCTAACCGAATGTTGGAACCTTTTTAATGGTAATAATTATAACAATTTAATTTGCTAATTTATTCAAAAGTCAGAAACAAATTAACATTGTGTTTAAAAAAAAAAAAAGAAAAAAGAATTGCTTTAACAGCACTAATAATAGCAGAACACATGGCTTTAGCTGATTAACCCTCAAGTATCCGTAATCACACTTGTGCTCTTGTTCCATGCTGGAAATAGCCTTTTTCCAGAATTGGATAAGGCTGCATGTTAAAACTACTTCTACTGAAACAGCCTTCCATTGAAGTCAGGCTTGAGATTTTGGGGGCTGGGATAAATGTTGAGACACCAACTATAGGCCTTGGTCCTCAGTCTGACATTATCCAGTTATCTGGCCGACCATGGGTCTTGATGTTGATAGACAAACTGGACTGCCGCTGCTCCATTCATCTCCATTTAAGCCTGAAGGAGTGACAGTGAGTATCTCTGATACTGGAGGGCAAAAAAAGGTTCTGGATTGTTCGAATATTATCTCAGACACGCTGAGATTGCTACGCTGTATTTTCGCGGTGGTTTGAAGGGACTGTGTGTGTGTATCCACTGTTCTCTTTGCAGAAGCTGCTGTGGCTCACCAGACTTCCAGTCTCCAAACAGTCTCTGTGTCTGCATATTCACGGTCCTTATTTCCGCTTTGAAGAAATGTCAAAGACTGTCCTTGCACAATTCACTCATCTATCTAAATATGCCTCTTTGTGGTGGCCATGGTTTCTGCCCGTGTTTCTTCTTCATTCATACAGTGACAGAGTGTACTCACAAACTGTATTATAAACCAAGTGGAACATAGTTGAGGGCGAGAGGACATCTGCACTACCATCTGCACTGGCACAGAAAGCAGTTGAAATCAATAGCATGTTTTCATACCCATTGTGTAAGGCCTTCGCTGTGTATGTCTGTATTTGTCCGAGTGTACGTGTGACTCAAAACGATGTCCTCATTTGTCAGGGACACAGCAGTGAGGCAGTGAGTCATAGGGTGTACCGAGGGTCATTAAACAGGCCAATGCAGCTACATGGTGCATTCCAGACCGGGTAAAGTCAGACCAGAGGCCAAGGATATTGAGCTGTCTCTTTCAACATACCCAAAACTCCAATGCCTCAGGTCATAAAACTTAGTCCTCCACTGAGAACTACTTTTGCTACTACTTTTCTGTCAGTTACATCCAAAGTGATAGACCTGGTAAAACAAGAGAACGTTGAATTTAAATGCAATCCATTTCCTTAACAAGAGCACAAAGGGGAAAATTAATGGACACTCGTACCTGGAAGTATTTTCGCTTTCTGGTGCTCCAATTATTCTGATTTAGTGATCCTAAATCACCACCAGTGCCATGGAAGATTTGAAAGAGTTCAAGTGAATGCTGGGCCTGCCCTTTGCCCTAACTTCAGCTGAGCCGGCTTGTGGACACATGTTGTTTTAATCAGTTCCGACTTTATTTTAATTACCGGCTCTTATTAGTCAAAACTCCAAAACAATGCACAGAGAGCTAACGCGGTACTATATTAGCTAGTATATTTCCAAGTGGATACTAGTGGGAGGGTTTATGTTTGTTCGAAGGGATGAAGTCATCTAGGGTGATAAAGCTAGAATTAGATCAGCTGCTTTGCGCAAAGACACAGGCATTTGTTGTGACAGGCTGAGGACAGCTGCAGAAACCATTTCATTCATATACCCCATGATGGCTTTATTAACATGGATTATTCACTGAAAAAATGGCAACAAACTGATAGAAGACTTCAGTATGGCACATGAAACCATGCCTTAAAAAAATAAAAATAAATAATAATAATATTATTGTTGCTATTATTATTATTATTATTATTATTATTATTATTATTATTAATGTACATTTGTCAAGCACTGTCAGGAAGCTAGACTTGAGATCTTACAGAAACAGGCAAAATTAAATGAAGTTTGGGAAATATGCTATTTCTTCTAGCAACATCATAACTGTTGGCTGGTTAAATGAGCTGCACAGGAGGCTACAAAACAAACATTCCACGGTTGCACAGTGAAAACCATGTTTTCACTCCAGTCTCCACTCAAGCTGTGTGGCAGTACTTACAGTTCTCAGAGAAAGATACTGAAAAATTGAGAAACAGGCCACGAGAGAGCAACTAAAAGGGATGTGAAGGCTAAACACTTGTGCCAGGCTCTCAGCAGAGCACTTCCATGGCCACTTGCAAGACTGCAAAGCTTCATGAAGGTCTTTTCAACCACATCACTTAACCTTCCAGAAATGTAAATTTTGCATGCATGGGTACATATTTTTTTCTTTCTTTTTTTTTTTTTTTTTCAAAGGAGCTTCCACTCTCATAGAAACAAGTTCATTGGAAATAGCCATGCTTTAAACACCCAGAATTCATCTTGTTTCAGTTATTATTAATGATGGGTGACAAGAGACCTACCAGTGACTCCTGCTTGCATCACACTATAAAGTTTAGTTTCACACTGGATCATCCCAGTGTTCCATTGTTTATAAACCGGAATGGTGTGTATATCATAAGCTGAAGGTGGTCTGTGTCTTCAAGATGGCAAGATTGAAGTGTGTGTGTCTGTGTGAGGTGACGAAGGTGTAATGGTGAAGAAAGGACCACCGTCAGGGTGTTTGTGTGTGTTTGTTTAAGAGGTAATTTTCAGTCAAAAATGAAATGAATTAAATCACACACAATAGTTAAAGCTAGATTTGAAAAAAAAATTCCTGTATGTTTGCTTTAAAGAAAATTAAGATTAAGGAGAAATAATACATTTGTAGAATGGTGTTGTCCATGTGTGCTCTTTTATCAAAAAAATAATATTTTCTGTTCTGAAACAAAACTTGAACACATCACTGAAAAAATGTGACATATTACCTAAATCCAAGTGAGGAAAAGGTTTTTGCGGAAATGGCTGCAGTCCAGTGCAGATGGGATTCTTAAAGGCAATTAATGAGCCGAAGAACGATTTCTCTCAATCTACAATATGTACCCACTTATTTTCCAGATTTAAGCTAAATAAAAGACATTTGCGGTATTTCTAATCTGTGAATAGTTTCTTTTTTTTTTTACACCCCGCCAAAAGCTTTTTGTGCTCTATATTGGGATTTTTGTTTCTCTGCCAAGATTATAAGCTCTGGTGCACATTATTGCATATGCTGTAAAGACTCTGTATTAATTCAAGACTCTGTGTACACATAAAGTGAAAAAAAATATAATTGGCTTCACAAACACAGATGCCTAAACAAATCTTTTAAAGAGATTTTTCTCCTGGAGGAAGGGTTCATCTTTATTTGCTGAGCCCACATGTATGACAACTCAGCACAAATAAATAAATGACCAAACAAATAAAACAACAACAACAATAATAATGTATAAATATTAAATATTGTGTATTAATTAAAATATAGTATAATACATACAATATATAATATTAGCAGAGCTCCTGAACAGAGTTCCATAGGCATGGATTGCGGATTGATGTCCCATGTCAATGCCAGCATAAGAAACGCAATAAGACTGCCACATCACCAGTACAAAAACAAACAGACAGGTTTATAATTAATAATGAAACTGAAACCCCAACAATAGAGGCTCATACACCACTGCTCAGACTTGCACAGAATAAAAAACACAGTCTAACTCAGGCATGTAGACAAACTTTTGCTAAGAAAACCATCAAACATTAATGTACAATAATAAAGTACATAATATGAACTATTTAAACGGATAATTAAATAAAAAAGTCAATTGATATATAAACGAATGCAGAAATCAGCTAATGACAAGAAAAGCCTGTGTTAACTTTTCCTGATTTCGCACCAAACCATAGGAGAGAATTAGTAATTTATTTAGTCCAGAGCTGAGATTAGTTCAGTGACTAAAGGAGTGGTGCTAATCTTATAACACCAGCCTCGGACACCTATCAGTAGGGATATCTATCCGAAGTTCTGCCTTTAGGCAGTGCCTAAATCTATATTATTATTATTATTATTATTATTATTATTATTATTATTATTATTATTATTATTATTATTGTTGTTGTTGTTGTTGATGTTGTTCTTGTTGATATATTACTTTAGCAAAGCTAGATTACTTTACTTGGGCGATGGCGATTTAAGATATTTAATTAAGTAAAGCTTTTTTTGTCCTTTTCTATAAATTTTTTACTTGCATCCTAAATGACAACATAATTTGCACATAGAGCCATGATAGTGTCAAAAGTATTTCATATTCTACCCCAGGCGATTTAAGGAAATTAAGGAAGACATGGATTCAGTAGGGATTAGTCAAAATCCATGCATGTAACAACAACTACAAGCTTCCACTTCAATCAAAAGCTTTTCATTTCCGAAACACCCATGTTATACCAAAGACTGAATCCTATCATAAAGTTAAATCACATGAGAGCTGTTACCCTGCAGTGTCTGTTTGCCTAATAGACTGGTTCTGGCTCAGGGTAAAACCGTACTGAAGCATGGGGATATTGCATCTTTGAGAACTTACAAGTAAAAGCTATAAACCTTTTAGTATAGTATTAGGTAATGGCAGTCAATAGAGAGGAAATTCTGGAAATAATGAATTTGAACTGAGAAACTTTCTCCACCCAAGCCTACAGTCTTCTATCCACCTCACGGTTGATGATATAGACATCGTGTAGAAGTGAAAGCAGCCGTATCATTGCTCAAAACAATGCAGAGATCACAGCATAAATGAAGAGCTTGCTCTACCAAGCTGACTTTGAACACCATGTGCCTTTAAAAAGCATGTAAGACCCAAACTCATAACCATGACCAGACCATCATCAGACATTAAAAAACATATAAATAAAAATACAGCCCCCATGACACAAATGCAGCCTGATGGGTCATAACCTATGACTGAACCATGACTGTGGAGAAGTAAATAGAGGTATGCCTCTCTACATTACAGTCCAGCTTTGTGATTTACAGAAACCTCCTGATGGATTACTGAATCTTGACCTTTAAGCAAGGAGTGATGAATATGTCTGAAAACATCTGGCAGGCTCAAGACATGAGAACGTGGATAATGGTGGAAACCAGATACGGGCAGGGTTCATTATCACAAAATACCAGCATCCAGGCTTCTTTTGTTAAGCATTTATATGGCTAAGGATTGAGCACAGCTCCATTTGGATTTATTTTTCTTTTTGTGGGGATTAGTAATAGTAAAGAATAAGTGCTTGCAAGAAACAAATGAGCTCCTATCAAACACAACTACTTGGATGCTGACATCAGAATTGATTTCAAGGTAATATTTATGGAGCCTGAATTAAATCGTCCGGGATGCGCAACCACTAATCATAATTTAAAAAAAAAAAACATTTTTATTGCAAGGTTCTTCTAAAAGCAAACAATGACATGCCACCTTGAACACTTTCACTCTTTCATCTCAGTCATATAAGGATCCAGGGTTAAATTAATGGATTGGATTACAGTTGCCGGAGACTTTTATTCAAAGCAGCATACAGCTGAGGCAGGACGCATTTGGGTAGTTGAAGGACAAGGGTCTTGCTCAAGGACCCAAACATCGCAGTCTGGCACTGCTGTGTTTTTTGGTTGTTTTTATTTTACTCACAGTCTGATCTGTAGCTCAAGGCTATACCCAGTGAATAACAACATTTTTACTACTGTTAGCAAACACCTAACATTACTCATAAATGTTAACACTGAGGAATCTATTGATAACATAACCACAGTGCTGTTTAATTCTTAAACTTGATTCGTCAGTAATTTAATATTTTTCTAACATAAACTCTGACAGAGCTGACATGGTGGCGTAGTCTGCCTCAAAGCAAGAAGGTCCTTGGTTCAGGTCGTTTCAGTTTCAAGTTTCAAGCTAGGTCACGGGCTCATTTGAAGTTTGCATGTTTTCCCTGCAATTGCACTGGTTTTCTCTGTGGTTTCTCATCACTACAGTAGCCCAGGTTTCCTTCCACAGTCGAAAGACATGCATATTAGGCTAACTGGCTGTTTAAAACTGCCCCAGGTGTGAGAATGAGTGTAAATGTTTGTGTGTTTCCCTGCAATGGACTGGCGAGCTGTTTTAAGTGTACCCTGCTTTCACCAAGAGTCAGCTGAGATAGGCTCCAGCCTCCTCGTGACCCTAGTAAGATAAGCATTTGCAGGCCAGCAAATGAATGAATGCTTTAATTAGTATAAAATTACCTGTAACTACAAATTGATGAGCTTTTATAACCTTGCAAACAGCCCTTTATATCTACATTCGGAGTGGGTCTTCTTCCATAGAGCCACCACTACAGTAGCCCAGAATGAACAATCCTTTAGAGAGAGTCTTCCACATTCTGTGTTTTTACAAGTGGCAGTATGGATCTGGAAGGAAGTACAGGCAGGAAGAGGAAGAAGAAGAAGAAAGAAGAATCAGTGTGATCAGCTGTTGCTGGCTACCAAGATTGGGAACCCAAATTTTCCTTAAAAAAAAAAAAGAAGGATTGTACTGAATATTTGCATAGAAAACATGAAGAAAGGGCATGTAAGTAGTTAGAAGAATGTTACAGACACCTGACAGCCACTAAATGTTCATACTGTATACAGTACACTTGGAATGGGTGGGGCAGAGGAGGGGTATTCAGTTGGTTGAATCATATAGAGTGGACCTTAAATGAACTTGGTCTAATACATTAATGTGTCTCTAGGAACAGGTAGGGACATGTACTGCTGAGACTTCATGTAATCTAAGTCTAATAATAAGGCTAGGTCTAATCTTATTATGAGACAAAGACAAAAAAAAAAAAATCTTACATTGTGAAGCTTTTATTACAGAGTCTCCTGTAATTACACTTTGTAGCAGTTGGACTTAGATGTGTAACTTTAGGTTTTCTGTCTTGAGGAAAATTGAACAACAAAGGACTCTGTGTTTGTGGTTTCTTAGTAATACGGTTTGTCGTATTAATTTCAGGAGAGAATTGGAAGGAATGATTGTTTATCTACTAGCTACTGTCTGATAACAAGAAATACATTGTTTCACAGATCTGACAGTGCATAAGGTTATTCATTGACGAATTGTGGTGTGTAATGGATGTTGTGCAGAATAAAACATCCATCCAACTATTATCCATATTGCTTATCAGGGCTGTAGGAGAAACTAGGTACAATCCCAGCTGTTTTTGTATGGCAAGTGGGGTACACACCCTGACCAGGACACAAGTCTTTTATAGTCTGTATATATTACAGACACACACAACTATTCACACTTATGACCAATTTAGAGTAGCCAGTTGACCCAATATAAATGTCTTTGGACTGTAGGAGGATACTGGAGTACCTGAAGAAAACCCACATAAGCACAGAGATAACTTTAAGCTGGGATTTGAACCCATAAACTTCTCGCTGAGAGGCAAAAGTGCTAACGTGGGGAGGTGGATCCTATCTCAGTCAACACTGGACGGGTTTGCACTGAACAGCTCTCCAGAGCATCGCAGGGCCAACACTCACACAACCATTTACACTCTCATTCACACCTAGGAAAAATTTGCAACAGCCTGTTAGCCAACTCTGCATGTCTCTGGACTGTGGGAGAAAACCTGGAGTACCCAGAGGAAACCCACACAAGCATGGGTAGAACATGCAAACAGACACATCTGAGCCCTGAAATCGAACCCAGGACATTCTTGCTGTAAGACGGACGTGCTAACCACTACACCACTCACTAAAGAAAATAAACAGTGAAAAGTAAAAGAAAAAAAAGAAAAAAAACCAGTAAAATTTCCAGCATTACCTCAGTTATACTGTATATTCAGTCTAGCAGGTCATTAACCATCACAGTATCACACATCCTGTCAGTGATACATACAGTATGTGTTCTTTCTTTTATTTCACTTGCAGGAAAATATAAAACCAGTGTGCCAAATCATACAAAAATAACCCAAAAAATAAACTCCTTAATCCATGGCAACTGTGGTGTTGCTGATCTCACTGTAAGGTGATGACATGGGAAAATGTGATATTTTACTGCATTTATTAGTGATTCTTGTTAATGCGAATTCCTGGTCTAGATCCAGAAAATGATTTTGTATTTTCTGGACTGTATATGATTTATGTTGTGTTTTTTTGTTATTCTGGGAATTGGTTCACTTCAAGCCACTTTTCAAGCTTTGTGGTCTCAGAAGTAAGACTGCTCCAGCAAAACGCTAATAAAAGTTACAGTCAAGTGCACAAGTTTGCATACGCCTCAGGATAAAATCAAGAAGTCAAAACCATTTAATTTATAGCAGTAACGTGTGTGTGTGTGTGTGCGTGCGTGCGTGCGTGCGTGCGTGCGTGCGTGCGTGCGTGTGTGTGTGTGTGCATACATTAGGGTCGTGGGGAGGCTGGCACCCATCTTAGCCTACTCTGGGCGATTGCGGGTTACACTCTGAACAGCTCGCCAGACCATTGCAGGGCAACACACATACAAATATTAATGCTCACACTCAAACCTAGAAGTGATATGGAACAGCCAGTTAGCCTACTGTGCATGTTTTTCTGCTGTGTGAGGGAACTGGAGTACCTGGAGGAACATGCCCACTCTACACAGAAACGCCCCGAGCCCAGAAATCGAACCAAGGCCTTGTTGCTGTGAGGTAGATGTGCTAACCACTGTGCCACCATGCCACCCTGTTTTAATAATTATTTATTAATTGGCAATCCTCACAAGAACAAAAAAAAAACCCCAACAACAACAGACTTACCAAGAACAGAACTGCATGTACATTTCAGTTTACTAGTTGATTAATTTCAACACTATTATTATTAATTTTAACACTGCAACTAACATTTTTTGGCATATAAATTGTTAGTTAGGATACGTGACCACACGTCAGGATAGGAGACTACAATTCCTCCACTCTCATCCTGAACACCGGAACACCACAGGGGTGTGTTATCAGACCCATCCTCTTCTCCCTCTTCACACACGACTGTTCCCCCATTCACACCAGCAACATCATCGTCAATTTCGGAGATGACACCACCATCTTAGGTCTGATAACAGATAACGACAAGTCAGCCTTGCCTATTGCAACAACAATAACCTGGACCTTAACACATCCAAGACAAAGGAGATGATAATGGACTTCAGGAGATCTAAACAAACTGAGCTCTCTGCATCTATACTGATAGAGAAGAGGTATAGAGGGTGGAGTGCTTCAAGTTTCTAGAGTCCACATTTTTGCTGACTTCACCTGGACCACAAACATCTCTCACCAGGTGGGGAAGACACAACAAAGGATGTTTGTAATGTGTATAAAACTTTTACTGCTCTGCCATCGAGACCCTCCTGACCTATTGTTGTACAGTGAGGTACAACAACTGTACTGCAGAGGATAGGAAGGCCCTGCAGCGGGTGGTGAGGACGGCAGAGCGGGTACTTGAAACTACACTACCCCCCCATCAGTGACATTTACACTGGCAAACTTCGGAGGAAAGCCAGTGAGATTATCAGGGACCCCACACACCCCGGACACCCCCCTTCTCCCCTCTCCCCTCTGGAAAAAGGTACAGCATACTAAAAAAAAACTAACAGATTCAAGAACAACTTTTACCCACAAACAACTCCACCACCACTGCCACCACCGTCACACACACTGACTGAATAACCATCATTCAGACCATCTTCCTGGACAGTGGAATATTACTCTTTAAGTGCAATACTCATGTTTAAGTGCAGTACTATTGTTTAATTGCAGTACTCATGGTTAAGTTGAGTACTCATTTTTAGAGTGGTTTCGAACATCATATAACATTTTAACATCATGCACCTTATGATTAAATTACCTCTACCCAGTGTATACTATGTCTCTACATGTGTGTATATGTGGATAAATGTATAAGTCTGTACATGTGTAAATATGTGGATATGTGTGCATTTGCATATACAGGATATTTGTATGTATATGTATATGTATATATGTGTACATATAGGTAGGCATACATATGTGTTTGCAGGTATATGCACAGTATATATAGGTTAGTGTAGTTACCTTAGTTGTCTTTTGTGTACTTTTCCATAACTGCTGCTAAAAGAAGAGCTGCTAAACTGATTTTTATTGTTCATGCAACAGTTGACAATAAAGATCTCTTAATATTTATCTTTATCTTTAGTTGTAGCGCTGCTTTGAGCATATCCCCCTATATTTGCCATAGACTGTAATAACAATAATGATATACACACACTACTGTATGTAATAATTATTTACTCATACTGTACATTATACAGTGTGTAAAATATCCCTTGAATATAAGGAAAGAACATTGAGGTCCAGCGTATTTCTATCTAATAAGCAAACTCAAGGTGGAAATATGTTTTTCATTTAATCCTCCTTCTTCCCCATCTGTTTTTCAGAAGATTTGCTGGACTCTGAGAGGGGAGAGGGGAGAGCTGGAGTCGTAACAAATGACATTATTATTATCTGGGACGTCTAGTGGAAATGACAGTCTCATCAGAATGCTGGAGCACACTGCTTCCCGTCCCAACAGACGTGCATTTCTAGGAGGAGGAATTCTGAAAGGGGGTGAGGGGGAGCACCCTGGCACACAGATGGAAGCAGAGGAAAAATGGCTCTCTGAGGTTTTAACAACCTACCCACATCTGTTTACTTAAAGAAGAAACCATTGTGTCAGTCAGTTATTCTAACACGTCCTGTGGCAGCTGCCGCTTAGGCTTGCAATGACGGCTTTTCAAATACACTGTTTACTCTCAGTCAGAGTGGCCCCTGATCTGCAACAGATCGAGCCAGATGGGTGATAAATACCATGAGGTTTTGCACTGCCTGCTTCTCCAAATCATAGCAGCAAGACCAAAGAACCGACAGAGTAACATGCTCCTATTCATCAACAAATTATATAAACCTTCATATTATGTTCATGAATTATAATAGATACCCAATACATGTGTGGTGGCCTCCATCAGATCATCACCGCTGTCACTGAGTTGTGGGAAACAGCCATAAATGACCAGCTATTCTGCCAACAACATACTTGTTGTAAATGTACCACATTTGACCAAGTGACTTTTTATTCAGGCTATTTCCTTGTCGTGTATGTGTACCTAGAGCAATCCACATTTTCTGCCAGCAGTATACATGAATGTCTTTGACTTAGGCCTTGACTGTAAAAAAAACATAAACTATACTTTAATTGACCAAAAGTTATTTAGAGTAGTTAGCATGTCCTCCTCACAGCAAGACGGTGTGGAGTTTGTATGTTCTTCCCGTGGGTTTCATCAGGGTACTCCGGTTTTTTACCACAGTCATGCACATCAGGCTAATTGGCTATTATTGTATATATATGGCATACTATTGGACATGAGTATGAATGGTTTTGCGTGTGTTGCCCTGCAATGTCCATCTCAATTTCTGCCAGAACATCATCAAAACAGAGAAGATAACAGACTCTGTACTGATGGCAAGAGACGAGGATTAAGAATGTTAATTAAAAATTTTAATAAAAATAAACTTTGCCGACTAAATAATTAATTAGTAATTAGTTCTCCACTATCGTGCCATCAGTTGAATGGAAAGATGACAGTGAGACTTTTTGACCAATCATGTCCTTCCCAGTGTAGACATATAACTCTCTGAAATTCATTCATTCATTCATTCTAAGCCGCTTAATCCCAAGTGTGTGTGTGTGTGTGTGTGTGTGTGTGTGTGTGTGTGTGTGTGTGTGTGTGTGTGTGTGTGTGTGTGT
>JAOUQZ010000027.1:8630132-8660069 GCA_028564935.1 Neosilurus hyrtlii
CATTCATTTTCTTAATCCTAATTAGGGTCGCGGAAAGGCTGGCGCCCATCTCAGCCGACTCAGGGTGAGGGCAGAGTACACCTTGGACAGCTCGCCAGGCCATCATAGGGCATATATATATATATATATATATATATATATATATATATATATATATATTTATATATATATTACTAGAATAATAATGGAGTAATTGATATATACAAAGACATATTAGGTGGCATTGTGGTGTAGTGATTAGCACGTCGGCCTCACAGCAAGAAGATCCTGGGTTCGAGTTCTTAGTGGAGTTTGCATGTACTCCCCCTGCTTATGTGGGTTTCTTACGGGCACTACGGTTTCCTTCCACAGTCCAAAAACATGCACATTAGGTTAATTGGCTGTTCCAAATTGCCCCTAGGTGTGGATGTGAGTGTGAATAGTTGTGTGTGTTGGCCCTGTGATACTCTGGAGAGCTGTTCAGGGCAAACCCCACCTTCATCCAGTGTTGACTGTAATAGGATCCAACCTCCACACGTTAGCACTTTTGCCAGCAATGATCTGATGATCTGGCAAGTTGTTCAGGGTGTACCCCGCCTTCGCCCAGTGTAGGCTGAGATATACTCCAGCCTCCCCGTGAACCTATTTGCAGGAATAAGCAGTTTGGCATATGAGTGAGTAAGAGTCAGATGAAAAGTAAATAGACACCCCTCATTACAGAGTTTTATCTGTGAAACTCATCTAATTAAACTTGTTAATATATTATTGTTTACTTTAGATTACAGTATCTAGTAATTATAGCAACTAGCTATGCCACGAAATCCAGGAGCAAAAGAATTGTCTGATTTATAAGTATGGTGTATTGTGGACTTAGCCAGCATCAGATTGCACAAAACCTTGGCACTCCTTTTGCCACAGTCAACAGAGCGATTGTACAATTAACCAGCAAAGGCAAGGCTCAGCATCAGGACTGTTAAGCAGACCGTTATAAATAATCCCTGTTGTAAGGTATCTAATGTTGCAGAGAAACGCCATGTGAGTTGGAGTACTGCTGTGTGGAATCTCCTTCAACTTGGTTGCTATGTATATGTATATGCATATCTATGTGTAAATCTTTCAAAAATGATGGTGTCTATTTACTTTTCATATGAAATATACTCAATACTATAAATATGAACATTCATTCATTCATTTTCTGAACCATTCAATCTTAATTAGGGTTGTGGAGAGGCTGGTGCCCATCTCAGCTGACTCTGGCAAGGTCAGATACACACTGGGCAGAAACACACTGACAGCTACCTAATGGCTACTATGAACATATGAAATTGAAACATCTGAAAATAGTGGTCCCACAGTGTTTTCTTATTTGCACTTACTCATTTCCTAAACTTTTGAAACATTATTATTTTGAATGTGTGTGCATTCTTGCAATACAGTATTCATTATAATAACCTCTTAATGACACATTTAATGGCAGGATTTGTTTCATATCCCTGTAGAGGGATATGTGACTTCTAAATTTCAACACACGTATCAAATTTTAATTTTGATTGCTTAGAAATAGTTTTCTCATTTTCTTTAACAGCAGCTCAGAGAGTTGTTCCTTTTGCAATGCAAATCACAGGTTTATGTCAACAACAAAAGTAAAAAGTAATATGATGTCAATTCCATACAACAGCTTATTCAAAAGGATTTGTATTATGGACATGATATAAATAGATTACAAAAACATGCACTTGTTGGGATGGTTTTCTGTGAATAGGTGTTTATTTAATATTTGTCAGTGACTTCTAACAGTCAGCCATAATGCTTTAAAAAAGATTTTTTCCAGTCGTGTGATGAGCTATATTTTTTGCCATATTGACAAAACAAAGAAAAAGCAAGACTGGTTAGTGCTTAAAGCTGCTATAACATAAGGAAGTAAGCCGACTTATATTTGAGATATATGATCAAACCCTTTTGATAACCAATAAAATAATAACACTGGAATAAGTCACTGTCATGGACTCGCACTTTTACAACCTACAGCTTTTTTTAAACGGATTTTCTTTTAATCTTATACCATTTATATTAGTTTTTTCCGCTGAACATAAAACAATAAAAAGAGTAAACTCTAGTAGAAGTTCATATAAAGTACTATAGATTTTATATACAGCACTAAATATCAGTTTGAAGCAGACCTTACTCAAGCATCTATAAGCACCGAGCCAATTCACAGACAAGCATCCACAGTATACATGAGACTCCATGTGTTGGTGTTTTGGGGGTTTTAGGCATCTGTCCAACTAATATGGGCCCCAGTGGCTCATGGGAAAAGAGTACATAAACTTGTCCAGCTCCTCTTTGCAGGAACATATGAGGTTTATTATTAAAATGTGCTCTCAGAGCAGAAATTGCTTGGTCACCTAACCAGACCAAGCACAATAGTTTCTTGCTGAAAGAAGATATTTTAATAACTTTAGTTTTTTTTTTGTAGTTGGAGTTTTAATAACTAGTCTGATTATCTTTAGGCATTTATGACTTTGACTATTCCTTCTAGAACCCTAAATAGCAGCAAAGTCCTTGAGGAGGTATTAGCATCTTGTTTACGCTCCTTAGCTGGAAACAAAGCACAACAGTACAACACTAAAGTCTCTCCTGCCACTTTAGGATAAAATGCAGCCACTGCATTACTAGTTATAATAGTCCTTTATTATTGTTTTGGATAATGAACCAAACTGGTGGTCTGGGCCCCAAAACTGCCTTTCCCTCACAATGTTTTCAATTAATTCCTGGCACACTCAAGGCAAGTCCCAAACCATATGTCTTTACAGAATTATATGGAAAACTATAAGGAACATCACAGCAGGGAGCTCAGTTCTTGATGTGGAATGAGAACATAACATTTTCTTTGGTCAAAACTCATGGTGAAATGTCATCAGCTGCTGTTGGAACAATTCTTTTTAGAATATATTTTCAGGGTTTTTTTTTTTCTTGTTGTTGTTGTTATTGTTGTTGTTGATCATGCATTAATATTTTAGATTGTATTTATGATTTTCAGCATTGGCCTCTCTTGTGAAGAAACCGGCAGCTTATATGATCAAAAACAGAAGCATATGCTGTGAAATGGAGAATTCACATGAGAAGATTTTGGGTAATCCTTTGAATTAACACAGAAATGTGATGAAAAGAGCAGTGGAATGGATTTTTCCTAAAATAGAAGTACAGACTGGTGTATTTACAAAGTTTTGAAAGCTGAGCTAGAAAAGTTGGACATACTTTTCAATATATGGTTTTGCTTGGGTGCCCAAGGTCTTCTTTCTTAATACTATATATTGACAGTCTATGATTTTTAAATTGTACCCCTCTGTGAAGGAAGGAAGTGTATGCCTTAAATGAAGAAAAGTTACTAAATAGTAAAATTTGGGGGAAGCCTTTTCTGGTACTTTCTCCCGGCTGTTCTTTTCAGCAACCTTTTGCGCTTGACAGCCAAAATCGGATTTTTCAACCTATCTGAGCTGCCACTTTGATTCCATCACGGTGGACCTCTGTCAAGTTCACGGCTCTTTGAAACGAGTAAAAGCACCTCCGTACAGCCTCTCAGGAGGGGTCCGGATCCTCTACCCACGAGAAAAGAAAAAGCCTGAAGGATTAACACAGCCACAAAGAGTTCACTTACCTGAGAGTTAGGGAAGAGGAGCTTTCACAATGTTTATGCCGTATATGATTTGATTATCCTGGATATTGAAATACATATACATTTGTTAGAGTGGATGTATACATGTATGCACCTGCGGAATGTGCTGCATTCTTGTTCATTCCAGATGTATTCAGGGAATAAAGAACTGGATGTAATACCATTCTCAGTTGGTGAACATACAGTTCAGTGAATTTTTCAGGCTGATGTTTAATGTACACTGTGTTGGTTATTGAAACTGAAACTAGATTGAATGGTAGTTATGCTTATATAAAGGTTTCTACCCATATTTTACAAACTATTATATAAATAACTGAGGCTAATTTAAACTTATCCGGCAACATCGTTAGGTGTGCATTAATAATTCCATGTTGTTTAGTGCATTACTTAAGTGCATGGATCTCAGTGTATAGGTGGAAGTCACATGTACTTATTCTCAAGTCATGAGATTTAGCACTCTCACTGACCTTGATTTCCAACAAATCATCAAAAACATAGTATTGACCCTTCCCCCTCAAGACAACTAATCCAAAATCACCATAACACGAGGTGTAAGGAGAGCCCAAGATTCTATCCAGCAGGGAATAATGGCTGGCAAAGTTTGGCCGCTTGTTTTCGCTCAAGAGCATAATGAGGTGATGGAGGGGAGAGGTGTTTTTTACTAGCGCCAAGCATGGCCCCTTTTTTCTACTGCAACAGCCATATAATTCCCCTGTCAGGCAGGGGAGGAGAGAGCCAGCAAGAGAGAAGGGAGGTTTTGGCCAAAGCATTGGTCCCAATGAATGAAGGAGAAAGCGGCAAAGAGGCCGCAATGAATATCAACCATTGAGTTTGAGAGAGAGCCCTGATCTGGCAATGCTGCTGAAGCAAATAGGCGTTAGTGGGTGGTCAGTTGGTTTTTGTTGTACCTTTTTAAAAAATTGTGGATAGGATATCACTCTTCTTGAGCTTTAACAAATAAGCAGTCTTTGATGTAAAGCAGAAGCGTGAACCTTGTGAAGACCTTTTGTACAATCAAGGCCAGAGTTATTGGTATCCTTCAAGAGAATAGGCAAAAGTGAATGCAATTTTTCAATCAAACAAAGATTATCTTTGGCATGAACATGTATAAGAATGAGTCTTCTCTTGTCAAAAACATTAAGTACGATGGTGGAGGAGGTTACAAAAAGAGAACCCACACTTGGGCTCATTAAGTTTCAAAATCCATTTTAGACACTTCATCCATAATAACAAGCTGATTAGAAGTGTTGCATTTTCTTTTTGTTGAGTCGAGTGAAAACTGATAGAACATTCTGAGCTGGATGCATAGAATGGAGGCAGAATACAATAATCTGTCTCTATACAATATCTATTTTACTGATATTATATATTTTTCATTTCGCCTGATTGTCTCCCCTAATTAGGTCATGACCAATTCCCATTAATTCCTGTCAAGTCCCGTTTCCCATTAAGTATTGTCCCCTTGTGACACATGATGCTGCCACCTGCATCTTCATGAACTGCTGTGCGTGCTCATTCAGGGGTGGCCTAACACACTCGAAAGGAAAGTGCTACCCGTGTGTGCATGAGCTCACAGTCACCCATGATTGGCTCGCAACTGATGTTACAGTGAGGTGAGCTTATGTTATCCCACCATCTCATGAGAGTTTGTTCAGTTTATATAAAATTCCAGCTGCAGATGACGGTGTGCACTGATCTGGATTCGAGCCTGGAATTTCCTGGTTTATTATCATGCAACTTGTTGATGTGACACTCAAGAACCCGTTATAAGAACTTTTACTTTTCTGGGAAGGCTTTCCATTCATTTTACAAAATAATATTAACTGACAATGCCTGCTCTCATAGCTGGAGTTCTAGTTCATCCTAAAGGTGTTCAGTGAGGTTAAGGTCAGGGTTCCATATAAGTCACTCAAGTTCTTCCTTTTATGGGCCTCACTTTTTGCACAGTAGTATTGTCATACTGACAGTTGTGTGCTTTGTGAAAACAGTTGTGATGGTCAGGTCTCTGTCTATCTACCTACAGTAGTTTGATAGCAGTAGAGTAACATTATCAGTGCTTTGGGTTGTTTTATAACTTGCACTATAAAATGATCAATCAAATGTGCAAAATATTTATTATTCATCATCTTTTCAGTACATAAAGTATTTTCATATTCACAAAAATATTTCAAATTAAAATTTCTTACATATCAGAAATAATGCACAAGTGACATGAAGCTAAAATATAGGCAAACTGGTGTTCAGTTCTCCAATACGAGCTTCAAGTGGAAAATCATTATTCTTTTAGCTGCAGGACAAATAATCTCTCCCACAGACAAGCCAAACTAGAGCACAAGCCGTAAAGAGAAGTAGGAGTGAGAGAGTAAGTGAGTGGAATTAAGAGAAGAATTCATCAGTAGAGCATTGGTAAAGGGGTTCTGTGTGTGCATGTGTGTGAATTACTTAACATTGCCCAAGTGCAAGACCCCTCTCAATTACAGCTGCACAATACTTCACTCTGACCCTTCACTTTACCATTAAGCCCATTTACCAACACTGAATACTCCAGCCAACAGTGAACTTCGAAAACCTCCAGTGGATTGTGCCGAGAAAAAGGAGGATGTGAATGGGAAAATATGGAGGGAGAGAGAAGCCAGAGGCCAAGAGAAGGAGGGGAAAAGACAAAAAGCTGCTGACACAAGGCATAACTTCATTTCCACGGTGGCAGGGCAGCTGGGAGGTGCAGTCTGCTCTGGTAGGCCATTTGGACTTCAGTGGCTCCTCTGACCCCGAAGAGCAACTCTTGTCCTGGACAAGACTGGTGTACTTTATAGTTTAGGTGGTATGTGGTGTTAACACACTCAGAAATGAATAAATCATCAAGTGTGAATAAAAGTATAATTTCCCCTTATCCAACATGTATATGCATAAAGGTTTTTACATAGTATGTAATGTGTAGTATGAAAAGTATAATATCTTACTTTGAGAGTAGTATAATAGTAAGTATAAGCTCTTACTTAACTCTGTTTAACTGAGTCGACCAAAAACAAAAAAAGAAAGAAAGAAAAAAAAAGAAACTGTTTTTCTCAATTTATATTTTTTCTTTAACAACTTGTCCCTTTTTCAAATCTATTTTCAGCAATATTCATTCATTCATTCATTTTCTGAACTACTTATTCCTAATTAGGGTCCTGGGAGGCTGGCGCCCATCTCAGCCGACTCTGGGCAAGGGCGGGGTACACCATGGACAGCTCGCCAGGCCATCGCAGGGCATTTTCAGCAATATGATGGAGGTCCAAGTAAAAAAAAAAAAATCCTGTTATACAGCATTATACAGAAAGTAAATAATGCAAATGCAATTCTTTCTTTCTTCCTTCATTCATTCATTCATTCATTTATTTATTTATGAAGCAAACATGAGTTTAAGTTTAATGCCACGTGGCCCTGTGCAGTTCAGAAGTACCATTTATCATCCCTTCATTATTCATGATAATGATTCAGAAGTGTCTGAACTGCTCACATCTGAAGGACTAACTTGTGAACCCACTAAAAGTCATTTTTAAAAAAGGTTTTATAGAGTCAATCCTTCAGCTTTCCAGTCAAGAAGGCTCTCGACTTACAAACTGGGATAACACTGAATGATTAACTAAGTACAAAATCAATTCAGCACAATAAAATGGGGGGCAATAACAAAAAAAAAAAAAAAGAATGAGTGTGGGGGGTGGGGAAGAAAAGCTTGAACAGAATTAATAATGAGACCCAAGCTGAGGAGTTGTTAAGAGTTAATAGTCTCAGAGAAACTGAATGGGGGCTGGGGCTCGCACTCTATTAAGCCGACCCCCAGGGCCATTGGCCAAATTGCGCCCAGTTGTTGTCTTGAAAGAATTCGTCCTTCAGACATTCAGTTTCCCCCATTATGTTGTCCCTTTTCATGGCTAAGGACGTGCAGGAGTACCCAGGGTCTAAAGGAATCGGTACAGGGTGAGAGTGAGAGAGAGCAGGAGAATGAATGGTCATAAATATGTTGAATTGGTGCGTGAGTTTAACAGGCTTTGAGTAGCAAGCACAAATGATCCTTCAGAGTAATTAATTAATTCAACTAATATACTATGCATTGACACAAAGTCCATAAAGAAGACGTGATATGTTTCCCATGGAATTTTCACTCTTTCAATTTTGTGATACAAGGATATTTGGTGAAAGGTGTCTATGAACATTTGTGTGACTCATGTGCTTTAAGTTCTGGATAGTAAATAAATACAGCATTATTGTGTTAACCATTCAACACTCAAAAAAAAAAGAGAGTGTAGTGTATAATTTTAGATCACTTCAGAAGTTTGCAATGCACCATTGCTTACAATGTTCCTGATGATCTTCTGTTAGTGTTGTTTAAAAAAAATATTAAGTGTGACACTCAATAGTTGTATGTACATTGGCATGTTCAGGTATATCTTTATTGTAGCCCCATTATATTAAAGTTCACATACTTACAGTACATTTTTTATTTTTGCTTTTATTGACTCATACTCCTTCTTATTTTCCTCCAACTGGGAACCGTTTATAGCATTTTGACCAAAATAAATTGGTTTAGAACCTGAAAAGATGGTTGCCAGCTGGAACCAAAAGATAGCTAGTTTTCCCAGTAAGTACTGTGTTGACATCAGTGGGTGTGTCATTGGTTTGGCGAGGAAGTAAAGTGCAACAATGGTGAATGCAAAGGAAAATTAAATCAATTATCTGAAATTATAAAACTTATTCTGGCAGGTAATGCATGCAGTCATCTTGCTCTTACTGATCACTCTCATTTCATTTTCATTATCCAAACTCCTTTATCCTTTATTAGGGTCACAGCAAGGCTGGAGCCCATCTCAGCTGACTTCAGGCAAAGTCGAGGGAAACCCTGAACAGCTTGCCAGACCTTTGCAAACAACTCAGACAAACAACCATTTATACTCACATTCACACCTAGGGGCAATCAAGAAAATTCAGTTAGCTTACTGTGCACGTTTTTGAACTGTGAGAGGAAACTGGAGCATACAGAGGAAACCCATGCAAGCACAGGGAGAGCATGCAAACTCCACACAAAAATGCTCTTGTTGGGCACGGTGCTTGAATTCAGGATCTTGCAGTAATGCAGAAATGCTAACCGCTACGCCACCGTGCTGCATACTGTTTACTTCCATTGTTTATTATGTAACCCTCTCTTCTAATGATTCATCCTTAATTACAATGGTTCTACTCAACAGTGGTGAAACACATTCCCTGTTAGAAAATGTTGATATAGTAGCTCTAAAAGGCTGTCCTGTGCTCATCCCAGTCTATCTATTCACGTGCTTTTTGAAAACTTGGATAGTTCATAGTCAAACATACTTTTTAATACTCAATCTTCCAGCATGCTTGTGTATTCCTGTACATCCTAGTACATTCCTACTCTAACAGATCCTCCCTGTGCTACCAACTATAACACATCAGATTCATCTAGAAATATCGCACTAAATACAGTGCAGTGGTGGCTCAGTGGTTAAAGCTCTAAGTTATTGATCAGAAGGTCTGAGCTGCCACTGAGCTGCCACTATTGGGCTCTTAAGCAAGGCCCTTTATACTCAACTGCTCCATTGTATGAATGAGATAAAAACAATTATGTCAGTGTGGTTACGGCATCCGCTGAAATGACAAATGTTAATGCCGTATATCAAAAAGGGTGCTTCTATAATCATAAAGACAATATATAAATATATATATATATATATCTGGTGTCACCCAGAGGAGGACGGGTTGCCTTTCAGTCAAGGTTGCTTTCTCATATCATCCTCAGTATGTTTTTCTTTGCGCCACTCACCTTTGGCTAAATAGAAATTTAGAACTGTAGATTGAAATCTACAGTTGTAGACAATGTCTACCAAACTGAAGTGAATTAGAAAGAAATGAACAACACTGAGGAACCCGACACTGTGGAAAAACACTATTCCACAATGGTAATTTCCAACACCTTAACCGTGCATCACAGCAGAGACTTGTTTTTCATAGTTCCTTCACAGAATACCAGATGTTTTTGGAACAAGGGAAAATACTCTCCAGGAAATAGATGTACATTTTACGATGTGGACATCATCATAAAACTGCTAAGATAGCATCACGTCTGGTGATTTAAATAGCCATACATATATGTCTTATTTTTACCTCTCCAAACACTTACAGAAACACCAGCTTTCACAGGCAAGGGGAACCAGCTGTCTTGAATCACTCCTGGTCCCTGTGGGTATCCCTCCTTCATGCTTCCTTTCTACCATGTCGATCCTTTCTTCCTCTCTTTTTCTATCCCTCCTTCCTGGCCCACAGGGCCCAAAATATCACCCTATTTACGCTCCAATTTCACATTCCTCTAAGGCAAGCCTGATTAAGTAAAACAATGTTTTGACTTTGGCCCCTATTGTGTTTTTACTCCTTGCACAATTCTAAGCCATTACAGTTTTCCTGTATTTGTTTAATTTGTCACACCTTGGTCAAAGGGAAAGCAATAATCTTGGCAGAGAAAGCAGCCCTTGATAAAACTCTGTGCTGTTGGAGCAAACACAGGCGAATTCACGACGAAGAGAAACAGGTTGCAAGTCTGAGATATTTTTTCAGCCCAAGTAGAATGCAGCACAAATATATTTTCAAAATGGTTTCACATCTTTAGTATATTTGTCCTGCCTTATGCATCTTAGATCAAACATTTCTGAGAATGCTCCAATCTACACATAACCAAAATGATGAGCACTTCTGATCACACATTTCAGCCCAGGTAGGTCATACCATCCTCATTTCCTGTTATTCTTAAAGTTTTGGCACACACCTTTAGCCCATTTCATACCATCCCCATTTCTTTTTAGACATCATTATTTTTAATAATGAATAATCAACAAAGCTTATATATCATATCTTGAATGCTCTTATCCTGCCTGGTTTTATGTTAAACAGGAAGCACTAATAACATGATACATTAAGAATTAGATACCTGATACATCCTGTTCTGCTTACTGATTATATAACATGCAAATTTAAGGCTAGTTGCCCTCACAGTGCTAACCAATAACATTATTATTAAAGATTCCTTGTGGTTTAATATATGCAAACTTTGTTACACGGGAATAAATTCATCTACAAAACAAAAAACAAACAAACAAACAAAAAAATCTGTGCTGTAGGTAATTGTTGACCAATACATTCATTTAAAGTTGGTAACCCTTTCACTGAACCTGCCATTAAACATAAATGTCTTTCTATTTTCTGAATGTTTGGTCAAAGGTAGATCAAGATCACTGAACTAAAGATGCGCTCCCTGCACTCATTTGTTGTTTTCTTTCCTCCCTTGTTTATCTTTCTAGCCCTGCATGGTCGTATCAGGTGAGCTAAGTGGGTGCCCTTATACAGCAGTGGCTAAAGGCAAAAAGCATGGGGGAGGTTTTGGAAGGGAGGGGGCAACAGCTGTTGCTTTCACAGAAACTTTTTTAACCTCCATCATTCTGCCAAACTGCGGCCAAAGTTAAAAGGGCCTTGTCACCTAGGAGATGACCCTTAACCTTATTCCCTCCCCCACTTGCCTATTCCTACTCTGTTTCGCTCTCTCTCTCTCTCGCTCTCTCTCTCTCTCTCTCTCTCTCTCTCTCTCTCTACTATGGGATGGTATTGGTTTACAGGCCTACACTGGGTTCTAGAGTAGTGGATCTCTGTGCAAAAGCTCTCAGTCCTTCATTATAGCTCGTTGATGAAGGATGGCGCTGGAATCTGGCACAATCACTCTGCTGCTGACCTCTTTCAACACACCTGATGAACGAATGGACGGAAGGCGAAGAATTTTAATCACAGATTCCTGACATCCTGTCTAGGCTTCTGTTACAGGGCAGAGAGTCTGAGCCAGGTGTGTGTGTGTGTGTGTGTGTGTGTGTGTGTGTGTGTGTGTGTGTGTGTGTCTCACGTCCTTGGATATTGGCAATCGTTGCCAGTACTGGTTTATTAGCCTGAGTCAAATTACTCATAGCGTGAACTGAAATAAGGCCAAGCCATAGTGGAAGGTTTTAGTGATTATTGGACTGATGCTATCAATATGAACATACCTACAGCACTGTATGAAAAATGCTGATATACTAAATACTAATAACAATAACATATATACAATACAGTACTAGAATATCAACTTAGTAGATATGATCATTTGGCTAATGCTGGACACAACTATGCCTAAATTAAGGGCTTTCCCCACCCACAGCTTGCTGGTACTGTGAATTGAACACACAACCTTCTGATCTGTGATGCAAAACCTTAAGGGTGTAATATTTTACCCATTTTCAGACCTTTTTTTTTTCATTTCGAACACTGGTCTAGCTCCAAGTTAGGATTCTTAATGTAAAAATTCCACTGTTCTTCAGAAAGCTGCTTCCCCACCTCCTCTGCTGATTGTGAGTGCATGCACTGGACAGCATGCTTGGCTTCCTCCTCCCATTTATGGACTTTCCACTCTCGGTGCCTGCTCTACTCTGATGGTTTTGAAGTGGGACGCCTGTGTGAATGTTGTGCCCCTCATGAAGCGCTGTGCATGGGGGTCAGTGGGGAAAGGCCCAGCAAACTGGGATGCAAAAAATCAGCCAAAATTGTGTGTTTATGGCTAGCTAAAGCAGCCCAGAGGAAAAACAAACACACACCAACCTTGTTATTTCACACTCTGGCATTGTCTAAGATGGCTACTCAACAATGTAACAATATTTATGGTCTAAAAAAGTGGAAAAAACATAATACCTCCCCTTTAAGCTTTGGTCTCAGATTGCTGGAATAACTTCACAGTAGACAATGGTACACAACTTTTGCATCCCAGAAGTCAAAAGGCATTATCCTGAAATTCCGTTGGAATACTTGAGAGCCGGGGAGCTACCTTGAGAAAAGGGAGGGTGTGGCTTTCATTCCTGGAAGGATGGTAATGTTGAAATTTGAATTTTTTTTAACTGGCTGCTGTGTTTTCATTTGCAAATTTCCTTCACCCATATCACCATATCTCATGTATCAACCAGCCATGTGAGACCTTAGCTTTAACTACTGAGCAACCAAAACTCCACAACATCAACAACACCACAACCAACTTGCACTGATTTAACTACTTCTACCACTGAATTAAGGTTTCAAGTCATAGGAAAGAAGGTCATCTATTCATATCACAACACCACCAAACTGACTTGATTGAGTCATTGTGCAAGAGCTTTCAGGTCGGTTTTATTCTGCAACTAAAAGTGCAAATGTACAATACTTTACATAAAATAGGTTTTACAGTAGATTTTACAGTACTTTATTGGAAACCCATGTATTTGTAAATTATACAGGGTTGTTGTTTTTTCAGTTTAGTTCACCCACCATTACACTTTTTTGAACCAAATTAATAAAATATTTTACATGAGATCCTGGCTCAGGAATATTGTTAAGCTATGCTTCTGAATCTTCTGAAAGAACAATTGTTCCATTTAAAATAAACTAAACTGGTGAGACAAGTCATTAAAGCTTGTTAGTTATGCAAACTGGCAAGCTGCCCTTAGTTAAGACCCTTCAAATTAAAATGCAATCAATCCGTTGTCTATTAGACTTCTCTTTATGCAGACCAGCATTAATTAAACCAAGGCCTGCTGCGAAGGCCAATTAGCTCCAATGAAGATGACTTCCCTGCAGCTGCTGTCTGGCTCGTAGAAATAAGAGATGTGAAGAGGCTTCAGTGACTTTGGGGTGCATTTAAATGAATCACACATATTTCGAAGTTGCAAATTATTTAAATATTTTATACATATATTTTTTGCAACACTGTGACTTAGGTAAAAACTAATTTAGAGGGGAAAAGTTTGTAGATACTGTTAAATAATTGCTGAAATATTTAGGTAAATATGTAGTGCTCATTGCAAGTTGAATGTGTTAAATAGTAACAAATGAGAGGAAATTTTGGCAATTCATATGAAGAATTAACTTATGATAATTAATTACAAACTCAAGCCCTTGGCCGGGGGTTTGGGGGTCAAAGGTTATGGATGACCCTCCTCCAAAGCCCAGTGAAAGCCCATGCTAAGCTCCATGCTTGCTGTGATGTGTGATCAAGAGGGGCCAAACTTGGAAAGTATGGAAATTGTTATCTCTTCCCCTTCAGAATGCTTAATGTCTGGCCGGATCAGATTTAGTCATACAGCCTACATGCATATCTGAATCTGAAATGTAATAATTCTTCCCTTAGCACTGGTTATTTAACTAAATCCTTTAAACAAACAGTTATCAGACCTCTGATTAAAAACCTGACATTGACCTCGGTCAGCTGTCCAAATATAGACCAATATCAAACCTCCCTTTTATCTTTGAGATCCTATAAAAAGTGTAGCACATCAGATATGTTAATATCTGCAAAGCAATAACATGTAATTATGATACATTGTGAAATGTATAAGTCAGGATTTAGGCCTCATCATAGCACAGAGACAGCACTTGTTAAGGTAGTAAGTTAACTACTTCTGGCATCTGATCAGGGCTGTATCTCTTTGCTTGTGTTACCTGACATTAGTGCAGCTTTTGACACCATTGTTCATTCTCCTTGATAGATTAGAAAATGTTTTTTTGAGTTAAGGGAATTGCCCTCCCCTGATTTATGTCTCATTTAGTATTATTAGTCTCTAGATGTAAATGATGACCTCTCTGAATGTACTCGTACTATTATTAAGTTTGGTGTTTCACAGTGTTTTACACTATGCCCTCTGTTTTTTGGGTGAAAATATTATTCATGAACATGGTATTAGCTTCTACTTTTATGCTAATAATAGACATAAAAGTATATTTTAGCAAAGCCAGATGAGAGACACCATCTTATTAAGGTTGAGAAATGTTTAAAGGACATCACACACTGTATGCTTTCTCACTTTCTCACTCATTTATTTGCTGAATTGTTTAATCCTGCTATTAGGGTGGGGGAGAATTTTGTTAATAGGTATCTATTACATAAAGAAGCAGATCTGGAGGCTCTCGGGCATAGAGATTTCTGGTAAACTGGGATGTTTGGATGCTGTCACTCCCTTACTCTTGCATGCTCACTCAGATCTGTCATCGGTGAAATAGCTGATTGCCTTATGTCATAGAGTGTCCTCATGCCTGTATTCATTCTGGTTGTCTGTTTTTAGTTATTCTGTCATAGTCAGTCATGGCAAAGTCCCTGCTTGCACTCAGCATTGATAAACTCTGTCCTTAACTCTTACATTACAACGAGCATACCTAACAACAACATATGAATCTTAGCATTAACTAATGTAATTAATGTAACTAATGTTATCAACTTAACTGGCATTTTCTGACATTTAGTTATGTTTTAAAGTTTTTAGCTTAAAAAAATATTCACCAAGTCTAACTCAAGGCTCTTAACAGATCTAAATACAGATATGAATATGGTCATTTGTGTCAAATGGTTTGCCAGAAATGTTCACAAGGCATCTGGTTGTGACATAGGTTGTGTATTGGGACTGGGATCCTATGAGATCCAGCAAAAAAGTTACACAAGCAGGAGGTGCAAGAAGTCAACACATGAACATGCAGCTATCTGCTAGGCATTTACAGCATTCAAAGCAACTGCCTGGTTTAGATTAGTGCAGTAGTTTGTTTACATTTGGGGAAATTAAACGCACTGAATTTGTTAGAAAAATTTGCAGGCAGGTTCAAACAAACATAATAACCGCTTGAGTGGGATTAAAAAAACATGCCTGCAGACATATCTAGCTGAGCCATATAAGTAACTTGACTGATTTAGTTGAAGCTGAGTAACTATCAGACCAAAAGCTTAAATTAATTACAGCACTGACTGAAGCATTAAATATTGTTGAAACCTGGTGTTTTAAATAAATGAGAAAATCTTTAAAAATTAAAATTAGTGATGCACATACAAGAAATGACTACAAATATTTTCTTTTATTACCTTTGCCCTTTCATTTGACAAATGATTGTTTCTTAAAAGTCACTCCCTGAATTATTTTTAATTAAAAACAGCATGTAGTGTCATTACTTTGTACATTGTAATTCTTCTTGGAGAATTTTGGTGCATGGTGTTTAATAGCCACATACATGATATTTGACTTAAAAATACATATTGCGATACATTTCATACTTCAGTCTACAGTACACTTATTCAGACTTATGCCAGACCCATTTTATTAGCCATGTACCGGCAATGTCAACTCCTCAGAGGAGGAATGACGTCATTCAGAAAAACCTGAGGTTACTGACAGAAAAGCACAAGTGCGCAGACACAGCAAGGTTTTGATTAAGCCTGTTTGGCAAAGCTCTCTCCATCTCTGACTAACAGCCGATGGGACATATCTGTGGTAAGAACAACTTTGCTATTGTGTTACTTTTTAGGAGGCACAACATCAACACATCATCACTTTTTATCATTATGCAACAAAACATGATGTTATAATCACTTTCAATGGAAACCACTTTACAAATCTTATTGAATTCTTATTAAAACTTTACAACAATCCAGACCTCTAAATCTTGACAGATCTGTTTTTGGGGTGTAAAGCACAGAACCCAACATAGAAGTCTTTACTAATTTTGAGGTTAGTTTCTCGTAACTGATTTCAGAATCATTTCCAAGCCTCCAGCAGCAATGGAAAGTAACACCAGCCTTATAAACTAATTAGAGTGTAATATACAACCAGTGTAGCGATTACAAAGTCTGCGAATCATTTTGTTATGGTGTGTTCACTTGTCTCTCCATGGGAAAAACCACAGTGTTCAGCTGTCTTTGGTTGTGTGTTGTACAGCGCTCTGGGCAGGGGATGGCAAACCCATGGAAATTGTTGGCAAAAATAGAACTTGCCATTGTTATTCCCCCAGTGAAAGCCAAAAACTTTGTCTTAGATTAGCATGAGGCTGGAAAATACTGATATTATTCTTCCTCAAGTAATAAAGAGTTGGTAAGAATTTACTTATAACACACTTAATTGCTCACACACTTGTTGTTCTTTTATACCACAGTACTTGATTCTGACTGTTGATAACTTTTTTTACCGCATGGCTCTGACATTATTGTACATGTGCAGAGACATGTATGGGGGGGGGTGTTACTTCATATAAACAATAAAAAGTGTGAAATTGTTGATGAGGTGAAGATTTCTGTGAGGATATGTTAGAGTTCCGTTGCCCTGATGGTCTTTTTATACCCAATCATGTTACTGACCTCTTGCCAATTAATCAAATTGGTTGAACAATGTTCCTCCCACTGTTTCTCTTTAGTACAACTTACTTTTCCAGTCTTATGTTGCCCACGTTGCTGCTGCCATCAAATTAAAACTGAGCTATTCTTTTCAAGAAAAAGTAAAATGCCTCACTATGTTTTATATGTTCTACTGTGAATAAAATATGGGTTTATGAGATTTGAAAATCATTGCATTCTATTTTAGTTTACATTTTACCCAATGTCCCACGCAGCCATTCACACTCACATTCACACATAGGGGCAGATGATAATATTAATGTAGCCTAATATACATGTCTTCGGACTGTGGGAAGAAACCAGAGCAACTGGTGGAAACCCACTAAAGTACAGAGAGAACATGAAAACTCAACACAAAAATGCCTGCGCCAGTTACAATGCTTGAAGCCAGGGCCTTTTTTTTGCTGAGAGTCATGAGTGCAAACCACTATGCCACTGTGCAGAGCTCACCTGTCTTTTCATATTTAAAATGACAAACAAGCAAACAAAAATTTTTATTTCTATACTCCCTTGTTGTAAATATTTGTTTGTGCTGCTATTAGAGTGAAACCACCAAAACAAATTCCACTATATGTTATATGTGATGACAAACGACATCCACCTCACCTTGGGGGAATAATTGTTAATTATTATGTACTAGCAGTAGTTTGCAGGAGGACAATGGTTGGTTCAGCCAAAGATGGCTTGAGGTATTTCATGGCTTTTGGTTTTTACTGACACTTGAGAAGACGTTGCCCCCGGAGTACGTTAAGACAAAATCTCATGCTTCTGCAAGCTTGTCAAATTGACATGTAGAGCAAGGCATGGTTATTGCTGTTGTTAATCCTATTTTATGACTCAGGTTCAGGGTGTTACCCTGGTCTGAACATGCATTTGGATAATTTACAATGTTTTGGAAATATATCTAACCGGGGTTTTTTTTGTTTGTTTGTTTTTTTTTTTTTTTTTTGCATTAACAGCTGTTTTTCATTTCCACACATGATGTGGTATGCTGGCTTACTTAGCTGATGTTCAAACTGAATAAACAACATTATATGCTCAAATGTTTCAGTTTAAACAAAGTCATTCTAGGACCACAACAATACCCTCTTGACACAATAGCCAATATCCTTACTCATGCTTTAAAAGCTTGAGGAACCCTTTTCAGCTCTGTTCTAACCCCTTTCTGTCCCAGTGTTCTAAACCAAACACAGAGGCAAAGGGGAGGTCAAAGGGGAAACAGGGCACATTTGCCTCTTTAGCCCTTTGATATGAACCAACACTTTAAACACCTGTTTTCTTCCTTTCCCCTCCTCTTGGTTTTCTTAATTCTTGTTTACTTTGGCATGTGTCCATTTGTCTCAAGCATTTCGTAGCGATAGTTCCAAAGTACTTAGATGACCACTAGCGTGAGATCAAATTCTTAGCACTCCCTTCACTTAGAAAAAAAAGGATAGAGTTGTATGCGGCCTTAAACCAGCTCCTCCCCAAAACAAACCGTTTAAAACACCAAATATAGGCAACTTAGAAAACATCCAATGCCTACATGTACATGCAATGCCCTATTATTGTTTCAGTGTGTGTGAAGTAGGCTTAGTCCACACGCTATCATTCACTAACATCATGTAAGTCAATATGGAGCCTAGTAAAACAATTCTTGTTAGTTTAGTGAAGAAAAATGGGATCCTGGGGAGGAACCATGAGAGGTACGTTTGAGAAAAGCTGAAAAGTTGATTGTTAAAACTGTAAGCAGCTTCCCAAGGTTTGGTCAGGATCAAAGCTGCCTTGCTGAGAGTTTCCCTTTTGTTCTCACACCTTCACAGTAGGCCACTGCGCAGTTCGTCTTTTCATCTCTCACCCAGTGGCGTCCAAACGTAGCCTCAAGCTCACATGGAGACAGTGTTAGTCAAATTTAGCTGTCCAGCTGAGTAAAAACTCAACACTCTTTCCAACAATGTAGAGGAGCATGAGATGGTGCCATTAGTAACCTTGTGCTGACATTTGAAAACAGCTTCTCAAGTTTAAATATGAATATTACAGCAAGGAGATAAGGAACTGCGGACTGTAAATCAATTTACATTACAGATCTGTCTTCATGACATCATGTGCTTCTCTCTTACTCTTTCTCTTCATCACACCCACTCACTAAAATCATGCAACCATGCAAGATAATTCACCGAGCGGCAATGTCAAAGCAGTAATCATGTCAATGCAAGCGGAAACAGCATGAGATTAAAGAAACTCAAACATGGTCACGAGAATGAAAAGCTCTTACAGCTGCTCCTAAATCCTGTGTTTGTGTATGCGCTGTTTGATAGCACTTTATACACTTGTATCAGTATCATCTCCCAAATCCCTCTCAATCCTAACATAAATCTATTTAGTGTCCACAGTAATCCCTGCGCAAACATTAATATTTTCCCCATGCAGAATCCCTTCCTATAAATTCGATCTGTTGAAATGGTTATATATGAATGCCGGTGTACACAACAACTCAAGGTTGGGTTGCACTTGATTTGGAATACACCACCAGGCAAAAGTTTTAGAACACCCCCATCTTTTCAGTTTTATTAAAATGTACGCAATTTAATGTTTCAATTTACAAATGAAAAAAAAAAAGAGGAAAGAAAGAGAGAAGAAAAGAGGAAATTGTGTAATTGTTCTATTTAACACAATGAATTCTTAATTTTTGACTCAAAAAGTAGCCACCTTTTACAGATATTACATCTTGATCGGGTTTAAATCTGGAGAATGTGATGTTGATCATCTTGTTGTTTTCTTCTAAGGATTTCTTATATACTGTTTACATTTTTTTCCTTTTCAGGCCGTTTGGTATACTTGAACTCATTATATTTCAATAAAACTTGGGGTGTTCTAAAATAAAGATTCAAAACCCTGAAATTTGAATTGTCAAATATGAATCACAAGTTGTAAGGAATTAGAATTTGCAATAAATGAATCTTAACTTAGCAGCTATTAACACGTTTTAGTTTGTATACGTGAATAAAACCTTAGTCTTTATCAGATTTTTAAGAGGCATGTTGTTTAATTTCCTGTTATTTTCTGGACCGCTTTATCTTTTTTCCCAAACTTATGTTGTTGGGAAGACTGGAGCCCATCCCAGCCGACTCAAGGCAAAGGCGGGGTACACCCCAAACAGCTCCCCAGACCACTGCAGGCCTAACACAAACACAACCATTCATGCTCACATTCATGCCTAGGGCAATCCAGAATATCTAGTTAGCCTATTGTGCATATCTTTGGACTGTGGGAGGAAATCAGAGCTCTTGGTGCAAGCATGCAAATTCCATACAGAACTGCCCTTGCCTAGCACGGGGCTCGAACTCAAGTCCTTCTTGCTGTGAGGTGGAAGTGCTAATTAAAATGCCACTGTGCCACCCCATGGCATGTTGTTTTGTGTTACTGAATCATCTGTATATTTACATTTATTCAAAACCTTAAGGCTGGGGTTGCGTACATTCTGGGGGACATTTATAAAAAAAACTTCCAAATTAAAAAAAATTCTCAATTTACAAAGTAAGGACTCTAAAGAAAACAGTAATGTTCATAAAAGATAATATTATCCACAGAATAAATTAAGGAAGTTGGAAAAGTGTCCACTGAGCACGTCCAGAAGTGTCCAATAAATATTCATGAGACGTGTGAACCAATTTCTAAATGAATGTAACATGTAATTGGTTTGACAGACATTTCACCTGTGTTTTATTCATGTTGATAGAACTACCTGTAAGGATTTTTTAGGACATTTCTTTTACTGAGTGCAACCAATGCTACATTCTTTCAAGTTTACTAAAACCAAGTACAGATATTTTGTGATATGTGCCTCATATAGACCAAGATATGAAATCTTGGATCTTGACAGACATTAAGTTCAAAGGCCCAACTTATCAATAAGGCCATTTTTTGGTGTCAAAATATATATTAAAAAAATAGCAAAACCACACATTAAGCATCCTTTCCACACTCCAAAATTACTTTTTGAATTTCAAAAACTTGACCAGATATGTCCAACTTTCATGAAGGAAAATCGGCAACTTTTGTATGAAAAAGGTCAAAAAAGAACACGTCGGCGCTTTGTAATATGCTGGAATTGTCTTTACTATTATTTTGACTTATACTTTAAACAGTTATGCAGTTGTACATACAATTAATAAATTTATAAACATTAAACTGTCTGTCTCCAAAATATGTCCCTTATGCACTTAAAACTTTGAGGCCATTGCAGAGCTAGAGAACACTCATTTTATTTCTCTTACAGAGACTGAAACCACATTTGCACATATAATTATTTCAGTGTATGTGCATGTCCATAACTGGTGTGTAGGACTATAGAATATCCATGTTAGGTGATGGAGTAGGCTTTTGTATAATGCTGACACTTGGCTAGAGGTTTTCTTCACAGTGTCTGCCAAGAAGAGGTTTGTGTTTGACCCAGAGCCTCGAGCTTTCAAAGTCCACAAATGGGAGACACCCCCTCCTCCCCAGACTTGAATGTTGTGCAAACTGAAGCACTGGCATGTCTCAAGATGATATACACGGATGTCTGTGAGCAAAACCATTCATTATGTTGCTTAGACCATGGATAACTGGTGTCAGCAAATTTAATTCTGCATATACTGTGTATATTGTTCATCAATAGTGTATACACACAAATATGTGGGTAAATTCTATGTACAAACTTTTCAGTTAATGAAAACAGACGTCTGCGTTGATCTAACGTACACATTCAAACAACTTTAATCAGGTACCAGCAAGGAACATGGCGATCAAAAATAATACGGTATCTTTAAACGACGACTGAAAATCTTTTTCGGAAACTTGGATTAGCTCAGGCGTCTATTCTTATGTTTATATATCTTTAAAAAAATTAAATCATCCCTACCCCCTGTGTTCTGATTGATGGCATGTGTCCTAGTGAACCAGTATCAGAATGGATTCACTGATAGTGTTCTTTAAAGCACTTCTCTAAGTCGCTCTGGACAAGGACGTCTGCCAAATACCATAAGTGTAAATGTACAAAAAATTACATTGTTGGTTTACTGCTGTTTGATTAAATGTAATTACACTTATAGAAATGACTGGTGTCTTAGCTGTAGATATGAATGTAATATCCACCATTTTAAAAACATTATTGATGCAACCACATTTTTTTGGCAGATTTGGAGATAATCGTTTTGACATACTTGGAGATTTGGCATATTTGGAGGCGCTACCTACACTGCTGCATACTCATCATTTCTCACGACCCAGCCCATTGAAATCCCCTGTATGAATGTGAAACAAAACACAATTGCTGGTTATCCCAACATCAATCACTGTTTCTACTGACAGCATTCTTGCTAAAGTGGCCACAAGAAAATGAATCTTCTTATCCTAATTGTAAGGATTTTTTATTCTGTAAATGAGCAGATGACATGTGAATTGAATTTGTTATTTTTTTTTACAACATTACAGAAGCACACAGTGATAAACATCACAGCTTGAGAAATCTCCACTTCACTTCATCAAACTCAGAATCTCTGCTTCACTTCCTTTTGTTCAGCCATTTCTTTGTGTCAGTTGCAGAAAAGGCTGTCAGAGTCCTTTCTTTAGCAACCCTTTGAAGTGATCCTTACATAGCATGTATGGTTAATTGTGGGTGTGGCTTTGTTTAAATAACAAGTGACATACACATGCATGGTGTATATGAAACCTGGAATTTATGAAACATCCTTAATTAATCTTATCTCGATGCATATTTTATGTGTTCCAATTTTATTGCGAGTACGAGAATTCAACATTTTATGCACAAGAACGAATTTAAAGTGCATTACACGTATATGCCACGTCACATATATGACTCCTGAGAAAGGCTGAGCACTAAAGGGCAAAAAGTAGGAATGGCATAGAGCGGCACGGTGGCATGGTGTTTAGCAAGTCCACCTCATAGTAAGGAGGTTCTGGGTTCAATTCCTAGGCTGGGGTGTTTCTGTGTGGAGGTCGCATGTTTTAGCCCCTCTCACAGTCCAAAGGCATGCACATTAGACTAACAGAACCTGTGACTTGCCACCTTCACACAATGTTGGCTGTGATAGGCCACACCAAGACCCTAATAGGACTAAGTGGCTAGCAATGGGGTCGATTTGCAATGTGTTTGGTCTTAACATACAGTTCTTGCAGTGATTTACATCAAAAGTGTATTTATTTGCAATTATGACAAAATCTATCTATCTATTTATCTTTTTTTTTACTATGCTGATGTCAACCACATTGAGCTTTGCCTCACAATACAATTGGCTGCTCCAGGGTTTATGCTACCAGACTCCAGTTCCCAAGATGCACAGCAAACCTTGCTGGAGCCATGGAGTGAAGCACAGCTGAGCTGTATCACAGCATGAAAAATTCAGTGTATATAAGGACTCTGTCCGGTAATCCTGTGGTGAGGTATCATTAAGAGTTTATTTCCTTGCTTAAAGTGCCATTTTGAAAATTTCATGTTTTGGCTTGTCTGTTTTCTTCCTGTTTGGTTTTGCTTCTGGTTTACCTTGTTTGTGTGTGACTCTTGGATCTGGCTTGAATGTGTGGCTTACCTGCTCCTGTGTGATATATAATTTTAGGCACTGCCTAAAAGTGGCAATCTGGATAGATATCTCTATTGATAGGTGTGTGAGGCTGGTGTAATAAGAGTAGCATGGCTACTTTAAGAGCTAAATGAAGTTCAAAAAAAAAAAAAAAGTCTTGCTTGCGTTTCCTGACTACAGTCTACAGCAAAAGCAAGAAAAGTTAACACTGAGTTTTCTTTTCACCACGCTTCCTTAGCTGATTTCTGTATTCATTTGAACCGCCTGCCTTGTTAGTTTAATTATTTGTTTAATGAGTTCATGTTCTGTGTTCCCATTCATGTTTGGTGTTGTTTCGCCCAACAAAAGTTTGTCTGCCTACCTGAAATAGATTTTATGTTTTTTATTCTGCATAAACATCAACTCAGGCATGGACAGGGGACAACCTTCGAAGTCATGTTCCATGCTTATGAGGCTTTGCTCAGGAGTTCCACTATCGCTTTGACCCTAAGACTGTGTCTCAGATTGTGGGTTGGAACTTTTAATATATTCTAATAAAATTTCTGTAGTTGCGTCAAGGTTCCCTCTACCTGGCTTCTTATATTTTGCATGTTTGTTGTTCTCAGGACAGATGTCGGCTACTCATTAATCTTTATTTTATTTTAATGATTAATTTTATAAGGTGCTGGATTACTAATCCCAAAGTCGGGGGTTCAAGCCCCACTGTCACCTGGTTGTCACTCCTGTTTCCCCAGTGCAGCTAACTGGATTATCAAAGGCCGGCCATGTCTCTCACTGTCTATGGTTAGAGGCATGTAAAAGAACCATTGCTGACTTTCGTAAAGAGTAGGCTGCATTGCCGTCAGCGTGTTTCTGCTCTGCGATGGCCTGGTGAGCTATCCAGGGTACTATGACCTCGCCCAGAGTCGGTTGAGACCCTAATCCCCGTGAACCTAATTAGAATTAAGTGTTTCAGAAGATGAATAAATGAATGAATGACTTAATTATATTTTCAAAAGTTAATTACTGTAAAATTTATTACAGAATTCTACTGTAGAATATGAAACTATAAAACACTTCAAATGCATTAAAAACTACTGTGAGGTGCAAACAGGTACTGTACATACAAATGGGTCTTTAATCTATGTGATTCAGAATTGTGATCTTAAAAGGACCCGCTCTGCTGTCTTATTAAACACCAAAAATAAAAAACAAAAAGGCAAATGAGTAAGGCAAGGAAATTTTTATAGAAGAGAATATTTAGTGAAAGTTAGCAGTGTATGACAAACTGCAGTCTGCCAGTGTGCTGCATTTACAATATTTCTTCTACTACAACTATTACTACTACCACCACCACCAACAACAACACCAACAACCACAACAAGAACAACAAAAATAATAACTGTCCCCACACCATTCCTCACGTGTGCAGTATCAGCCAAAGGCTGGCTGACAAAGTCAGCTTGTCTTCGATGTCTGCTGCTGTTAAACATAAACAATTGTATTCAATATAATAAGACATATATTAAAATACCAGCCAACTATCACAGCAAAAAAACACCCCCACTACTGCAGCAAAATATACTTCATTATATATGTTATTATATTATACTTAGATATAAAGACATTGGCTTAGATTCATTTTTTATTTTGTTATTTATTTATTTTTAATATGTTGTATTAATCCCAAAGGGAAGTTAAGCTTCTGCATTTAACCCATCCAAAGTGGGCACACACTAGGAGCAGTGGGCTGCCACACACTGCAGCACCCGGAGATCAGTTGGGGTTAGGAGTATTGCTCAAGGGCACTTCAACCATGAAGGTGGAGGAAGGAAAGGTGCTGCTCATTCCCTGCCACCACACATTTTTCCCGCTGGTTTGGGAATTGAACCAGCAACCTTTTGCCCCCAAACCTGCTTCTCTATCCATTAGGCCATGGCTGCCCCCAAATATAATAATAATAATAACAAGTAATAAAAAACTGAACGAATAGAAAACTAGACTCTGATTAGGATTAAGCAGTTCAGAAAATGAATAAATGAATAAAAAATCTGAAAATGCAATACTGTTCTCTACTGCTCTAGCAGACACTTACTCATTTATATCAGAGCTTGCTAATTGTAGTCAAGCTGCCAGCTTAGATTCTTGAGTAGCTTGACAATAGCTTTTTTAGTAATGGTGTAATACGACCACATGCGACTAAGCTACATTAAAACAAATTTAATACCTTTCTCTCATAAAATCAAACATCTAGAACTCATCAGTCTTAGAACACATCAGTCAGCTAATGATGCAAACAGGACGTCAATTCAGCCATATTTTACTTAACATAAATTATATCTCACAAATTGGGTAACCAGTTTTACAAATATAATTTTAATTTCTGCCTGATGTAATTGATCTTTTATGTTGGTTTCAAGAAAAGAGGATGAATCACGATTGAAATTCCATCGTTGCATGTGGTTTACTGCTCTACTGCAAAAGAAGAAAATACTGCACTGTTCCAAAAATAAATAAATAAATAAATCTAAATAATAGAGTTGTACAGTTTGACTTTATTTATCATACAAACCACAGAATATTCTACAGATATTTATGTGTCGATGTCTAGATGGGTCAAATTTCAGCTTTCCAGGTTATTAAGTTGTTTTTTACAACTAACAACACTTTCGAAAATCCACTGAAAATTGAAAAGACCACTGTTGGCAGAGCATCCTATAACTTAGTATAATAGCATTTGCACATTCTGGAACTTTCACTATTGTTTATTTATCAAATATTGCTTTCGATGCTAAAACTACCATAAAATATGTCTTCCACAGAGATTCCATAATAACTATGCTTTAGATTACAGAGTAATATTTTGTGTTCATGTGTTTTTCATGAGACAGAGGATAGTCTGCAGTCATCTGTTCAGCAATCAAGGCTGGGAATGTTATATAAATGATTATTGTACTAGGTGGTTTTCAAAAGTTTGTCTTGGATACCACAAAGGATGAAAAGGGTGATTTTGTAGACTGGAAAAGAACCACAGGGCTGTTAGCTTAAGGTTTGCGGCTTGCTGATCCCCTCTAATATTATTACCAAAACTGACCCATAAGATCATCCACAGGAAACATCTGAATGGGAGAGAGCACAAGAGAGAAAGAGACGGGAAACAGCTGTCCACAGCTCCTTAGAGCAATTAAACCCAACAAATTACATCCACAGAGAGTATGTTGACTGTATGCAGAAACTACATTCATCCAGCCACTGGATAATCTTAAACCAAAAACTCAGCATCAAACAGGATACTGAACAAACAGGAAAGACATCTGGGTCAGCCACCTATCAGCTTGGAATATGCTTTTAGGGCAGTTTGTAAAATCAGCCAAGTGTTATCTGCAATAAAGTCTATTTGAGAAAACTCTTTTAAGGTCAACTCTCAGACCTCTTATTTCATTGCCACTGAGCTAATATGCACACCCATCTCCTTAAGAAACAACAACAGTTCTGCCTAGTCTTTTATGTAAAAGTTCAAGTGGCATCTTTAAAGGCAGATTATGTCTCCATGTTTATTATTTTGAGATGTTCAAGCTTTGTTGAGGAGGTTTCTGATGTTCCCAGAATGTGTGTAAACTTGTAAACAATTAATCTTGTTAATATAAATGTTTATTTATAATTTTATGGTACTAACATTTTCAGCAGGTCATTATCCACTAGAGATTTAATAGACTAATCAGCTACTCTATTAATACTGTACATACACAAGCTGCCACTGGTGGAAGCTATTGCCAATCAGTAGATAAGACAGTATAGGTCTTATAATAATTATTATAAGCCTGTACTACAGTAAACTAGCAGCTAGAGGATGAGCTTTTCAGTATGATTGCACCCCACAGTGCAACTTTTTGACTTGGGGGAAAAAAAGCACCTTTGCACTGAACGATACCATGAAAGACAAGACTGTATTACAGTCAAGGTATGTTTAGAAATTAGTGCTTTCTTTTTTCTGTGCATTTTTTTTTATTATCCTTGCAATGACATATGGTTCTCTTACATGTTTCAAGTTTTTATTTGTCATAAACAGGTAACAATGAAAAATCACTACTCGCAATGAAATTCTTGGAGTTGGAGCCCCCTCAAAATTGCACTTGTAAAGGAATATATATATATATATATATATATATATATATATCGAGGGTATATTGCACCACTGGGGGCGTTGTGTGTTTTGGATCCATGAACTGGGGAAGGACTATTGTATGAGTGAGTGCACAATTATTTTATTTCAGCCATTCCACTTTGTACAAAGACCTTGAAAAAGGAACAAAATGTCCATCCTAAGTGATAGGGGGCGTCGAGTTCAGACCCTTCAAGGTCAACTTGACATATGATATTATTTCTCGATGTACCAGAGATGACATATATGATGTCATTCTGTCATTTCTCGGAAACAGAGCCAGAGGGACCAATCAAAGTGGAATGGGCACTATATAAGCCAATGCAGTGCTGGTAGACGGGTCCGAGGTCCTTTCTTGGAACAACTTGTTTTGTGTGATTGATTGTAGTTTTTTCCGTTCCTAAAGACTAAATAAACACCTCAAAATGAATTTGGATCTCTTGCTTCATGAACTGCACACTTTTTGCCACAACAGTAGTTGTCTAAGGCTTGTATTATAAGAGCAGTGTGGCACCTTTATGGGCTGAATCAACTTCAGCCCTGGAGGGAATAAAAAAAATAAATAAGTCTCACCTGCATTTCCAGACTATGGCCCGGAGTGAAAGCAGGAAAGGTTAACACTGAGTCTACACTAGCTGACTATGTTTATTTGTACCACCTGCCTTGCTAATTTAATTATTGTGTTGTATGTTCCCGTTAATGTTTGGTGATTTTTTGCTTGGCAAATTTTTTTTAATTGTGTTTTAAATTGAGTTAAATTGTGTTATTTCATTGTATGCGAGTCTGAGTGGCGGTGTATGAGGCTCTTTTTTGATGTTCTATGCCTATGGGGCTCTGCTCAGGAGCTCCGTTAAAACCTGCCTGAGTGTGGCATGCAAACTGGACATTGGGGTGAAACATGCAGTAAAGTATTTTATTCAAATAAGCAGGTTCATCCTGAGTTTAATTCAGATGCTACAGGGGCTATAATTTTCTAAAATGGTAGAAAAACATCCGAGATGCTAAGGTAAAACATGACATCCTCCACCTCCCATTAAGCTTTAAGAAGCTTAAGTTCTGCACTGCACACTCTCAGTTTCAGAATAAACCATTCCAGCAAGGCCACCAGTTCATCCTCATGAGCACATTTTAACAATAAGTTCATTCTTAAACAGTGGAATATGATTGACAGATTTCTTAGTTTATACAAAATTATTGCACTAGTTAATTTTGTTATTACCACTGCAGCCACAAAACATTAAATCCTTGCAAGTTTGTTTATATCCTATGTATTGTTGTTAGGTGAAAAGTGGTTTGACAAATACTTTCCTGCACAAATAAAGCAAAATATAAAATTGTAAAATTAAATGAAATTACTGATCTATTAAGTATTCATTCTAGTATTCATTCTACTACCCACAACTATTCAACCACCACATTATTACTTTCAGGTCAGCATTTCTTTACACAAGTCTGTCTCCAGTTAGGAGGAAGTTAAACAGTACAGAATGCTCCGGAAAACCATGGGTCATTTGCCAGAGGCTTTCTTCTCTTACCTCTGCTTGGATATTCTTCAAAGCCGGGACCAATCATTTCCAATAAAGGTTGTTCATATCTTTCTGCTTAGGGGTATTTCAAAAGCCTTAGAAATGTCCGGTACTATAATGAGATGGTCCCACCTGAACTTTTGCTAGTATATTATCAGGATTCCATGACATTAAACAGCATGATGCTGTGCGAGTGATTTAGTGATGACATTAGCTGGACTCCTTACAACACATGGCTACAGAATGTGCCCTGAAACACCACTAAAAACAAATGAAAAGAACTTGATGTACAATTTCAGCTATAGTATATGAAGAAACACATGTACATATACATATATGAAGTGATGTTAGCAATTTATGATCATGCAAACCAGACTACAGTTGAAGCAAATTTCAGGTTAAGACAGTCGCACCTTCAAAGAAATGCCATCAGCAGCAAAGATTTTGTGTCGGCAGCCATCCAACATCTGTTTCACCATCAGTATTCAACTGACAGCCTTTACAAGGTGCAAACACAAGGTGCAATAAACAGTAGTAAAAATAGGAACATAGAATAATATAATTTTAATAAAGTAAAATGGAATAAAATAGGAAAATAATACTAAGAATTGTACAGAATACAAAATACAAAATGTGCAATGAGGATGTGCAACTGCGATGAGCAGACAGCAAAGTGACTAGTGGGAGGACAACGATGTACAACAAGGTGGCTCGTAATGCATACCTTCTGATAATAATAATAATAATAATACCAATACCAAAATACTGTATATGTAATAATAATAATATAATTATATTTATAATATATGTAAGATATG